>CAJNRD030001121.1:4223782-4499875 GCA_905319865.3 Cotesia congregata
TAATGACATTTTTAAAGATATAAGCTCATATTGATGTTACACTCATCAAGAGCTTTCATTTGAGTACCCGCATACATTTTTGATATATTTTTCATATAGACATATATATAAAATATATAAATATATGAAAAATTGATGTGGGTACTTAAATGAAAGCTCTTGATGAGTGTAACGTCGGGATGAGCTTATATCTTTAAAAATGTCATTAGTTCACGAGATACAGGGTTATTTCTTAATTATGTATCTAAGGATAGAGTATTTTCAAATGCTGCCTAAATACTTATCATCATAAATTGACTATTGGTGAGAATGACATGAAACATCAAAAAAAAATTTTTTTTAATTTATCCGTTTTGATAAATATAATTAAGATAAACTTAATTAAAACACTTATTTAACTCTTTAAATTATTACAAAATGCGTAATTCAATCACGTGTAAAAGTGGCTCTTGAACTTCAGCTACCTGATACTGTGGTAAAGTACAATTCAGCTCACCTATATAATATTTATCGGCTAATTTATAAATCAAAAAATTAAAACTAATCGATTTAAATTAAAATTGTAAGTAATAAATTTTATAAAAAATATTGTCGAATTTAATTAATCCCTTTGAAAGGGGAAGGAAAACAATATTATCAAACAATCCCAATATAATTCCATCGGAAATGAAATGAATTAATCGTATAATCAATGAGCCGATGAGACAATCGTCGAGAGGATTTTTTATATTACTCGTGAATTGAACATCGTTGTCGAGGTTTCCAGAGTCCAACAATTGAACGAGGAGGAAGAAAAGATGTAAAATGACGCTAAAGTAATAAGAAATAAAAAGAAAAAAAAGATATCTTTAAAAGAAGAGAGAACGAATTTTCTTTGACGAATTAAGGTCCGCTGTCCCTTCTTCCAGAATAATGCATAATTCCTCGGAGGGTGAACAATAACGAGAAATAAATTATGCAAGATTACAGAGGTGAGGGCGCGCTTGAACGGTCTAACAGCAATAAAAAAAACTAAAACGGATGATAAAAAAAATGAAATAACTAACACGGAAAAAAGAGAGTGGTGATTGCTATATAGCCTTACTATTTATATTATCCTGTAGGACCGTGGTGGCATAATTACCTAGACCCCAATAGGATTTTTCCTCATCTCCTCTTACATCTTGTTGGAGCGAAGACTTAATATATATAAAAAAAAAAAAAAAGAAAAAAAAAAATAAGATGCAGCTTTTTAACGTTTTTTCGAATCACTATCGTTATGAGATGCGAGCGAGCTTTTTCTTCAGCTGTCCTCTTCACTTTCCAAGATTTCCCCAACGTAAACATCCCCCGGCATTTCGAACAAGTGCCAGCGCACTAACCACATACAGTTGCGGCAGAATTCCACCCCCAGATTATTTCTTCTTTTATTTTTATCTGTCCGAACTGTAAGAAAAAGCAGATAAGAAGAAAAAGAATAAGTCTTCACCACTTTACTTACCTTCTCAGGTCAACCTTCTCTGATCCCCAGTGACATGCAGCAGAAAAAAAAAAAATTTCGCCATTATAAAATCCGTTTTACAATTTTTCTTTTTTTCTTATACTTAGCGAAAAAAATAAAAATTATAAGCCTGGAGCAGACTTTATAAATAAAGAAGAAAAAAATTATGTAGATTATTCATGAATGAATTTAGATTAAAAGATATAATACGATGACATTGAGTTACATCTTGGAGGAATAAAAACCGGTATTATAAAGAAAAAACTATAAGAAGAGGGTGGAAAAAAAAACGATAATGAGCTTTGAGTGAGGGTCCGTTTTCCTCGGCCCTTTTACAATACTAATCTGCGGCTTCTTTTGGTACTTTTAAAAAGGAAGGAAATGAAGCCTTGTATAAAGAACAAGATGGAGTTGCCTCGGCGGTGAGCTTTCTTGGCCGAGTGAGAGGAAGGGACCAGAAAGGGTAAGGGGTGAGCAGAAACGCAAGATGTTAATGAGACCGGAGGGTTCGCATTCCTAAGCGGTCCGTAAGACGTCCAAAGATTCCTCTTCGCGCGGTGACGTAATCTCGAGCCCTCATCCCCTGGCTGGTCTCCGGATAGCAAGGGCTTTATAGAATCTCGGCTACCCGGCTAAGCTTCCTCTTACATGTATATGTTGGCTTTAATAATTATAATGATCCTGGAATGAGAATGCGGGAATGAGTCGAATCTGGAATGTTTCGAATATGATACCGGTGTGGGTGATTTATGATTATGGACAGACTGTCTTGATTTTTGGAGGGTAAAAAATGGCGAGCGACCCTCGCTCTCGTAGTTTGCTCTCATATTCTCTCTCTCTGAATTATTGTTGTCCGGGGTGGAGCATAGCCGCGAGTCGAGGGCGGACCATTGAGAAAGATATGATATCCATGGGGTGCGCCCAATGGATCGCGAGAGCCAATGGGACGAACGCTTACCCTCGGTATAACCATCCATAACGTAACATGATAATCGCGGATAGTCCAAGTAGTTGTCTGGTGATAGAACCAGACAAAAGAAATCAATAGTTTACACACTCGATCCGAATTTCGAGCTGGTCTGATTAAGCCTCCGTCTAGATGATGCTGTAAGGTGGTATCATGGGTTTTGAGTTGGTGTGGGTGACCTTGGAAGGATTCACGGAACTGAGGGTCAAGTTGTGTGCTACAGGTCTAGTCAAAGTTTTCTGTTCACAGAAAGTAGGGATATGGGCTGGCATTCGATTTTTTTTTAAGACAATACTGCTTGATCTAGGCATATTCTTATGCCTATACAGAGTGTAGGGTTAGTTCAAGAGTTTATCTGATTTTTTATAACCTATGATGCTATGATACTTCAGAATTGATTTGAAAATTTGATGAGTTTAATTTACTTTTAAAAATATCTTGGCTATCAAAAAAAAAAAAAAACAAATCGTACCATTTTACAGAAGTTGACTATTGCATTCCAATTTATTTTTCATACGATTCATATTTAATCCTGAAAAGCATAAAAAAATAAATTTTCTTTTAGATAACACCTCATTTAACTCTCTTGTAAGGAGAAAATTTAGCGACCGTGCGCCCTCCGTCGGAGACTTTCAATACTACATTTGATCAAAAAATTATTTTTGACGTAGCAAACCATTTCCAACCTGATATGGCCATTTTTCATGTATCGAATGTATAAATATCAGAGAATTTTCATTTTTTTAAAACTATCTTTTACAAAATATTGGTTTATGTCACAAGATAGAAAGAACGGAATAAATTTTAGAAACGTGATCTTTTTTTGTCGACTATTGATTACTTAATGATGAATAGTGTTTATATGAAATATAGAATGTCAAGAGTATCAAAAAAATTCAATATTTAATCAACTATGTTATCAAGAGAATAAAAAAAAATTGTATGTCTAGGAAATTGATATGATAAAATCGGTTTTTTTAGTGAAATTTTGAGCCATTGCAAAGGTCTTAAATTTGTGCCTTTTCAAGGTTTCATATCATTCTCACCTATAGTCAATTTATTATGATAAGTATTTAGATTACATTCGAAAATGCTCTATCTCTAGATACATAATTAAGAAATGACCTTGTATCTCGTAAACTATTGACATTTTTAAAGCTATAAGCTCATCCTGATGATACACTCATCGAGACCTTTCATTTGAGTACCCACATCAATTTTTCATATATTTATATATATATTACATATATGTATATATGAAAAATATATCAAAATGCATGTGGGTACTCAAATGAAAGCTCTTGATGAGTGTAACATCGGGATGAGCGTATATCTTTAAAAACGTCAATAGTTAAGGAAGTACAGTGCAATTTAACAAAAATCATTATTTAATAAAATAAAATTTTATTTATTTATAGTTCACAAGTCAAAGCAGTCACATAGTGACTGCAAGGTTACTAATATAATTTATTTTACGATTTTGAGAATTTTACTGTAGTAAAAAATCCTTTGAAGAAAAATTAATAAAAATAAAACTTTCAAATTGAAATTCAATAATTCTTCAATTTTCGTCAACTCAACAGTATATAAAAAAAATCAAGCCTCTTATTTCCTTTTTAGGTTTTTCTCTAAAATGGGCAATAAATGTTCTATTCTAACCCCACTTCGTCGTAAAATTTAGGTAAGGTAGCCGTAGCTTAGAGTAACTGGCACAAATCTAAGGGACGTAAGTTCGATTCCTATGCACACAGCAATTTTTATTTTCAGGATTAATTACCATTAATCATCCATTAAAATTGTATCAGTTAATAAAATTAATACGATTTTGCCAAATGAAAAGATTTTTGGGCAGAATTGCTCACTCTGCTCAAGAAAAAAATATAACTCGGTAAAATGAAGTATAAAATATCAAATGGCGGCGTCTTATTGGATTGTGAGTAAAAGGGAGTTCCTGAGTAAGACTCACAGTGACTTGAGATAAATTACCAAATAAAATAATAATTTTCCGTGAACCGCTTGGCAAATTGGGAGACGTCAGACGCAGCCTTCTGTCGCTTAAGACAATCGCAGCTCTACTCTGTTGTGTTCAGCTCAGCTCAACTCTGGTTGACTCTGTTCAGCTCACTTTTGAACAGGCGAGGGTGGAAAAAGAGAATGAAAGGAAGGAGGTAAAAGCAGCTCGTCGCTCCAGCCGGATTGCGGTGAAAACGTTGCGCGTATATACTACACTGCTCTCAGTGGCATGTGCAAAAAGGAAGAAACAAGTGCGAAGGAGACAGACTAATATACCAAAAAAGACCGAAAACATACAGACAAATATATGAGCGAGAGAGAAAAATAAAGATGGGTAGCTGTCACAAGCACGCGAGCCCGTTACTTCTGCTCCGCCAACTTCTCTACTCCCTCTCGTTGGATGATCTTCCTTGTCTAGTCATCTACCTGACTACGTACCAAGTATTTTTATATCAAATCTCAGGGAAAATTTTTTTTTAACTTAAATCTCTCAAACAATCTCTTTCTTTTTTTAAGATTTATTTACTTTTAGTTTTTTTTATATCTGTATATTTTTTTTAAGACTCTTGAAGGATTTTCTATAAATTTTTTGTAGACTTATGAATTATTCACGATGTCGTTTCACAGAGGATATCTGTTTATATGGTCCAACATTGAAAATCAAATAACAGATCCGACTACAAAACTTTTTCGTCTCCCCTTTCGTTATTTTCGTTCATCGTTTTCTGTTTACGCGGGGGATTTTGTTTTATATATTTACGTATATCTCTCGTACACTAAAATAAGAATAAAGTCTTCAACTTTATACTGAAGAACGGGGTAAAACGGTCATTTCAGATAAAACTTTTTGAAAAATCTACTCATTTTATTTCTTCTAATGCGAAATACTTAGTTAAGTACTAATTTTTATTGCACCACAAATTTTTAGAGGATTTACAATTAAATGGTCAAATCAAAAATAAGAAAGAAAAACTAAACTACTTGTAATGACTTTGGACAATTGTAAGGGGAAATTTTAAATCGAAAACTTTGCAAAGTTTTAAAAAAAAACAACTTTATTTTTGGTCAAATAATAAATATCAAAAATAATTTGTCTATGAATTTTTTAAATTTGCAATAAATTTTACTTTTTATGAAAAAAGTTTTTAGTCATTCCCATCTTCGCTTTTAGGTGGAATTCTAATTAAAAGTTAAGATTTATCTTCTTTTCACTCAGAATACGCTTAAATATATTAATTAATAATTACTGTACTTCTATAATTTAATGGATCATATTTTCACAAAAAAAAATTTTTAATTCAATATTCCAAGACACTTTAATTATGTTTTTATAGCAACAATATTTTTTATCTTGAAAAATTTTTTTTTTATCTTAAAAAATTTTTTTTTATTCAAGAGCAAATTTCTCCATTTATTGAACCAAAGAAAGAACTTGAAGAAAGTTAAATTTTCTACTTAGATCTCATCTAAAATTGTTAAAAGATAAAAAAATAACAGAAATTCAATATTGGTAATTATAATTAAAAATTTTTTTTAAATTTATAATAATAATAATAATAATAATAATAAAAATAAGTTACATCAATTTTCACTAAATGAAAGCAAAGAATAACTTTAAAAAAATATGGAGATTCACACCAAGCCGGGAATCGAACCCGGACCTCCCCGGTTATGTGTCAGGAGCTCTCCTACTTAAGCTACCAGACTTCAAAATGATCTTTGTTTTTAATAAAATAAAAATTGTTGATATTATTGAAAAAGATTGGCAATAATTTTAAACAGTGTAGTAAACAAAATGATTAGGTGAAATCTAGGTTGCTTGTTTAAAAATAGAAGGTTGCTTGATTGAATTCGTTAAAATTTTTATTGAAAAATTTTTTCGCTTTATCTTTATTAAATTTTCCTGAGTCAAGAGTAAAATTTTAAAAAGAATAATTTTTTTAGATCAAGTAGTGATTTTTTAGTTAATTTAATTTTAATCATTAATCGTTAATACAACTATAGTAATTCAACGACTTCTGTTATCTGTATCTAAAATCTCAATGATTTAGTAGTATTACAAAAATCCACTGAAATAAAGTAATTAAATCGATGAATCATCAATAACAACTGCTTGATTCAAGACATATACAATGTAATAGAATTTACGCCTTATATATCGAATTCTAGATCATAAACAACTCTAACTACAAATGACATTAACCGAAAAAAATAAACCTGGAATCGTAATGAGACTAACGAAAAAAAATACGATTACATATTATTTAATCCTCACAGTCAATCGCATCTCCTTTCAAGCAGCCGGATTTTAATCCTCAATAAAGTATAAAACCAACCCCTGAAAATAACGAGCTAACCCCAAAAAGTTTTCGTTTGACTGTAAAAACACCCTCAATCGGTAGAGGCTCCTCTGACGCCTCATTCCATCAACAAATCCAAATATATAACCGTGAACCCACGGAATTTTATTCCATAAGATTTGAGATAATTCATCTGAGCGTTCGCCCTCTTGAGCCTCGAGCCGAGAAGACTCATCATCATAGACTGACGGAAAACATGAAGACTAATATAAAGATAAACGACCGCTGTATACACATCAAGGTATACACAACGCACCTTAATGTCTTATAAATCTCCCACTGGAAAATTACACGAACGCGAAATATAGCCCCCGATAGCTGAAAGCCGGGGCAGAAAGGGAGCGACACCAGAGAGTAGTACCAGAACCACTGTTAGCGGAGTTGAAGAGAGAAAGAATTAGCAGAAGTAGAAGGAGCAGTTGAGGTTGTGCTGAGAACCTCGAGGGTGAGCGTGCTACTGTGGCTGGTGAAGGGCAAGGGGTCGAGTCGAGTCGCTCTCAGGACGGATCGACGATGAGGCAAACTCGGGGGTGGAGGTGCAGCTCAGTGCGAGTTCTACCGCTACTGGAAACTGGGAGTAAGCATCACCAGGAAAGAGAAGAAGAGAAGGAAATCCTTCCCGTTCTCGTTCGGAGGGTAGCATACTACCCGCGTATATATTTCCCCCCTCCAACCAGTCTTTGGCTGTTGCCACCCCTTTACCCTTCTCGCTTCCACCATTTCCCCCCAGCGCATTCGGTGGCAGCACCACCGTCCGTTCCAAGCAGCAACAGCATACCGTGCTACCCGTTGATACACAGATAGAAGCACACCACCAGGAGCTTTCCCCACTTCACAAGAAAAGCACTTTCATAAATCTGCCAGCAGATATATGTGCGCACAATTTCCGAGATCCGGCCATTAAAGAGCCTGGCTATACTCCACCCCCTTCCCCTAAAACTCTCCATTCCCATTTTTTATTCTTCTTCTTCTTCATCATCCTTTCTTAGTCTCCGGTTCCTGCACTATCTTCGCTTATTCTCTTCAGCGTTTATATATTCATCCCTCCCCCTGCATTTATATTATTTCTGTGTCCTTCTTTCCGCTACCCTTCTGTACATCAGATACTCCTTTTTCTGCCCCCCTTAACTCCCCCAAGGGGTGGACGGCAGCAAAGACGTTCCTGGCTGAGAGTAATTTTCTTCGCGGTTATATCTTGATCTTACCCCTTGCTTCGGCTCCCCGTTTATGTATACTCTCCGGCAATCGCTGTGAAGAATAAACGGGTGAGGCTAAGTTACGGAAAACTTCCTGTACAACCCTCCAATCCTCATAATCACGGGGTGAAACTTTATCCGTTTAAATTACAACGGTGTTTTATATATTCGGTATTTTTTAAGGCTAGGGGAGGCTTTACTCCAATGATATATTGACCAATATTGTTGGGATTTTTTATAAAATTTTGCACGGCTAAAATTACGAGGCTTTAATGATTTTTTTGTAATGAAAACGTGACTGAGTCTTAAAAAAATGGAAAAATTATTTTTACAAATTATTTAATACTTTATAATTTAACTTTAAAATTGAAATTTTAATAAATAATAATTGCACGACTCATAATAAAGGCGAAGCAAGACTCACTTGTAAAAATATTTTTTATGATTAAACTTTTGTCAGTTCACGAAACTGACATAATTTCTATATACTACTGTACGATAATCCAAGTTTTAAAAAATTTATTGAGTGTAATAAAAAAATAATTAAAGTAGAATAGTAATTGTTTCTGTTAATCAATAGAAAAATGTTTTTAACTTGAAAACACGCTGACTGACAAAGAATCAATTTTAAATTTAATAAATTCATTTTCTTCCTGAAAAATTAGGAAATCCATAAAGTATATATACAAGTTAAAAATAAGTGTCTTTACAAATCAGTAAATTTTTTTCACTCACATACGTGTTGTAATAACAGTTGTAGCTCAATTCAGTAAGTAAAAGGAAATACCGTGAAATATTAGAAATAGAAATCACAGCAACAATTGATAAATATTAAATTTCTTCTTCACTGTACTTTATAAATTAGCAACATATATTTTTTTAGAATTATATATCATACAGTCATGGATTTTTGAAATTTTTTTCTTATCTCCTTTTTCCTTAAAAAAAAACTCCAGTAATTTTTTTGTACTGAAATTTGGACATCAAATTCTTAGAAATAATTTTTGAACACACCGTTGTTGATCAAACTATTTTCATATTCTCATACTTTATATTACTTATTATATTATGTACTCATTATGTACTTGATTATGATGGTCCTTAGGGAGCACTTGCTCTCATTACTAAACAGATTAGTTTATATTCCCGACGTATTGTATTATCCTAAATTGTATTATCTAAAATGATCTAACATTTATAACCCACATGAAAATACTATGAATCGTTAAAAATATATTATACAATATATTGCAAATAAGTGATGAATATATGGCGGCAAAATTGTCTATATTGAAAAGTATAACTTTATTCCATATATATGGAACCATGTATTTTAAATAATATATTCATTAATATATGGTGATCCATATATCGTTAAGTATATATCATCTGCTATATTACCGAATACATAAAAACCATATATAATATATCATGTAACACCATATATTTATCGATACATTATTTTACGTACCTATAAGGTATCATAATATATAAAAAGTTGTATCCATACACATATGGATCGTGCATATACATGAAGCAAATATATTGATAAATATATGATTTATACATGAGAATGATATATTTATTTACAATATATTTTTTTATATTATTGTGGCAAAATTATAGATATGATTTTATATATCGTTCCATATATCACATTATAATATCAATATATTTAATCATATATTTTGAAACATATAAACCTTTTTCAAGCGGAAATGTTCACTTGTACTACGCCCTTAGTTATAAATGTTGTGCTCTGTATAATTTATTTTGTGAGCCTGTTATTGGCCTTCTGGCTGTTGGGTCGTTTTATAATAAAATAAATAAATGAATAAATCTGATTAAAAACTATAAATTTTGATATAGAACACTTGTTTCTTGAAAACATCCTTTAATTTGATTTATTTCCACATGTACAACTTAGACTTATTACTCTGGGGTAGTAATTTATAAGGCCGTTAGGGAAATATGTTAGTATGAAGGTTCTGCTGAGGAGAGAGAACGGACTTTACTGATGGCCGGCTTAACTGCGGCATATTATACAAATTAATTAGCTGAGCACCCCGAGTAGCTGAGACGGACATATTATTTATCCGAAGCGATTTCTCTCCCTGGCGCACTGCCGCATCGCCGGGTACTTCCCAAATCGGTCGGTTGATGGTGTTTTTGGTCCTTATCCCTCTCTCTTTCTCGCATACACAACCCTCAAACTCGGTTGACTCGGCATCGTTTGTCTATCTTTCTATTTCCACGCTCCGGTGACTCGCTCTTGATGCCACCGCTTTTGCCTGTCTATTCCACCTTGGTTGTGCCCAAAGGGATCTTTCATTCCTGCCATAAATTACAGATCATTTTTCGATTTCTATTAATTCACAATAAAAAATTTTTATGTTAAATATTTAACACTTTTTTATGTTGACTCAACAGAATAAATATTAAATTTACACAAAAAAGTGTTAAATATTTAACGCAAAATTTTTTACTGTGTCTATTGAGCGAAATTTTTTTTATTTGTCTAAATAAAATATTTTTATAAATAAAATTTAAAACAACCAATTTAATTGATAAATTTTCATGCTAATATTGATTAAAAAATTTTAATAATTACAATAAACAAGATAATTTTAGCCTCTGTTCAAAATTAATATGATTTATTTAAAATTTTAACTATATTATGTCTAATTTAATTTTTTTAATAAAAATACTGAAAAAAAAAATTCTTGATTCAAAAAAAGTATTTTTTTTTTTAATTTTATTGCAAAATATTCAGTTCAAATTAATTCAAGAAATTTAACCGCTTATTAATAAATAAAATTAGAAAAAAATTTAACGGAGCAATTTATTATTGTCAACAAACAAAATAACCTGATACTTCACCGAATAATTAAATTTTTGAAGCTACGCGTTTTCAATTGCTCTAAAAATTATAGTTTCAATTATTAGATTTAAGTTAAAAATTTTTTTTCTTATAAATAAAAGCAATATACTTTTAATCGTAGATTCCGAATTTCCAAACTAAGAAAAAGATTTTCAAGACAAAAAATTCTTTAATCAAGACATAAACTTATTCCCAAAATAATTCTCTTTAAATGTAAAAATAAAAATTTTTTATTCATAATATAAACTTTATATTTAAAAAAAATATTTCCTCAATTAATATAATTAATATCAAAATTTATGGATTAATATTCTTATCATTCCAAATATCTTTTAACTAGAACTCATTAACCATTAAGCCTTATCAATAACGAGTACAGTATATGATAAAAAAATATTCATTGGACTTTCCAAATTTTTAATTAGTTCAATTAAAAAATAGAAAAATCCTCAATATCATAAGGTTATTAAATCGAAGATAAAATTTCCAATTTTAAAGACTATTATTTTTATCAAAAATAAATTGTCTTGCAATTGCGCACAATAAACTAGTACTTATTACCGCTTGAAAAAAAATTTTTTCTCGGTCTTTAAAATTAGCGGCAAACATAATTCATAATACAATTGAAACTATCAGTTAAAATATAACTTATAAGTACTTTATCTTAGCGCAATAACGTCAGCAGTTACTGAATTGACTTTTCACACAATAAATTTTATTTTTAATTTAACTTATATAAAGCACACACGTGTCTTATGCTTCAATAATGCGTGTTATCAAAATACCAAGGATAAATGTTAATAGTTTTTTTATGATATAAAAAGTATAGATAACACCAGTGCGTCTAATTGAATTGATCACTATTTTATTACGAGTAGAGAAATATTTTTACACTGTGAGCGTTATAAAAAATTATTTTTAATAATTTTATATTCAAGAAAGTACTTTGTGGTAAAATAACGAAAAATGATTGAATTTAAAAAATATTTTTTTTTGACTTCGCTATTTTTGCAATTATTTACTTTCAACACAGCTTCGATAATAAAGGATCGAGGTAAAATTTTTGTAGAAATTACTTTTTTCTTTAATAATTCACAGATAATATTTATGTATCTACTCTACAACATTGAATTAAAAAAAAATTTTTTCGTATAAAAAACAGTTCCTTCAGATAACCTGGAGAATGATTCGATAAAAACCGTTCTCCAAACATTAGTACCCATTATCCAACTTCATGGACCTGACTTTGGACTTCATATATGTGATGGAGTATTAATTCATCCCCGAGCTGTTTTCGCATCTAGAGCTTGTATCCGAAAGTGAGTAAAATATTTTTTTGTTATTTTTTTTTTATTTATTTAAAAAATTATTATTTTATTCTAGTTATTTACCACATTCTTATGCAGTCAGTATTTACAAATGGAAAAACAGCCGAGCTTCGATAAATCGAACTCAGCTACACAGAGTTCAGTACTTCTTGAATAGTTACGTTTATTTCGGATTCTTGAAACAGGGTAAGAATTTTATACACTAGTGTAGAAATTCGAAAAAAATGATTTTAAACTAAAAAAAAAAAAAAAAGCGATTAAATTTTTGAAAATGATTTTGTTAATTAAAGATTTTTTTTCTTTTCAACAAAATTTAATTTGGCTTAAATAAATGTTATTTGATACAAACCAATGAAATTCTTTGAAATAATTTAATTTATTCGATATTTTCTATTAAAATTCTTTTTCTATCAATTCAGAAAAAATAATATTTTCGTCAAGAAAATATTCTATGATTTAAATTTTGAAAAAATTTTTACTATTTTAGTAGAAAATTTTGAAACCAGAGTAAGATTAATTTGTGAACTAGAAATAAAAAACGTTTTTTTAATTTAAATTTTATATTTAATTTTTTTCTGTTAATTTTTTAATTCTGATTTTTTTTAATGTTTTAATTTTAAGATTAATTTTTTTTATGTTTAAATTTCCAATTTTTTTTTTTTTATTTTTTTAACTTTCATAAAAATTTTTTTACTGTCATAATTCTTATTCTTAATTTTTACTGTCAATTATACATAAAAATATAAAATTTCAATTTTTCTCAGATAAATCTCTTTTGAACATCCAATCAGAAAACTATGAATATATAAATATGAAGACGCCAGTACTTTTGGTGTTAAAAGAGCCGATAAACTCGATGGTTCCAGCGACTTTCACACATTCAATGACATCGCAAGACATGCACAATAAACAAAAATCCAAAGAATGCTATCGTCTTGAGATTGCTCCAAATTTTTCTCAAACAAATTCGAGTATTGAATCTGCAATTCTTTACAAGGTAATACCTGACGGTAAAATTCTGACGCCTTCAGAGATAAAGACCATCTATTATGCTTCTGTTCACCAAAAATTTGTCGATGACATAAAAAATAATGGCAATATTTCACTCTTGTATGTTAGTTATGACTCTATTTTCGTAACCAGCTCCCAAAAAATCGTTGACAATGTAAGAATTATCTTCATTAGTGTATAATTTTTTCATACCTAACAATATAAATAATCATACTTTTGAATGTTTCAGACAATTTCTAGATCCTCAGGGTCTCCGCTAGTTTGCCGACGTCATCCCCAAGATCCTTTTCAACTAACGGGAATTTTAATTGATACACTCGACAATTTCCCGGCGTATTTTGCCATTAATGAAATCTGGACGAAGCAAAAGCTAGTTTTTCTTAACAGTCTTAAGCAATATATTTATAAAATTACTCTCCGTAAAAATGAAATTAATGAAATTAATTGAGTCTTAATCATTAATTATTAAAAAAATCTTATTTTTATTTTCAATATTTCGAATTTTGGAGGATATTATAAAAAAAATGTTGATGAAATATCATCTTTGAGTCAATTATCACGCAGCTACTATTGCCCTCACCCATTAAAACACCGTCGCATATAAACAATTGTTTAAATAAAACACGTAATAATAAAGAATCAACCAAAAAAGTAAAGAAAAAAAATTAATTTCAGTGTAAAAAAGCTTGACTTTTAATTGGCTATAAATATTTTATTAACTGGTAAAAAAAGAGTCATTATTATGAAAATATCTTCAAAAGCACCCCACGCTTTTTTACGATAAAATTCATCTTTTTTTTTGTTAATCATTTTATTTTTATTTCAAACTTATTTATTTCTATATTTTAGTTTGGTTTTTTTATCAAAAAATGTTTTTTAGCCTTTTAAGCTATCAATATTTATCTTCTACTTTTAAGTTTGATTAACCACTAAAGTGTGTATTTTATTTTTTTATCTATGGATCTTTGGATCGAAAAATCGCTAATTCTTGAGATCCTGGTCAGGATAATGAGACAAACTTATCAAATTATTGTATTGTTGCTTTATAAATATGCAAAGTTTTAATTCAATTTGACGATTTGAAGTGGCCAAAAATTGAGTTTAAAGATTTCGTTATATACATTAGGGTGTGCCAAAATGTAACTTTCTTGATGGACCTCTTAAAATTGGAATTTTGAGTTCCGCTTTTAACAGGAGTTGTGTTGGGGCATTTCCTGACAAATTTTGGGCGTAAAGGATTTATTTGATTTTTATAGAATTTTTTATCAGGAGTTTCGTTCGGCCATTTTTGCTGGAATTTAAAAATTTCAAAATTTAGCCGAACAAAACTCCTATTAAAAAATCCTAATATAAAATTGAGATGAAATGTATGTGGCATCAAACTATTCGTAACGTGATTGGTTGAATATATCATAAGCATGAAAATATATGCAAACTCTATAGTCAAAGCGCGCGCTTGCGCGCGTAAATTCAAATTCTAGTTCTATAAAAATCAAATAAATCTTTTACGCCCAAAATTTGTCAAGAACTGCCTAAACACAACTTCTGTTAAAAGCGGAACTCAAAATTCCAATTTTAAGAGGACCATCAAGGAAGTTACATTTTGGCACACCCTAATATACATAGATACAGACAAAGCTAACAAAGGCATGTTAATAATCTTAAAAGCTCGAACATTTAGCAATTACTTAGTAATTTTTAAAAAATTAAAATAAAATTGTTTTGGGCTTTTATTTATTAAATGTCTTTAAAATCTAAGTGTAAATAAATTCTTCTAATACGCAAAAATTTTTTTTGTCGCGAAGATATCAAAATTAAAATTTTATTCAAATAATTATAATTTTAATCTTAATTTAAGCTTAAAAAAATCCGGTAAGTTTAATTAAGATAATTTATTCGACTTAGAGCCTTTTCAACCTTTACTTTAATTATTATATTCAATTTTTAAAAATAATTCCTTAGTAAAGTATTACAACAAAATCTATTCGCTTGACAAACGCAGCTCTACTCTGATAACAAATTTATTTATAGCCTGTAAAACAATTTACCGAAATTCTTTGTTAGATAAAAAGACACTGCAGTTCAATAACGAAACTAAGTTAAAAGAAAAAATAACTATTTAACTTGTCAACGTTGCAAACATTTGTAGAAATTAAACTCAGTTAAAATTGATAGCAATGATGATTTATAAAAAAATTTTCTCTTGTGCAGTATTGTCACTGACAATGTTTTGGGATTTTCCAGCATCTGCTGGTACATTGATTGAATGTAATCATTTTTCATATGAATCAATTGGTTTTACTAATTTTTATTGATTAATATTTTTTATATTATTCTCAACAGCTGTCACTACTCTGATAATCAAAGAACCGGTAGTAGCACCACTAATAATAGACTGGTTGGTCCCGATTTTGCATATTGGTAACCTTCAGAATCATTACTTATACTTTTGTAGTGGGGTATTAATTCACTCTCGAGTTGTTTTATCTGCTGGAAAAGCTTTTGACGAGTGAGTAACAAAAATATATAATTTACTTATTATTTCACAGAAATTTTTATTAAATAATAATAATTTTTCAAACAGAAAATATCCTTTCTTATATTCTGTTGGTAATTACGAATGGAAATATGGATCTGCTAAAATAAACACGGATAAATTGAATAATGTAATTCGTGTGAAAAAAGATTCAGAATCTAATGATGGTAATTATTTTTCTATACATTTTTATTAATAATTTTTAATTTTTTCAATAATCATCAAATTAAGAATTTAAAAGATCAAAAAAATTTTTAATGTTTTACTTTTTATTATTAAAATATATAAGGTTCGATCAGTATCATTTTTACATCAGATAAATTGACAAAAAAATAATCACTGTGTGGTTATTACAAGGGTAGTAAGCGCTCAAGATTATTTTCATTAATTTGATTGTATTAATTTTAGTTGTTATTAACTTCACTGATATGTTTACTTTTTTTTTACATATTTTGTATTTATTAATTATATATTAGTTTTAGTGTACAAATTATTTATGTGTAGTTTTTATTTTAATGTGATTTTATTTATTTATTTATTTAATACAGACCCAACAGCCAGAAGGCCAATAATAGGGTTATCAATACATATGACACTGAAAGCAGACGTCTAAAAATTTTTGATTTTTTTTTTTTTAATTAAATTACAACTAAAAAAAAATTTATAAAAAATTGCACTTATAGTTTTTCAAGTTTTTTACATGTGATATTTTTTTTTTAATTGTTTAATTGAAATTTTTTCGATAAAAAATTTCTAAAAATTTTGAAATGTCAGCTAACTTCATTTTCAATTAATACATACATTTTTACATATAAACAGTAGTATATTGAATATTACATTGGGTAGAATGAAAATAAGAGAAAATAAATGCGGATTAAATGGTTAATTCATTAAAAAATTATATTGCCGACATATTACCCGCGCGGTTCATGCTAGTTATTTTAAAAATTTGATTAGAAAGTGAACAAATCATAAAATTCGTTTAATGAAAGAATTTTGTTATTTATTATATTTATTTGATCTTTACATCCTCAATTTGCTAATTATTGAATAAAATCAGCCTTATTATGAATTTTAACAAATATTTTTCAAACATTAATTGTGGATTTCTGTTGAAGTAACTTTTGAATTAGATCCATCCCGGATTCATATCAATAGAACTGTCCTATTGGTTCTCAACGAGCCTATAAAGACTGTCAACCCAATAAACATAGAGGATACCTTACCATTGAGTTATATTTATAATCGAGATATACCAAAACGGTGTTATCACATCAGAATGATAGAAGATGCAGAAACCTTTGGTTTTATTTCAAATTCAACAACTTTTTTACGTAAATTTTCACTCGAAATTATTATCACAAATTCTACGTATCTTAACAAGCTGTATAGATTCATCAAAATGATAAATTTTTCGGGAGTCATTGATGGGGAAAAAAATAATGTTATAAGTGATGATTCACAAGTTTTTTTCACTAAAAATAAATTTACATATCACAGAGATGTACGTATAATTTATTTAATTTATTATATATATAGAATATAGATAAATAGATAATTTGTGAATAACCCAGCTGTATTTCATTTTTTTTTCAGCCTTTATTGGGAGCTCCGATATTGTGCCGGAATCCCCGTACAAATGGAAATTATTCATTGGCGGGAATTATAACAGATACAATGGACCGTCTATTCCAATATACTATTGTCAATAATAGTTATTGGATTAAAGAAAACTTGGACCAAATTTTAACTACTCTCTAAATTTTTCTCAATCATCGGGTTAAAAAATTTGTGAATAAGAAATAAATCTCACTAAATTTTTTATCAAAGCAAATTAAAAAGAAAAAAAAAGAATTTTTTTAATTAAAATTGCAAACACAATAAAAGAAAAATTCTAAAATTTAACTCTCTTTTCTTTGGATCAAAATTATTATAAATAAGAAGAAAATTAAACATGCAATCAAAAATTTCAGTACGCGTGCTATATATATGAAATTTTAGAAAGAAAATATTTGTTTTTTAATTAAGAGAGAAAGTGTACGTAAAGAACAAAAAGTCAATAAAAGAATCTTGAGTATAGTTATCAGCTCGCGGCAGCAATCAAATTAAAAAAAAAGGATAAAAAAAAAAGTTTGTCTCGCCTCAAACCATCAATTCCCCTACTTCTTTACTTCCAGGACTTGGACTTTTTCTTCTCCTCTCTTTATTCTTACGCCTCTAGCTTGGTCACAGAAACAAGACAGACGAGGGATAAAAATAAAATCAAGTAGACTGTGCAAAAAAAAACTGTTCTTTATCGATACAGCAGAAGAAAAGTTCTATGATACAATTCCATCTATTTTTTATAACTCAATCAGTCTGATATAATTCAAGAATAAAAAAATACAATTTTCTATAAAAAAAAAAAACAACATTAATAATAACTAGCAACCTTGCAGTCACTATGTGACTGCCGTGAGTTGTAAACTAAAAATAAATAAAATTTTGCTTTATTAAATAATGACTTTTGTTAAATTGCACTGTACTTTTTTAACTATTGACGTTTTTAAAAATATAAGCTCATCCCGATGTTACACTCATCAAGAGCTTTTATTTGAGTACCCACATGCATTTTTCATATATACATATATATGATATATATTTTAAAGATATAAGCTCATCCCAACATTATACTCATCGAGACCTTTCATTTGAGTACCCACATGCATTTTGATATATTTTTCATGTATACATAAATATTATATATATATATATGAAAAATTGATGTGGGTACTCAAATGAAAGGTCGTCGAATAGTGTAATGTTGGGATTGACATTTTTAAAGATATAAGCTCATCCCGATGTTACACTCATCAAGAGCTTTTATTTGAGTACCCACATGCATTTTTCATATATACATATATATGATATATATTTTAAAGATATAAGCTCATCCCAACATTATACTCATCGAGACCTTTCATTTGAGTACCCACATGCATTTTGATATATTTTTCATGTATACATAAATATTATATATATATATATGAAAAATTGATGTGGGTACTCAAATGAAAGGTCTCGAATAGTGTAATGTTGGGATGAGTTTATATTTTTAAAAATGTCAATAGTTCACGAGATACAAGGTCATTTCCTAATTATTGATAATTTTAAAGATGTAAGCTCATCCCGATGTTGCACTCATCAAGAGCTTTGATTTGAGTACCCACATGCATTTTGATATATTTTTCATATATATACATATATATGTATAGTATATATAAATATATGAAAAATTGATGTGGGTACTCAAATGAAAGGTCTTGATGAGTGTAACATCAGGATGAGCTTATATCTTTCAAAATGTTAATAGTTCACAAGATACAAAGTCACAAAATTTTGCTTATTTTCTAAATAATAAATAATAATAATAATAAACAGGTGAATAAATGAATGATAATGATAAGAACGGATAGCTAAAAGAGAATACAGAAGAACTGCATCCCTACTTCAGAGGACTAAAACGTGCAACATTTCTCCTCGTTCCTAGAAGGGAGAAGACCCGAGGACGACGACGTCGAAATCGTTGACAACCACGGTGGCGTAGTTGGCGGTAGCGAAGGGTGGCTGTCGTTCACCCCCTACAAACGGCCCCGCCCGTCATATTCCGCGAGGACCAATCCCGCGCCGAGACATTATTAGATCCATAAATCCATCATATCCATCTCGAGCAACCCCTGAGAGACTCACTCATTGGTCCGGATTTGCACCCTCTTATATTGCAATCCAAGTGTATATAGTAGGTGAAACTACCTCTCCGCTTTCATAAAAAATAGCGACTTGTCAGTTCAAGGTAACGTCCAAAGGGGTTGCTTCACATTAAACCCGATAGGACCACTTGTCATCTCACTCCTCACTCTACCACTTGCTTCTTGTCATTTTGATCCTGTTCTGCATTGCGGAGCTCCACCTTCTGCTTCAATATTTAATCATCCTGCTGATAACAATGCCCTTTAGCAACCTACTAGATTCTGCCGAGGAAGAAAAGAAAATTTTGATCACGTTACATCTGATCTATGATGTATCCGTACGTTACTTTAAGACCAGAAGTAAAGACCAAAGTATCACTACTAGAGAAGCTAAAGTACTAGCATAGCAGAAGCGATAGCGTCACGTTGGCAAAAGTGCGCGCGCAACCAATACTTGTCCACTTGTACTTACAACTTCAACTCTAACTTAAAACTGGCTGACTTAGTATACTATATATAGTATAGCAGAGCGTACTGGTCATCTTAATCACTTAAGCCGCGTCATAAATTTATTGGTAAGTTATATCAATTAACCAAAATTCCGTCTTAAAAGCGTAGAGCAGTTTTGTTTTGGGTATAAGAAAAAAAAACAGTCCATAGATATAGGATGGAAATAAAAGTATCGAAAGAAAAAGAGACGATAAAAGAATCAGATGAAGAGAAGGGACCATCGGGTACTTGACGGACGCGAGGATCAATATCCTCCGATAGCATACTACTCCCTCACCGAAAATGCTATATACATTTCTCCCACCGGATCCCCCTCGTCACCCATTCCCACCGCCAATAAAATGCCATACCTATGTATGTGTATTGTACTATATACGGCGATTCTTTTTCCCCCCTCTTGGTTTCCTATTGGCCGTAAAACACTGCCCGGTTGAAAGGTTGAATTTTATCGCGAGCGAGAAATATCGATGTAAAAGGCAACGGAGGAGAATCGGCTAGCAGAAGTGAAAAAGATAAAAAAAAAAAAACTAAATAAATAAATAAAATTCGTATATAGGAGTTTTCTATCTCCGATTGTAGGTGGTTTTTGGTATTGGTGTCTAGCAAACGTGCTATGTATCCAAAATATACAATTCAACTTGAAAAAGTACCGTCCGCTAGTCTAGTTATTCCTCCACTTACAATCCCGTATCGACTTACAATCCTGCTAAAATAATTCAACAATCTCAAGCTCTGGATACAGCAGCAGCAGCAGCAGCAGCAGCACCTTGATCTGCTTCGAAAAATAGAACACTGAATCCTTCTATTCGATACCTTTTGTAAGAGCCTCAAGAATCCAAGTGACAATTGCTGACAGTTACCAAGTTTCAGTGTCTTTACGACCTAAAAGTATCAGAAGCTATCCTACACCAAGCGAAGAGACTCTTCAAACTTGTCCAATAGCAGCACTTCTTCAAAGAATCCACCAACATCAAAGGATCCATAAATTCCATGCTACTCTTGAAAACAAATGATGATTGATGATTGATAATTGATGTCTCCTTGGGCTCAATCCAAAAAGGACTTATGATTATAGCGTAGGCGTGCCCGGATCTCATATCTATCGTTATACCGTGGCCGGTGGCTGTCAACCTCGGAACATCACTTAGTAGATATTATATATGAATTTTACCACATCCGCGTAGTACCCCATTGGAGGATATGATCCGCCAATCATAAAGCCTCAAGATATAACCTTTCTATATTATATAATATTATCATATCTTGCTCGCGTTATTATTGGTCGGTTTTCACCCTACCCAACTTCTCCTGGTCTGCCTCCTCTCCTTATCGTAACTTTCTCTACTCGTTCCTCAGCGGCCCTCAGCGGCCGTTCTCTCAGTGCCTCTTCGACGCATACGCTTCTGCTTCTCTATATACATTCAGGTCCCGAGCGAGACAGAGGTGGGGCCGTGAGAGTATTTTCCCTCTCCTCAAAATTATGAGGATCAATACACGGGGAAAACGAGTAGAGAGCAAGAAAACCAGCGCCGACGCTAGTACCCGAGTATCATTTTTCTCGAATGCCTTCATCATCATCATCACCATCATCATCATCATCATCATCATCATCATCATCATCATCATCATCATCATCATCATCATCATCATCATCATCATCGTCATCCGCTTCGTTATCTTCATCTTTATCCATCAAGATCTGCTTTTCCTGATCAATAATTTTGCTCAACGCTGGCAGGGCAGCTCGCTGCAATATCGACTTATAAACAATAAACCCCAATTGATCGCGGTACGCATGTACTCAGCAACATCATAACAGGAGAATCGATATACCTGATGATAGTGGTGATGTTTTTTGGCACAATTTTCCAGCCGCAATTCACCAGTAAACTAACCCCATTTGGCTTTCTTCTCCCGCTCTATCTTTATCTGATCATTGTTGGCTCTATCTCCATTCAGCGGTTTGTGCCTCTCACGCGTAGCGCTTTCACCACACCGTACAACCACCGCAAACTACCCACCTTGCAGCCCAAAGTCCGCGTTTCACTTTGTCTACAACGATTGGGACAAGGGCTCTTTGCGCTATTGTCACTCTCATCGGATACTCTTTTACATCTTTCGCCATATACGAGTAAATTCATATACATGCATTCGTTTATTTACTTGTTGCATCCAGTGGAGCTTTAGATGACCAAGTCGTGATTTTGAAATAGGGCTTCTTTGGAACAAACCATTCTTCAGTGAAGAGTAAAATTATCTTGGAAACTGTTTCTGACTTTTATTCTCCAGTCAAGAAATTTTTCTTTCTGTATACATTCAAAGACGAATAAAAATGACCCTTCATCTTTGAGATAATGATGGGTTGATCACGAGTTATGTATTTTTTAAAAACTTTTGGAAATTATGAGCTAAAAATTTACAAGTAATCGTCTTCTGACCCATAATACAGAAATACCTAACAAATTCAACTGAACAAAAAAAAAAGGTGATTTTTTAAATCCAGTGATTTCGTATGAAATAACCCATATCGACGGTCTAATTAGCAATTTGTCTAACTTCATATTTTTTAGAGGGTGATTTTTTTAACATTTTGATGTAGCCATAAACGAATTATAAATTATTTGAATAATTCAAACCTAAATATTATATCTCTAATAGATAATAATGATATTAAATGGTTTTTTAAAGTGATAATAAATTTTGAACTAATTGTTTTTTTCATACAAATAGAAGATTCTCTAAAATGGAGTTAGACAATTTACTAATTAGAACATCGATATGCATATTCTCGCCAATAAATAAATAAAAATCAATAATGAAGATGCAACGAAGAAATTCAGAAAAATCGGAAGTGATTGACCTGAGAATAGATATATCCTAGGAAAAATGACCACCAAGTTGGATCCTAAAAAGTGTCTGAACATTGGACATCACCGATCGCATCAGTATAAAAAATAGTGACCCGTAGATGGGAATGTATTGAACAGAGTGTATGAGATGCCAAGAGAGTATAGTAGCCTTCAGGTGATTCAGTATGGAAGAGAAATAAAAATGGTAAAACTGAAGCGTGTCCGAATGCGAACGTCGGAGAGCATTGAAGCGAATGGACGGGAATGGACGGATGAACCAGCCCGACGCCCGGGGCTAAACAAGTCGAGACAATAGGATGGAGACACACCAAGCTAGAGAAACTGCTAGCAGATAGCTGAGGGGTGAAGAGGGATAAGTGCTGCGCGGAATGAGCTCTCCAGGGTTGTAGAGATGTACTGGATAAAGAGAACTGGACAGTGCCAGTGTATGTATATGTATATGTGTATGTATGGGTGTGTGAATTCTGAAGCAGAGTCAGGATAGCCGGGAAATAGCCTCAACTGGACAGTGCGAGGAGGACTAGCTCTGGACTATACCTACTTTTATATATCGTTAGAGAAATAATGGGATTCCCATCATGAAGTGGATTTCCCTTGGGAGAGGAGGACATCGATGCACGCGTCAAGAGATTCTATATACGTTCAGCTCCGCTCTCTGTATATCCATCGGTCTCACGTCCAACGTCACTCTTGCTGATATTCGCTGGTCCCGTCGCCGCTTAAGCTATACACTCTACACTCTCTTTACATATATGTTCTACGGCACTGTAAGTATATGTGTACGTACTCCCGCGATTATCTCTTGTTTTGCTCAACTATCAACTCAACTCCACCCTATAAACTACACACATTCACCTGTCCAACTGCTCTCCGCTTACGATACCCTACCAGCCTAACAACCTTCGATTACCGCTTACCACCTGTCCTCCTTCATTATTCCCAATTTACATCAACTACTTTTATTCATTCCAATTATATTCATTGTCAAAATTATATGCTATTCAAATAAATTATTATATATTGGTTTAAGATTTTAACAGATACATTTCAAACCGAGATTTTAGGATGGTTTATTGCTCCGCACAAATTATACTTCACGGAATCTTTATCATCCGGATGTGTTCTTTAGAAACAGTTTTCGGGTAAAGACTATCGTAATTGGGAATGCTTATTATTATTTTTAGATTACTACGATTTTATTAAAACTATGTAAGGGTTTCTTAGGATGGAAGATGTGGTTTGGTGGATTCAATAACTTACGAGACATCTAGCGGTAGGGGTAGGAACAAAATGATATGGTCAATGTTTGAATGCAATGGTTGATAACTTACAGGCCAACAAAGAGAATAAACTGGAACTGTGAGTAAGTAAGGAATCTGCGTGAATTGAATATCGAATTAAGATAACAAATTGGTGTCAATCCTGATAGTCAAGTTGGTCGCAACCCTGATAGCCAGAGTTTCACAGACCAACAAAGTTGGTGTCAGATAGTTGCCACCAACTTAGAGATAACTTCCGGTCAAGTTCCGAATTTGTAACTGTTGGCATCAAGTTGGCTACAAGTTTTTTTCTGAGAAAAAGAAGACCAATCTGCCGCAATACATCGCCCAATTTCTTGAGAAACTTGTCGTTAACTTGATGTGAAAAAGTTTCAGAAGCAGTTTTTGCAGTTTTTGCTGACAACCTGGTGAACAAGTTGATACCAACCGAGTGCATTTCTAAGACTTGCTGCCAACTTGGCTATCGGGGAACTTTCTGTCAATTTACTGCCGCAACTTGTTCACCAAGTTGTTAACAAAAACTGCTTCTGAAACTTTTTCACATCAAGTTGACGACAAGTTTCTCAAAAAGTTGGGCGACATATTGCGGCAGTAGATTGATCTTCTTTCTCTCAGAAACTTGTAGCCAACTTGATGCCAATAGTTACAAATTCGGAACTTGACCGCAAGTTGTCTCTAAGTTAGTGGCAACTATCTGAAATTAACTTTGTTGGTCTGAAACTCTGGCAGGGTACCCTGATATAGCCACCTTAACGTCAAATTGAAGAGTAACTTATAGGCAGCTTCTATAAGCTACTCTTCAATTTGACGTGAAGACTTGCTGTACAAATATTTCAGTCAAATTGTAGTAATGTTGAAAGGAAATTTATCCACAAGTTTGATTGTTAACTGGTATTCAAGTTTCGGCTGTAGATTTCCGTCAATTTGCTTACAACTGTTGTTGAGTGAAGAATTACCGCCAATTTGATGTTAAGTTAACCGTAACTGCTGGAAGTCAACTACTTTCTAAGAAAACGCTGGCTATCAGGATAACTGAAACTGACCGTCGATCTACGTCCGGAATTGGTAACAAGATAAAAAAATACTTTTACAATTTGTAAAAATTTGTTCATGTATTATTACTTATAAACAATTGAATAATAATCATAAAGTCATCCGGATCCAAGAAGTGATATCTTATAGGGCGGAATTTTCTTGCTTGCGGAGTTTTCTTTATTTGATTTCTGATGATTTTTAAAAGATACCGATGTATTTGATTGTAAAAAGTGAACACTTGGAACATGATGTACTTCCTAGATAATAGTTAACATTTCAATTCTTGCAACGAAGTAAAGATATTCAATTTTGAAGGTATATAATTCATACCGGGCGGTGACTAGTTGAAGAAACCATTAAATTATCCATGTTTTCTGTTGTTTTGTCAGTAGTTTCTTTTGAAAGAACACCCTAATGATCAGAAAAAAAAATTTTTAAGTCTTCCAATTTTTACACACTTTTTGTCATAGATGTTGAATCCGTGATTTTACTAGTTCGGAAAATTTAGTAAAATTGTTCTAAAAATAAACTTTAAACCGTATAATTACATAAAAAATACATAAACCTGATTGACCAATTCTTTGAAAAAATTTCTATTATCTGTTATGAACTCGAAATCGCTTTGTATTGACTCCAAATCTTTTTGCGATAATGTCAATTTTTGCAGACATTCCTTGTATGTAAAAGTTTGGAAGCAGTCACGACTGGAAAAATAGTAAGTTTAGTAACAAACGCTTCAGAGACCAAACTTCACTAATTTATTAGAATAAATCGAAAATTAAAAATATTCATACAGTTATGAAATTTTTAAAATATTACAATATTAGTAGTAAATTTTTTTTCAATTTCTATAGGTACGCTATGAGTCAGTTATTGCACCATTAAATAATTCAAGGTGACTTTAATAACTCTTTTCAAAACTGAATCATTTTTTTTATGATTGATAAATATTAATCGGTATAGATAAAGACACTTCTTGCGAAAAAAACAGAACTTAATTTGAATAATTTTTCTGATAAAATTCCGAGTTTGAAATTTCGCAAAAAATGTATCTTTTTCTAAAAATTTTTGACTTTTCGAGTCATTTCCACACGGAAAGAAATTTTCTTTAAAAATTACCCTTAAATTCACTGTAATCGTGGGACATAATGCAGCCCTTAATTTATTAGCATTTTTGAAATAAAAATGCATTTTTTTTACGGAAAAATTATTCCACTTATCGGCAAATTATAAAGCCGTCCCACAATTGCCGTGAATTTGACAGTAATT
The DNA here is from genome assembly GCA_905319865.3 of Cotesia congregata. Classification (NCBI taxonomy): domain Eukaryota; kingdom Metazoa; phylum Arthropoda; class Insecta; order Hymenoptera; family Braconidae; genus Cotesia; species Cotesia congregata. Next base: position 4,250,247 of record CAJNRD030001121.1, read on the forward strand.
TTTGAAAAAAATTTTTTTCAGTGTATTTTGGTAGCTATTAATCTCTAGATACAAACCTACAATAATATCGATATCGATACGCTCCCCAATCTCCGTCATAACACATGAAACACAGTGAAGCTAACATCCGTATTTTATCGCGATCAAATTTTCCTTTACAATTATAGTACGAAAAAAACACATCTGTATTAAATTCTTTTGATGACCGCCGGCACTCACCAATGTCGAACAAAACAGGCAATAATATTGTTATAAAAAGTAATAGATTAATTATGACACCCATCTTTTTTTAGCACAACACATTACACACGTCGTTCAATTACTGAAGAATGAAATACGGCATCAATTTTATTTATGTTGTCTTATTAATAGATTTATTACTAAATATTGTATATTAAGAAATTTATAAGTTGGACAAATACTATCTCTACGTCGACATATATATTATTTTAATAGATAAAGACCAGAATAATTGTCTAATTTTACTGATTACTTTATCAAAACATTTAAATTTAAATGTTAACTTACTTTCTGCCAATCACTGAATGCACAGAAAAAAAATTAACTTGAATCAATTACTGTAAATATTAAGTTGGTAGATAATTTGTAAATCAAACTAATACTAAATAAAAAAATTATTTTCTTCTTTTTAATATATTCTCATTGATTTTTTATTATATAATATATAATGTAAATATAATATACATTAAGTTTTCATAAAATTGAAATTTAATAGTACAATAAATATATATTAGATATTGTAATCGGTATATATCGCAGAAAGAATTACAATCATTCAGATGGACAGATATATATATATCATTATCATTGTATATATTTTATATGGAGTTCGCAAGAATTAATTTATTTTTCTTGGAAGAACTTTCATTATAAATTATTATTATAAATTGACTTTTTTTATGCAACACATATCTCGAAATTTCACTTTTAAAAGTCCTAAATTGTAGCGCGTGCTTATAATGTGTGTTTTTATGTCATTATTTTTTTGTTACTTGACACCATAAAAAAGAATAAGATTGTAAAATTCGGATATTATTTTTAATTACACTGAGAGAAAAATTAACTTGAATTAAGAGTAAAATTATTGAACCGAGAAAATAATTTTGAAGATTTTTATACGGAAAAAAAAAAAAAGAGAAAAATTGCAGTTTGAAATAAAATTTTTGAAATTCAAACTTTGATTAATTTTTATAGCTTTAAGGGTTATATTTAAATATTACCATGTAATTCTTACAAAATACATAAAAATTACAATCTGAAACTATAATTTTTTATATGAATTGCCCTGTTAATTATACAATGTAATTTTTTTCTGCGTGTAAAATGAAATTTCGAGTTGTATTTTTCACAAATTGTTAAATATAACATGACAAAAAAATGACAAACATGATATTGAGTGCAGAATAAGTCTTTTACAAATAAATACGCACAATTATCAGCTAAGTAAAAATTTTCACTTGCATAAGTGTGATTCAATGATTTACTCTGCAACTAATGCAATTCACAATTCGTCATTTCTCAAGTTTTTTTATATTTATTATATCTATTACTGTTCATAATGAAGATTTTAAAATGTTTCAACAATATCGTAACATACTTCACTTTAAGATAATTATATCATGTGATTTAATTTAATAATACATGTATACTTCGTATATATTCTTCAATAATTATTTATATATATTTTATAAAAAAATGATTGTTAAACATTTATCGTCATGGAAACTGTTGAAATAGACTCTATTGAAGAAAATAAATGGTTTAACAATAAAATGTAAGTTTACTTTTTTTAAATAATTAATATTTTAATTATAATTATAATAAGATATAACAATTAAATTTGTTTTCTCAAAAATATTTCTATAAATTATTTTTAATGGAATTGTTGGTTACAGATAATTAATAAAAATAGTTTATATGGATACAATAAAATTGGGTAGTATATAATTTTAGAAAAACTGGGCAAGAGTAACCATTAATTGTATTTCAAATATTTTTTTTTAAAAAATTCAATTTAAATTTAAAAATTTCACAAAATTCTTGAATTTTTCTTTACCTAAGCGGCACAAAAATTTTTTTTGGTGATGTTTTGTTTAGTTTAAGTTGTTATAAATTTAAGTTTAATTATAAATTTCTGACTTGTTATTAAATAAAATCTCCCAAAAAGTCAACATTTTTTTTTTACAACTTCACATGCGCAATTGCGTTAATGCGTCGCTTGTAATACCACATGATAATTTTTCAACAAACGGATTAAATATATAATTATTTAAAATTAAATAAAAATAATTTTTATTTTTTATAATGACAAAAATAAAAAACAATTTTTAAAAATTTATTTAGCAGTTTTTGCATTAGAATTTTGTTTCATAAAGTTACATATTGTTTTCTTCCATAACCTCCTTAAAATTTGCAAGCATGCATGAATCGAAAAAATTTTAATAATATTTTCTAGCAAATTTTTCTTGAAAAATTCATTTGATTCCAATGAACAAAAAATCACATCGATAAAGTATAATTATAATTAAAAAATGTATTTTTTACTTTTGCACGCCTCGTAACACGACGCGCTTAAAGTTGTGCTTTACTCCCAACTTGTCAAGGTTAAGCAATTATTTCTAAGATTATTCAAAATTTTTTATAGAGTCATTTTTAAAATGTGAAAAATGTTAATTTTCAGAAAAAAGTCGCACAATATTAAGACAAAGATTAATTATGTTTTATTTTAATTTTTAAAATATCTATCTAATGATTCATTTAATAAACTCAACTTGCCCTGCTTTTCCCAATAGTATCTTCTAATAAATTCACAGTCATATCATATTACACAACATATTAAAAGTTATATAATCTTCAACGATATATATTTAGAAAAAATAGAATAGATGGAAAAAAATATAAAATTATTTTAAATAGATCATTTGAAATAATAAAAAATCAGCAATATTCCATGCAGAAATCTTCAGAATAAAATCATAAAATTTTTAGTTAATTATAATAGACATTGTATACATATATGACGCCAATTATTATCAAAGTAAGGTAATAAATAATCAATAGTCTGCATAAACTAACTAATTAATAATTGATTTAAGCCACTTGCTCGTACTTAGCTTTGTTAATATTACTTGCGAGGCAACATGCCAAAAATACTCCAATCAATGGGAAGAAAGCCACCCCGACAGCACTTCCAGCTACCAGACCAATATTACTATTAATAAAATCGATCACCAGGTCGTAACAGCCCTAAAAAGTAAAAATACAAAATTTAGTAAATTTATTCATTTTTTTTATAAGTTTGATAAGTTATTTATTTGTTTTTTTTAAATATACTTCATCGTAAATGTCATTTATGTTGTCAATGGCACACTTGTCGCGGGATTTGCAGCAAGTCTGGGGAATTTTCTTCGGAGGCTTCATTTCAGACCAATCAGTATAAGCTCGATTTCCGCAACAGTGAAGCTTAAATAGATATTTATTTTATGAAGCTATGTAAGATAAAATAATTTATTTTTTTTGTTACACAGTAAAAAATTTTGCGTTGCGTCAAAAATTTTTGCGTGAAATATTAGAGTTAAAAATTAAAATTTTTAATCAACAAAAAAAAATGTTAAATATTAAATATAAAAATTTTTTACTGTGTAATTTTGTAATTTTTTTTCCAAAATTGTGCTGAAAAAAATAAAACTAATTTATTGCCAAATTGATAAATCATTTAAAAATTTTAAGTCTGTATGTGGCGTGCGAAAGTTAGGGTGAATAAAAAAGTTTCAATTTGTTGGGGTCATTAATAAAATAGAGGCTTACGAAATGTTGGAAGCTATTAACTGTTTATACCACTTAAAGTAATTTAATATTTTTTTTAGCCCTAAATCGATAAAGAGGAAATTAAATTATCAGAAAATAAGAATTTTAGTTTTTATGAGAAACATTTTATTGATAGAAAATAAAAAAATTAAGTTTTTTTTGTTACATTGAAGATGAATGCGTCTTATTACATTTTTATTTTATTTTTATTTAAATAACAATGCAAGGAAGATTGAGTGAATTGCAAGCTACGTAATACTTGCAGACAATATGAGATTGTGAGGAGAATTTATAATAATGTAAATAAATTTAAGGAAAGTTCAACAGTCTAAAAATATACTTTTTATGGATATATATTTAAGCTAAGGGATTTGAGTAATTATTAGGTCAGACGTTATGAATTTACTTTGTGGGTAGACGTTTATATATTGATATTGAGTGCTTCCGGTATTAGTTTAATGCCTTTATTGAAATTTATTAAATTGGAAATAAATAAAAAAAATCTATTTATAAACATTGAAAAGTAATTAATTTGATGAATAAAATTAATTCTAAAAGACATTAATTAGTTATTTTTCCTTGAGTAAAAATATTTAAAGGCAGAAAATTTATTAAAGTTTTTGAACAGAAAATTAAAATATTCAGAGACTTTAATAATTATTTTTTTAAGATAAAATTCTGGAGAAATTGCTTAAAAATTTTTGATAAAATTTCATGAGATTTTTTTTTATTCAAAAATAATGAATTTGTTTAATTTGTATATTTTTCGCTTCCCATATGTTATAACGTACGTGTAAAGTAAAGACGTCACCGGAGTAAAATAACGATCGTAACAAGCACTCAAGTATCTCTGTAAATTATTAACGTGTAAGGATAAATTTATGGGAGCAAAAAAGTCCTTATTAAAAAATATACATCATCTAATATTATTAAAAAAAAAATATTCTATACTATAAATCATGAAAAATATTGAAATGAAAAAAAAAAAGATAAAATTTTATTATTAATAAAATTGTACTCCAAATAATGTTATTGAAAAAGAAAAAGATATTTAATTCAATTAATAACATAAAAATATGTTTTTATGTTCTTAAGAATGGTATGTCGTCGTAAGTCATTACGAAAGTACAAATAATGGACGGTAAAAGTAATTAATCCTAGATAGAAAAAAAATTTTTAGTTTGTCGTGAACTGTCTAACTTAGTTACCAAATAACAAACTTTTTACCGTATCACTTCTTTGTCATTTATTTCATTAAGATCAGTTTGATTCTGCAAATCATCTCCTTAATAAATCTTTACGTTTAGAAACATCCGAAATATTTTTTCGTTATTTTATAAATAATCTACATTAAGATCACTGAAATTTTCGGACTGAAGACAACAATAAAAGTTTCATTTTATTAATAATAAAAAAAAAAAATTTTTTTTTTTCTAAGAACCAAAATCAGGACGGCTGCCCAATTTCAAAACACAGTAACTAACATTTCAAAATTTTTTCCAATTTTTTTTTATTAAAAAAAATTTTACCCGCCAAATTGATGAAAAATTTGATTTATGAATAGAAAATACTTGAATATAAATATTTCTAAGAACAAATACTTGAAATGAAGGTCTAAAAGTTATAAAAAATGCAGCAATACTAAAAAAAAAATCAGATATAAAAATTTTGCAGTTAAGTACTGTGTTTTAAAATTGGGCAGCCGAGGATATAATAGACAAAATAATTTATGGTTTTATTTTTATTTATTTCAATTTAATTTTTTTCAGTATTCGCTGGGTGCGTAAGGCATAGTGGGGGACACAAAACTGATGTCAGCGTCCGCTGGGGACAATACAGAACTAAGGGTGGCTCTTTATTACTATAAGCTATGAAAATAACACGTGTGTTAGTTTAATTAAATAAATAAAATATAATGGGTCATCAAAATTGTTGTGTAGTTGATTGTAAAAATACTAGTAGAAATAGTAATTGTAAATTTTATAAGTTTCCGGTTGCCAATTAAAAATTAAATCAGCGAAAAAAATGGATAGCTGCTGCTCAACATTTCTCATATGTTCAGCCAGGACTAAATTTTTATCCTTTAGTAAAGTTTGTGGTTAAAAAATAATATTATGGGTAATAAATTGCAAAATTAAATAAAGAAAATAAAAATTTAAGATACATTCGTAAATATATAATTATGTTAAATAGCTACTAGTTATTTTTTATATAATTTCAGATGGGGAGAAAAAATTTTTTAATTCAATCTACATTCTGTATAATATGTCACATTTTACATAGAAAAAAATTTTTTTCAAGTTTATTTAATTGTTTAAATAACTATTTGGCATCTAATACATGTAAATTTTCTTAAAAAAGCCACCGTAAGTTGTATTGTTAGGTGGCGGTGGGGTCACGCACCCAGCGAATAAAAAAAATTAAATTGTCAATATGAGAAAAATTCAAATTTTGACAAGTATTTAAATTATGAGAAAAATTCTTATGATCATTTTAACTTTAAGTTTTTTAAGTACGCATTTTATCGTATTTATAACAATAAAAGCTTCAGTTTGATCCAAAAAAAAAAAAAATTTCTTTTTGTAATTACGGTAAAAGCCCCAATTATTGACGCTATAAGAGACAAAGTTATGATTTCATTTTTTTTAAGCAATTAAATATAAATATCGTTGAATTTTGTTTGTGGTAATGTCTTAAATAATGTTTTAACTAATCAATTTCTTTTTTTAAAATAATAATCACTGATATTTACTAATTAATTTTAAATAATTAAATAGATGATCTGGATAGACCAATTATAAAAAAAAATTCAAGTTTAAAAAAATTGTGAATATGAGAAAAGTCCAAATTTTGACAAGTATTTAAATTATAAAAAAAATTCAAAATGATCATTAAATTAATTTTAATTAAAAAAATTTCTACGTACGCATTTTACCGTATTTATAGATTGGGATACGCCTTTTTGGCATTTGACACGCAATATGGAATTATAAAAATAACAGTATCAAACGTCTAGACCAAATATTAAATTAATATCGTAATTTATTTCCATATGTGTGTGAGTGTGTGAAATGTAAACTAATCAAATAAGTAATGACATGTTCTATTAATTATTCCCTTTACAATTACACATATAGTTCAGTTGAAATTATTTAAGCTGGGTTTATTTCAAATTTTGATTCAATTACAATAATTAAATGAAGCTTACCGTTGATTGCATGACATCAATATGAGCGCTTTTAGCTTTATCGATTCCATAAAGTGCCATGCTGTCATTTAATCCTTGATCAAAGCCCTCAGTTAGTGTGGTTCGATAAGCATAAACAGATGCACCCGCACCTAGTTCCAATAATGCCACGACCGCTAGGAATCCACCATACTGTTTTGATAAGAAATTAAAAACAAACGTCGTGACTAGTATTTAAAATTATTAGATTATCAATTAAATACAGTTTCAAAAACATGTATGGGCCTTTACTACTAAATCCAATGTCTAATAAAATCAAAAATAATTTCGCATTAACAACTAGCAGTAATTTTCTGTTAAAAAGTCAGCTTTTCAGTGAATGGAAAAAAAAATAAAAGAAATTTTTAAATTAAATTATTTCAATTCTAATATAAAATTTCCATAAAACTGTTATGACTTTATTATAATCAATTGTAAAAAAAAATTTTTGAAAAATTGAAAAACTATAATGATTAATTTAAAAAATAATATTTTTAATTACGCGGCCAGTATTTTTATATGATAAAATGAGTTTTTATGGTTAAATTTGGTATCGTTGGAAAAGTCTGACCTAAAATTGTATCTTTTCAAGGTTTTATATCATTCTCACCAATAGTCAATTTGTGATGATAAGTATTTAGGCTGTATTAGAAAATGCTCTATCTCTAGATACATAATTAAGAAACGACCTTGTATCTTGTGAACTATTGATATTTTTAAAGATATAAGCTCATTCCGATGTTACACTCACCAAGACCTTTCATTTGAATACCCACATTAATTTTTCATATATTTATATATATTATATATATGTATATATGAAAAATATATCAAAATGCATGTGGGTACTCAAATGAAAGCTCTTCATGAGTGTAACATCAGGATGACCTTATATCTTTAAAAATGTAAATATTTAAGAAAGTACAGTGCAATTTAACATAATTAAGAAATGACCTTGTGAACTATTGACATTTTTAAAGATATAAGCTAATCCCGGTGTTACACTCATCAAGACCTTTCATTTGAGTAACCACATCAATTTTTCATATTTATATATATATATATATATATGTATGAAAAATATATCAAAAATGCATGTGGGCACTCAAACGAAAGGTCTTGATGAGTATAACATCAGGATGAGCTTATATCTATAAAAACGTCAATAGCTAAAAAAATACAGTGCAATTTAACAAAAGTCATTATTTAATAAAGCAAAATTTGTTTTATTTATAGTTCATAAGTCACGGCAGTCACATAGTTACTGAAAGGTTGCTAGTTTATTTATAATTGTAACTTGGGATAATTAAAATTTCAGCATCACTGCTGTATTCAAAGTGGAAAATAATGTGCAGTACAAACAAAACAAATTTACGTGTCAATACATCCAAACTGAAACTAATTTAAAGTACTATAGGTTACATTAAAGCAATTAAAATATTTCTAAGAACTAAATGAAAATTAAAATGTAAAATTTACATAAAAAATTATTTTAAAAAATTATTTTATAAAAATTACATTTTTCTACATGCCGTCGATAATTAATAAATTTTTCATGCTAGTAAATTAATTGTTTAAACAATTATTAATAAAAAAAAAAAACTATCATTGAAAATAAAATTCCATTATATTTTTTTTTTAATAAATCTAAATATTTTTTATCAAATTTTACTTAAATAAATTATGAAGCATATCTAGTCTCTTTATTTAACATATTATCCAAAAGTTCTTTTTAATTAACGTTCTAAATTTGTACCAAACAATGAACATTAATAAATCCTAAAAAATTATTATAATTACCGCAAGTATAACAAAAGCGATAAACTTACCAGATACAACAAAGCCGGATGTCCGCGTGCGGTACAGCAACAGGCAAGAGTTGCAGCAAGAACTACCAGACCTCCCAAACAAGCCAGGCCAAGTAAGGCTGCACCACTTCCTTCAACACTCATGTCAACATAATCACGAAGTTGTATCCGCATTAATATTCCGACACATAGCATCGCGATTCCCGTGCACTGTGTTTAATAAATTTTTTTATTATTTATTATTAAATAACACAAATTTATTATCAAAATTGAAAATTATCAATCTTATTTGATAGAAATTCGACCTTATTGATTATAATAAAAAAATTAATTTATTTTTGTTAATAATGCGAGAAGTATAAATTAAAATTAAGTTAGCCGACATCTAAAAATTTTTATAATTTTTTTTTATTAAAAAAAAATTTTAATTTGTAAAAAATTTATAAGTGCAATTTTTTTTAAATATTTTTTTAGTTCTAATTTAATAAATGAAAAACGTCGGCTAACTTTAGTGTAAATGTACTTATAAACTTAATAATAAAACAAAAACTCACCCAAAAAACAAAATTGAACAGCATCAAAAGAGTTGTCATACAAGCTGTTGCAGCAATTGTTTCAAATCTCTTACCCATCGTTGTTTGATTTAATAAACTTATTTAACTAACAAACAATTTAGTCTAAATTGACGAAATGAGGCCTTCAAATTTAATAAACTTGAATTTTTTTACTCCCGTACTGACTCACTGTATAAAGTGTGCTGTGTACTCTGTGCTTTAATGCTTTTATGAACAATCGATTTGCACGAAAGTTCAGCTGCCTGCGTGGCTTCTTCATATCACGCATGCGTTTTGTTCATTTTGTATATATATATTTTTATATTTTTTTGTATATTTATTTATATTTAGAAGCTAGATTTTATTTTATTTTATTTAAATAAACAAACCCAACAGCCAAAGGGCCATTAACAGGGTTAATAATACAACAGTTAGTATATAAAAAAAACCATTTTTGATGTATAGCAAGATGACTTACAGCTATAGCATAGTGATTTCATATTTAATAGAATATTAATATTAATATTAATTATAGAGGTACTTAATATATCTATATGTATTATAAAAATTAATATTAATTATAAATTCAATAGGTAGATTGCTAAATGAGTAGAGCATTGATGTGTTAGCAATTGCAAACAAAAACAAAAAATAATAGTGATTGATAAAATTAAAAAGAAAAAAATAATATTAATACTATGAATAACAATAATTATTTAATATTAATTATTATTATTATTATTATTATTATTATTATAAAAGTTGTAGCAATTGCACATAATTAACACCATTAAGTTGATAATTTGCCAAATGATGCTGTTATACAGCCATTAAGTTATTAGTTTGACAGCACCAGGTTTAAACAATTATTTGATAATTAGTAACAAGATTGTTTTGTTCAAATTAAAGCAAAATTATAATTATAATTATAATAAAGCAAAATAAAATTATAAAAGTCATTTAGGAGCGCAAATCTTGCATCATACAATATACGAGCCTGGTGCCTGATAAACATATAAGTATTGAAATCACCGGTTTTAATTATTTTACAGCTAATATCACTCAAACTCTCAAATAATACACTGAATAGATCACTAGTAGAAAATATTCTCAAGAATAGTTAATGATTATTGTTCAGGCCCAGAACCTAAGTTCGGGCATGCTGAACAATAATCTGTCGAGTCCCTCTGGTCGCTATCCGCAAATTCTTCTCCCCCGCTGAGATACGCCGCTTCATCTCTTCTTTCAGGGTCAGATATTCCTGCCTCTACACCGGCGTTTGGTCTCGAGCAATTACTAGAAGTTGAAGTGATACTGGTAGCTTCTTCTGGACCTTGGATCTGATAAATGCTTGTAATACACTTTCAACCGAGTCAGGATCATTAAAAATTATTTTGATCGGACGTGGGGTCGTACTATTCATTAAGAATCTACCCACCCGGATACATTTAAATTTAATCTTTGTTTTAGCTATTGGTTTGTTTACTAGCTCAGAAAAATAATTAGTGATCCTGACATGCAGATTACCATTTCCAGATCCCGAAGAATCGTCCTCAGGAAGACCATAAACCATTAGATTAGAACGCCTGCATAGTCTGTCATCGAATTCTTTCAATAGATCATGAGACGCCCCTAACATTGACGAGGTCCCAGAAATTGTTGACTCGATACTGTCAATTTTTTGTTTGAGTTCGACAATTTTCCTATGCTCACTATCATTTATCATTATTAGGGTAAAGAATTTTGCCTTAATTTTCTAAATGAACGGCTTAAATATATATTTATTATTACGGCGAAAATATTGGTCTTATAAAAAAAGTTTTGGAACAAAATTGTAGAAAATTTTATTTTATAAAAAAAAATGTCTTCTGATTTTCTTTTACGATCAATATTTTCGCTGTAATTTCAAAATATAGATTCATAATAAATTATTCAAATTTTTGCTAACTATGAAAATTTTAATTTTAAAATTACGGCTTTCTTATTGGTCTTATAAGCATTTATTTAATTAAAAATTACTTTATTGATAATATAATTTATAATTTTTTATTACATAGTTATATTTTTATTTATAAAATTATTACATAAAAAATTATTCTTCATTATTTATAGCTAAAGAATAAAAATAATAATTGAAATTTAAAAAGAGCTTTTTTTGTAAATTTCTAAAATATGATTTTGATAAAAAGTAAACTTTTCTTTTAAATATACAATGGAAAATTTTAATTATATACTTTCAATAAATTTAAATTTAAATTAAATTAAAAACTAAACTTATCTTCTAACTTCCACCTTGTTTTATTAAAAACGATAAAAAATTTACAAATATTCCATATTTCTTCTTTACTATTGCCTGTAGATTGTTTTGCCATAGAACAGAATTTTCCACACCCTTCAATCTACAATAAAAAATAATTATTATGCTTCAACAATTAAATATTAAAAATAAACAAATTTTTTAATAATTATTAGGGTAAAAGACCCCATTAATGGCGGGGATTCCATTACTGCTACTTACTTTGATTTTGGTACTTATTCAATCAATGAAATCATTAATTTCTATTATGAATATATTAATATCTTTAGATCAAAAAAAATTTTTAATTTTTATTCCTAGTAGAAAATTTTCAGAAAAAAGAAAACTCGAAAAATTACATTATGAATAGTACAATATAATAGTAAATGTCCCGTCGTATTAAAAACTAGAAAAATTCCATTTCGAAATAACACTTTTTTAAATTTAAACTTTGAATATTAATTTTCAGAGCTTTCAATGTAATACTTACATTCTACAATGTAATTCTTACAAAATCTGTAATAATTACAATCTGAAAATTTTTTCAGTTTTCATCACAGAGTACTACGTTACATTATAATGTAATTTCTCTATTTTTCTTTTTTCCGTGTTTTTTAATTGAAAGAAAAAGTGCTACTAATAGGGCTTAGAGGTGCCACTAATGAGTCTTTTACCTTATATAAAATAATAATTAAAAATCTAAAACTTACCTCTCAAAACCATTAAATTTCCCACTAACAAAAATTTAACATTTTCATTTAACATTCAAAACACAATGATGCGAAGAAGCTAAATTTGCATCGACGTTGTAACTAAACAGCACATTATTCCAGGAAACATTATTATTCCCAAGTACTTTCGGCTTAGCTTTCATCCTCCGACTGGATTTCCTCCAATTCGGAACAACGTTAGCTTCATTATCCAGACTCTCACTCTCCACAGAATTAACCTGACTTTCTATTTCCAAATTTTGAAAGCTCGATCCATTAAAATTGTTCCACCGAGTATCATTATTATTAATACAATCATTTAGATCATCAATTTGCGCAATGGAACAACTTTTAGTAAACTCCCGAGTGATAGCTTCACTGGAGTTTTTATCGAACCAAGTTATTTCTTCAGACATTTCTTCGTCCATTGGACTCGGACAGTCACAAATATTCCCAGGCTTGTCCATTGCGTCGGAAGGATCTGAATTTTCTTCAAAATCAGATATTTCTTCCTGCACTTGTTATTCCATTACTGCTACTTACTTTGATTTTGGTACTTATTCAATCAATGAAATCATTAATTTCTATTATGAATATATTAATATCTTTAGATCAAAAAAAATTTTTAATTTTTATTCCTAGTAGAAAATTTTCAGAAAAAAGAAAACTCGAAAAATTACATTATGAATAGTACAATATAATAGTAAATGTCCCGTCGTATTAAAAACTAGAAAAATTCCATTTCGAAATAACACTTTTTTAAATTTAAACTTTGAATATTAATTTTCAGAGCTTTCAATGTAATACTTACATTCTACAATGTAATTCTTACAAAATCTGTAATAATTACAATCTGAAAATTTTTTCAGTTTTCATCACAGAGTACTACGTTACATTATAATGTAATTTCTCTATTTTTCTTTTTTCCGTGTTTTTTAATTGAAAGAAAAAGTGCTACTAATAGGGCTTAGAGGTGCCACTAATGAGTCTTTTACCTTATATAAAATAATAATTAAAAATCTAAAACTTACCTCTCAAAACCATTAAATTTCCCACTAACAAAAATTTAACATTTTCATTTAACATTCAAAACACAATGATGCGAAGAAGCTAAATTTGCATCGACGTTGTAACTAAACAGCACATTATTCCAGGAAACATTATTATTCCCAAGTACTTTCGGCTTAGCTTTCATCCTCCGACTGGATTTCCTCCAATTCGGAACAACGTTAGCTTCATTATCCAGACTCTCACTCTCCACAGAATTAACCTGACTTTCTATTTCCAAATTTTGAAAGCTCGATCCATTAAAATTGTTCCACCGAGTATCATTATTATTAATACAATCATTTAGATCATCAATTTGCGCAATGGAACAACTTTTAGTAAACTCCCGAGTGATAGCTTCACTGGAGTTTTTATCGAACCAAGTTATTTCTTCAGACATTTCTTCGTCCATTGGACTCGGACAGTCACAAATATTCCCAGGCTTGTCCATTGCGTCGGAAGGATCTGAATTTTCTTCAAAATCAGATATTTCTTCCTGCACTTGTTCTTCATTAATTTGAGTTTCTTTGAGAGTCTTGCTGCTCTTAATGTCCCCAATTGTCTTAAAATAGATACTGTGGTCATACCGATACGCTTCTAGACAGGAATTGTCAACGCGGCTGTTGGACTGGTAGTTAAAAGTCCCACAACAATTGATTTTCCTTATCTCATCGTCGGCTGGCCGCGTGATTCGTCTTGAAGAAGACGATGTAAGAATCTTAAAGCTCGGAGAGTGCCGCCATGACTCTTCATCTGGCTCCTTCTGCATCGTCATACACCCCCGGGATAATCTCTGAGGATACAAACGGTTGTACCCACGTGCGATAGTTGTCCAGCGGTCCAGACGCTGCATCAAATATTCACTTTCTTCCGTCAGCCAGTCCATCAAACCTTTTTGGAAGGAAACTACGTCTTCAGTTATCATCATCATCTTTATATTGTAAATTGCAACACTCACTTACTTATGATTTTTTTGAAAGTGATGAAAATGAAAACGAGGGTGTGGATGATAATGACGAAGGGAATGGATTATAATTTATATGATGTTGTCTTTATATTGCTCAAGGAAGCACTAGGCGGCCAGAAGCCTTTCATTGAGCAGTTTTACTGTCGAAATAATCTTGGGTGACCCTGACCGAATTGATCCGCATGTTTTTTATCAATGTCAGATGGATTACTCTTTAATGCATGCCAATTTTGTCATGTTATTGAGTAATTTATTCCGGTAAGACTTTTTACGTTCGTGAAAAAACTGCAAGGTTAAAAAAATTATTTTAAATATTTATTTAAAAATCATTTTTGGGAATTTTTGGAAAGATAACTTATGCAGTTATTTTTAGGACATAATTATGGGAGGCTGTAATTTGATGTAATTTTTTTGTCCCATTAAAAATTTTTATTAGAATTTTTTTTTTTTTTGCACAAAACCAAAAAGAAAAAAAAGGTTGAAAATTCTTCAATAAAATGATTTTTTTTATGAACTATAACTTTTTAAAAAATTGAATCGGGGATTTTTTTTTTTCTAATTAAAAATTTTTTTCAAATGTACTTTTTAAAGAAGGAATAAACAAATATTCAAAATTATCTTGGTAGCTTTTTTTAGACTTAAGAAAAAAAAATGGAAAATTTCTTCATAATTACCTTTTTTTTTTGGTCTATTAAAATATTTTGACTTAAAATACTTTTTTCTTAATTAAGAAAAAAAATTTTTTTTAACTAAGCTTATTTCTGATAATATTCCAAAAATTTTAGTGTTATTTTGACATTTGGGAAGAAAGAAGAATTTATAATTCTTTATTATTTCAGGATGATAAATTGAGTTAAGTATAAATATTTAAATTAATGGCTGAGTAATAGTATACTAAGAATATTAAGAGGAGAATTAATATTTTTATGCATAGAATTAAATTACAGAGATGAAAATGAAAAACTAACCGAGCTTTCACTGCAAAATAACTGAATTCACTAAGTACAATTATATTGTTTGAGTAAATATGGAGTAGCCAGTGTATCACCGGAACCTCGAACCGCAAACATAAGATATATTATAATGAGGTAAAATAATGAATGTAGATAAAAATAAAATTATAATATTTTTTTAAAAATAAGCATAATTTATGGAATATTTTTATTGCTAACAATTAATTATTATTATTAAAAAATGGAAAAAAAATACTTGACCATTTTTTAATTTTTTTTTAATAAACAAATTTGTTAAAAAAAAAATTGCATTTTTAATTTTATAAAATTTCTACATATCAATTTTTTTTTTTTTGCCGTAATATGCTTAAAAATAAATTCTAAAAATCAAATATTTGCTAAATTAATTTTCCTTGATTAATGACATTAAAATTAGCAGTCACTTGATATTTTTTTTTCAATAAAAAAATTTGTTAAAAAAAATTGCATTTAAAATTTTTTTAATAACTGCAATTATTAAACAATATAAAAAAATAAACATATTAATTTTTTTGTACTCATTTTATTGATGAGGATATTATAATATACATGATTCAAGTACTCTTGTATAATTGTCTGGTAGTATAACGTGTAAATTTCATAGAATATATATAGATAGATAATATAATAAAGAATTAATAAAGAATCACAATATTCTACTGCTCCATAATTCATTATACAAACGACAACATCCGACTAGAATTGATACATTACTTAATATATTAATTGATTAATTAATTATTTTATACAACTGATTGTTTTATTATTTTTTGAATATTTGATTTCATAAATATTGAATTGAATTTTTTTAAAGACAAAACTATTCACATAACTATAATAATTCTGTTCTATTGAGTGGAAAAATATTTTTAATTTTACTGAAAAAGTAATTATAAAATTAACTGACAAATAATCATTGCTCTAATTATAAAAATTAATTGCTTATCACTCTATACAATTTAATTTCTTATGATTTTTTACAGAAAAAACTTATATATACATATACATACATTTTAACATATTTTACAGCGTAACATAATAATAATAATAATAAATCAAGTAAACAAAATAAAATAATTGAGCAAATTGATAATTAGCTGTACTAAAAAAAAAAAAAAAAAAAAAAAAAAGAACGCGGAAAAAAAAAAAATGATAATTAGCTGTACTAAAAAAAAAAAAAAAAAAAAAAAATAGTACGTCGTAAAAATAAAAAATATACAATAAAATAAATTTACATTAACAATTTAAAAATAATTACATAACAATTTAATTTATTAATTCTAATAGATATTTTTTGTCGTTATTTATAATTAAAAAATTTTTAATTTAAAAATATTTTCTTTCTTTATTTATTTATTATTTTTTTTTTTATGAAAATGATTTTATGACAGATTTTACAATGATTTAAGTCCAATTATAAATAATTAAGTAAATAATTAAATTTTAATAATTTTTTTACACCTATAATTTTAAAATAAATAATTAATAATAATAAGTACTAAAAATTGATTATCAACAGCAAATTAAATTTTTTTTTTTTTTAAGTAAAAAAATAAAATTTCTAATAATTGGACTCGAATAATTATTACTCTAATATTAAATTGATAGACAAATATATAAATGGCATTTTATGATTTTTTAATATTTAATATGCGTTTATAAAACCCTAAAAAGTTAAAAAGTAATTAAACATTTTTCCCACCATTATTAATATCAAACACTTAATTTTTTTTTTTTTTTTTTTCCGTGTAATAAATTTTTTTTAGCCAGATAATAATATTGTTTTTGACTAAAAACTCTTTATAAATCTATGAAAGCACGTCAAAAATAATTAATTGAGTATATTTAAGGTACATTATTGCTTACGCTTGTGTTAATTTATAAATAATTTAAGCCAGAAGAGAATAAAGGTTGGACGAAGTATTTGTGTACTATTTTCCAGACAAATAAATTTTAAATTTTATCGAATGAATAAGTAAAAGAGGTCAAGATTCATAGATTAATCGTTGATAGTGAGGAAAAATTTCCCACGTTGGTAAATGTAGTCCAAATTCAAGTGCGACCAGCACAGCAAATTCCGATGCAATAAGATCCTTACGGTTTAAGCGGAATACACTCTCAGTTCTCTGTAATTATTAATTTTATTTTATTATTATCAGATAAGAAGATATTGGATTATTTGATAATGGAATACGTATATTTAATTTATAAAATTACCTCAATAAGTGATTTAAGCACTTCACCCTTTACGTCATTGAGCTTCGCTGCTAATAGTAAACAAGCTCCGGCACATAATTTACGAGTTTGTTTCGTAACAACATTACGTAGTATAAGCTTTTCAAAGTACACATATGCCATTGCAACTGTCAATAGGTCTATTCCATACTCTAGTTTTGCTATTTTTCGCATTTCACGCTTCAAACTAGAACAAAAAAATATTTTATTTATTTATTCAAACGCTAATCAGCTTTATACATTAGGTTGATATCAATTAAATTTCACTTTAGGTGAAAAAAGAAAATAAAAAAAAAAAAAAAAAAAACATCAACATTTTGTTAGAATTTAATTAGAATTAAATTTAAATTAAATCAATTTCATTTACTTTAGAAAGTTTAAATTATTAGTATTATAGAGAAATGTCTCTGAGAGTAATTATTACAAGACGAAATAAAATTGCACTTTTCAAGCGACTAGTGGTGATGGGTTAAAAGCAGTCGATTATGTATATAACTCTTGGTATTTTTAATTGTATCTATTAATCGATTTGCTCTTAAGTTTGACCTAGGACAGATGATTCCTAATTGCTCTAGAATCTTTAGAGAGTCAATGTGCCCATTAATAATTTTAATTAACATAAAAAATAATATTGACACTTTAAAATAATTTCTTTTACAAAAAAAGCAATTTGCAAAAGTTCAATGATTTTTTTTTATTTTTAGAATAATTTTTCATTTAAAAAAAAATTTTTTTTAAAAATCGATATTTTGTCTGACTGTATGTAATTTTTTTTTTAAACTCTAATTTACAAAAACCTTTCGAAAGAAATTTAGTGAAAAAAAAAATGTTTTTTTTATTATTTAAATTTTAATTACTAGTTATTTTTCATTTTTAAATAACTTTATGTGACAATTGCTTTTGTATTGTAGGATAAAAAAAAATCTAACAAATTATGTTAATAGTATAAAGTAATTGTGCTTTTAAAGCCGCAATTATATTATTAAAATACTATTATTTTTAGAAATTAAAAAATTAATTATCAACGAGAGTTCAAACTATAAAAAATACAAAAAGTTTTGGTTGAACAAAGTGGAAAAAAAATACATAGTTATATTCAGTAACATCTAAGATAAAAAAATTTCAGATCTGAATTTTTCTGGATTTTACTGAATTCTATCTGGATTATACTCAGTAAAATTTTAGATATTACTAAGTGTAGTGCAAATAAAACTTATTATAATTTAACAGCAGTTTTATTACTCTCTAAGTTTATATTTTTTAAAATAAATTACAAGAATCTTAAAAAAAAAAATTTTCTCTAAATTTAATTGCTTATTAATTTTTCCAAACTATGATTAGAATTTTTAAATAATTTAATTATTTTTTCACGTATATTTTATTTATCAATTTTATAGATAATTATGTTTAATTGATTATTCAAGTAAGATTAATTTTACGTAAGTGTTTAGCCTAATTTTCTTCCGCAACTCAATAACTCTGAATTAAATTAAATTAACTTTCTCAAAAGTAAATATCAATAAATGCGCATTACGTAATAAATTATAAAACAATAATAATAAATAATAAACTTTAATAACAAACCTGCGTAATTTACTGAGGGTTAATTGAATATGTGGAAATTTCTCCTTAAATTTATCATTAAGTTCCTTTTTCAAATCAGACGGGCGTACATAATCAATAACCGATGCCTAAAAATAATAATTTGATTAAAAATAAATATTTTAAAAATTAATAATAAAATTTTTATAAATATTAAATTACCATGTAAGAAGTAAATGTAAGAAGAGTACGGTGTTTCCCAGCAATTAATTCGGGATCATCTAATAAATTTGGATTGTACTGCATGATTCCATGTTCATCCCAATCGTAATCTGAATAAATAACTTAATTATAAATAAGACTAAAAATTTAAATAATACTTTCATATTTTATATTTAAATTAATAATAACAATATTAAAATATTTCCATACTTTTACTGTCATTAGTAAGCGATAACGGTGGAGAATCAGATGTCACGGGTTGCCCTCGGTGCGAAGTAGTATCGTAAGACAGACACCTGAAACAGATAAAAAAAAATATTTAATAATAATATAATACAATAACAATATTTCACGTTATCTATAATACGTATTGTTGATTTATTTTTTTATTTAATAAAATAAATATTAAAGCATTAATAAAATTAATTATTATATAAATTAATAATTATTTAAGCTAATAATAAATATTAAAATTTATTATTTTAACTCGATTTCATGCAAAACAAATTTTTCGTGTGATCAATCATTCTCTACCACAGTTTTGATATAATAATAATAATAATAATAATAATAATAATTATTATTATTATTATAATAAAAACAATGATTGCAATTATTATTATTATTATTATAACTACTGTAAAATAAAATTAAAAAATATACATGGGTTACCATTTAGTATGGTCCTTATTCCAAGCAATTGTTTTTGTCCTGGAAAGTGTGATTGATATTATTAGAAAAAATTGTAATGCAATTAATCAAATCCTCATTAATAAAGCTATTTTAATTGTTAGTAAAATAAATTATAATTTTTTTTTTTTATAAAATTTTTATTTGAAATTTATTAGTTTATATTTATGACTAAATATATATATTTTTTTTTAATGCTTGGCAAGCAAAATGATATGATAAATAAATTTATATATTTACATACCTTGAAACATTATTGTGTTGCTTTGGAGCAATATGATTGAGTTCAATACCCTCGCTATCATTTGTGTGAATTTTTCTCTCACGTTGAAATTGTCGTGACGGCACCAATAATTGACCATAAGACATTTCCTATTTTTTTTGAGAAACAAAAAAATTATTGTATTTATTTATTACTGTTAATTATAATGTAAATATATTTTATTTAATAAAATAAACGAGACATTTTTAATCTTATCAGTGAGTAATATTTTTATAACAAATAAGCACAGTAAAATCTGCAACAGTATAAAAAATTGTGATATAGATACTGGCTAATTAAAAATAATTTTAGTGAATAAAAATTATAAATTATTATAAAATTAAAACTTGTAAGTGAATAGATCTTTTTATTTTTTTTTTTTTTTTTTGCAAAATTCAATTTATTTACATGCTTATAATTTTATTAACTCTAAAAAACTAATTTAGTGAAATTAAAATTAAAAAAATTTTTTTTTTAATTTTTAATGTTAATATTTTCTGATCTTATTAAATGAAAAATTAAAAACTTGAATTATTAATTTGAAAATAAAATTTTGAAAAAACATTTAAAATGTTTATTTATTCAATTTGTTTCATAAGATTTTTTTTTGAGGCCATGCAATTCTCTGTAATCATTCACTTTTGTTACGCAACAAAGTAATAAGAATAAAAAAATTTTAGCAGTTGATTTTATCAGTTTCAAAAAAAATATTAATTTAAGCTTTGGAAATAAAATTCCTCCGACGTAAACTTTATATTGTTTTTCATAAGAGATTTCATCCTCTATAAAATTGTAAGAATGATAAAAAAAAAATTTTGTTTAATGAAAAAAAAAAAATCAATTGATTAAATAATTTTTTTCCGTAAATAAGTCCCTGTTGCGCAATAATTGAATTTTATCTTGTCAACAAAACATAAAAATTTTAATGAAAAACAAACGACTTAGTTTATAGAGAACTACTCTCCATAATGAATTCTTTTATCTATTGTTTAAGCGCTAACTTGTTTGAATTACTTATTATCAAAAAATGCATGCATTCATTATTTTTCTTTAGATTAAATTTTATTGCCATTGATAAATCTTAAATGTAAAAAAAATTTAATCAATTATTCAACAACTGTTTCCAACAATTCATGTTATTTTTTATCCATACTTTGTTAAAAAATTAAATAATACTTTTCTAACTATTGACATTTTTGAAGATATGAGCTCCTCCCGATGTTACACTCATCAAGAGCTTTCATTTGAGTATCCACATGCATTTTTGATATATTTTTCATATATACATACATATAATATATATAAATATATAAAATATATGAAAAATTGATGTGGGTACTCAAATGAAAGGTCTTGATGAGTGTAACATCGGGATGAGCTTATATCTTTAAAAATGTCAATAGTTCACGAGATACAAGGTCATTTCTTCATTATTGATAATTTTAAAGATATAATCTTTTCTAACTATTGACATTTTTGAAGATATGAGCTCCTCCCGATGTTACAATCATCAAGAGCTTTCATTTGAGTACCCACATGCATTTTGATATATTTTTCATATATACATATATATAATATATATAAATATATGAAAAATTAATGTGGGTATTCAAATGAAAGGTCTTGGTGAGTGTAACATCGGAATGAGCTTATATCTTTAAAAATATCAATAGTTCACAAGATACAAGGTCGTTTCTTAATTATGTATCTAGAGATAGAGCATTTTCTAATGCAGCCTAAATACTTATCATCACAAATTGACTATTCAAGTTAAGATCTTTCCAACGATACCAAATTAAACCATAAAAACCCATTTTATCAATAAACACACTGACCACAAAATTTTGCTTACTTTCTTAATAGTATAGATAATAATTTAAATAGTAAATATATAACAGGAAGCCAGCGATAACTTTACAAAATAGTTTTAAGAATGCAAAACAAAATTATTATACATATAACTATCAAATTAATAAGCATTTTAAGCAGAAAAAAAGATCAAGTTTATATTTCATGATAAATTAGAAGCGGTATTAAATTACTTAAAAAAAAAAAAAAAAAATGATCATGATTATAAAATACAAAATTCTTTAAATGTTTTATACAGCAAGCTTGAAGCATAATAAATAAACATAATAATTTACCTGTCCATCTTTAGCGCGTTCAATTCCCAATAAACCAAATGGATCTAAATTATCATTAATAGCCGAAAGCGGCCTTGGACCCGATGTATTTCGTCTACGACCAGTATCTCTACGTAGTTCAGACCTAAAATATAAATAACAACAAATACAAATAAATAACATCATAATCTTATATATATTTACATTAAGATAACTGCTTAAAACATCTATCGTAATTAAATTTATCAATAATCAATAATTGATAATATGTAACTAAATAAAAATATTAAAAAAAAAAAATAATTTAATAAATCGTGCTAAAATTGCAATAAAAGCTTATATTAAATATATAAAAATTTAATAAGTGTGGCGGAATGAGTACACGACTCTATCTAATAATATCCATCGAGATACCTGCGTAGAATTCGATTAGAAACACTGATGTTTATGAACCCAGGTATACTCGTAACACTTGAACAGCTAATTAAAAATAATAATCATCAATTTAACTTATTAAAAAATAATCCTAAATTAGTTAAATAAATTATCAAATAAATAATAAATAATCGGTGTTAATTCACGTGATACTTGATGGACCTATCTAGTGGAAAAGTGAATTATTAATGAAAAAAATAATTTATTTTTGCGATAATATTATTAGGAAATTTTACTTTTTAATTATTATTATAATAAATATATTTTTTTTTATTAATTAATTTCTTGTTGTTCATTAATCAAAACATTTAATTTTAATTATAAATATTTCAACTGCTTTAAATAATAATTTAAATCATACGATATTATAAAAAAATTTTAATTTTTTTTCACAAGTAAAAAAAATTTTTTTAGTAATTACCTATCTAATATTTATATCTTAAAAAGAAAAAAAACCGGAAAAGTTATATATATAAAACATAATAATAATAAAAATATTTATAAAATAATCAGACGTTATACGTCATTATTATTATTTTTCCAGTTATTCTATCACAAAGATATTTAATCATAAAAATATTTATCCCAAGAATATTAACGCTTATTTTATAAACTAAGGTAAGAGACCCAGTTATTGACACTTGAAATTTTATTTTAATTAAAAAAAAAAAACAAATCAACTAATAAATTAATAAATATAATTTTTGAATTATAAATTTTAAGGGGGAAAGTCCATGTAAAATTTTCAAAAAATCAATTTTTTTTTATTTTCAATAATTTGAAAATATAGTATGTTGAGCATGTACTAACGAGAAGAAAAAATAAAATTTCAAATATTGACGAAGTAATAGCTATTATAATGGATCGGCTAGAATGCGTATTGTAATGCGTACTATAACTTTAAACGCGATTATCTCGAAACTGTATTTTTAAAAACTGCTCATGTTGTAACTCAAAAATTTATTGATCGATTTGTTTGAAATTTGGTAAGGCCTTTCTTTATATTACTACCAGAAGGATAAACTTAAAATATCAGATATTTTGCGTTGATAAAATACTTTTTTGAGGTAAAAAATAGCCCCAAATTCTGACTTTTTTTCAAAGGATTTATATTGAATTTTATACTTTTTTTGGCAGCAAACAAAAAGTTATCCTGAGCGACCATTTTGAAAGGAAAAAAAAAATTACTTTTGCACTCTAGAGGTTCAATAAAATTGTGTTAAAGTTTAAAAAAAAAATATTTAAAAAAAAATGAACGATTTTGAGGCTTTTACATGGACTTCCCCCTTAAGATAATTGATTTTTTGAGAACAATTTATTTTATGGCTGAATTAATAATTGGTACAATGATTTACATCATTAATTGTCCACTTCCCTGATATCTTATTTATTATATTAAATCATGGACACAACAACTCATAATAATTATATTTTTCTAATTAGAGTAAAATTGCAAGTGTCAATAATTGGGTCTTTTACCTTAAAAATGAAAATAATTCAAATAAATAAATCTAAAAATAATAATAAATAAAA
The DNA here is from genome assembly GCA_905319865.3 of Cotesia congregata. Lineage (NCBI taxonomy): Eukaryota > Metazoa > Arthropoda > Insecta > Hymenoptera > Braconidae > Cotesia > Cotesia congregata. Next base: position 4,274,717 of record CAJNRD030001121.1, read on the forward strand.
ATGAATACTAACCAACTGGTCCGTTGATTTTTATTGTAAGGCAAAGCTGAGAAAACAAGAAAAGGAACTTTCTTGGTAGACACCAAGACAAGTCGATCGTCTCCAAACTTGTGACCAGTTGTCGGACGTTGCATGATCCGTAATTCCCGTGTTACTTCAGGAATAATAACAGCATTGGAAGTGACACAAGCTTGAACATTGCCGATAGCTTTTCCTTTATTTTTCGAAGAAATCGACTTAGATCTCTGGGAGCCAATGCTTTCAGTGCTACTGTTGTAATGGTGTTTTATGTCTTCAGACAGCGTAGATGTTTGATGGACTATACGCTTTTTGTGGTACAGCGAGCCCACGCGTCTTTCTGGAAGTGAGTATTCACTACCTGCCGTTCCAGCTCTGTTGATTAAAATAAAAAAAATTAACAAAATAAAAATGATTTTGATTATGTAACAGAAATAAAATAATAAAAATAACCTTTCACGGAAAGAGCCGGGTATTGATGAGAGCAATGGTTGAATCCGCTCTTGATCAAGCAAAGCAGAGATTGTATTTTTAGCAGAAGTGAAAATTCCATCAGAATCAGAACTAATAGAATTATGGTCATTAATTGTTCTGTGTGGCAATTCACCAGAATCATTGTGTTTAATTTCTGAAATATATCCTGGCACGATGTCAACAATATCATCACCAGATGTATCTGTTACTACCAATGTGTCATTGTATTTTAATATTTCATTAACATTGGCATCACCATTAGTGTTACCATTGGAATAATTATTACTGGTGTTAATAATATTATTTATGTGAATTTCACGACGGTGTATAGCTCCGTTGTGAGGTAGTAATGAAAAATTAGTATCTCGATGACTTCCATCTAATGAAATATTTGATAGAAATGTTATTGCTGCAAGACGTCTACGTGATTGATTTTTTTTTTGGGCTGCTGCCATTCCAATTAATTTACACTTTTTTTTTTTTTTTATTTTTCAATTGATAATTATCAGTGCAGTTTTACAAATCCTTTTTTTTAACATAAAATCCAATGATTTTTTTTTCTTCAGAAATAAAATTTAAAAAAAAAATAAAAAAAAAATAAATGCACTTGCTGGTATTATAAATATACAAATAAATACCAGGATCACAATTCATTGTCACTATTTATTAGATATTTAGTTCTAATAGTCATCACTGTTGTTAAACTACCCACATCTAAATAATTAAATTTTATTAATTTAGACATTTTGTTTGTGTTTTTAATTGTTGTCACTAGTGCTGAAATATTGTTATTGTAAGTAAAGTTATTATTTATCACTGTAATAAACATTAAATTTTCAAGTATTAATTATAAGTACGTATAAATTTAAATATATATATATATATATATATAAATATAGACACTACATGTTATATAGCGAAGAGCAACTCTTCATTCCGTCATACTTATTCACAGATTGTTGTCATACTGGAGATGTGTAAGAGTTGTTATGATATATATCCAGAAAAAAGTACTTCTACGAGTTTTGCCATTGGTGACGTAAGTGTCGGCTTGGATTTTAACCCTAGATTATATTTACGCTTTACCTGATGTTGAAAAAAAAATTTTAGAAAATGTGGTTTTTATTGTTTATGATATTCTTGGTTCTCTCTTGAGAAACAATTGTTTATTAATAGTCGTATCACATGAGTAATCTCAATTAATAACTTTGTTTTATTTTTATTTTGTATTTATAGATACTTTTCGTTTTGTTACATATATCACTAGACCTTGGAATGATTGAATTTCTTCCAGTCGGTAAGTGGAGATTTCTATGGCTTTTTAAATTAAAAATCGATTTTTATATTTATATAAATTTAACTTTCGAGAGTTGTACTTTTTTTTTTTTTTAATAATAATGTACTAAAGTTAGCCGACATCTTTGATTTTTTAATTGTTTTTCTAAAATATTTTTTTTTTAATTGCACTTAAAGTTTTTTACAAATGAAAATTTTTTTTGACCATTTTTTCATTAAAAAAAATAATACTAAATATTTTTGTCAGCTGACTGAATTTTCATTTTTTTTATCATACTGAAGAGTTGACAAACATTAAAAATTATTTTATAATTTCATGGCAATTGATTAATTATGAAAAAAATTTAATAAATTAATTCCACTTGTGAAAATTAAAAAAAAATTATTAGTATAAATTTTTAAAAGCATTTTTTATTATTGTAATTGATTTTTTATGAGGATACTGAAGTAAGTTGTCATCTGTCAATTTTAAAAATTTTTTTAACAAATTAATTACAATGAAAAAAATTGTTTAAAAATTTTCACTGATTAAAAATAATTAAAAAGAAAACATAAAATTTTTTTTAATAATTTTATAACAATTTGAAAATTAATTATCACATTTAATTTGGCTGTCACTTAATTTTTTAATTTTCTTTAACAATTAAATTTGTTCCAGAAAATTAGTTTTAAAAAATTGCATTTTTTATTTTTTTAAATTTCTGCACATTAATTTTTTTTTAATTCTTTTTTTTTTGACATAATTTATTTGTTACAAGAATTTTAAAGATTATCAAATATCTGCTAAATTTATTTATAATACTAAAGTTAACCGACGTTTTTAATTTTTTTTCAATAAAAAAAATGATATTAAAGTTAGCTGTCACTTGACCATTTTTTAATATTATTATTTAACAAAAAAATTTGTTCTGAAACATTATTTTTAAAAAATTGCATTTTTAATTTATTAAAATTTGTAAATGTCCATTTTTTTTCTCATTCTTTTTATGCAGCAATTTATTGATTAAAAAAATTATTAAAATTGTTAAATATTGGCTAAATTAATTTTCATATAAAAAAATTCTAAAAATTTTTAAATGGGCTAATTTAATTTTTATAATTTATTTTCATAAATTAATTCAGCAGATATTTAACAATTAATTTCTCAAAAAAATTATTAAATATCATTAGATCAGTTAAATTAATTTTCATCTAACTTCAAGTCATGTAAATGAAAATAAAAAAATTGACAGCTGTCAGCTAACTTCAGTATCATAAAAAAATCCCTCAACGAATATAAGTTGGCAACGCGTCAATAAATTAGTTATGGACAAGTGTCGTTTCTACCAAACGAAGAAAAAAAAACCAAAACAATTATTATTTAACAATGTATATAAACAAACACGTGACACGATAAAAATTTTGCACGGCACTTATCAATTTAGAGCATCAATAAATAATTGCACTCCACTATTTATTAACAAGACTGATAATAACAATACCGGCACAATGTTTATATTGATTAGACATAAACTAATTTAAAAAATTCTTAACTAACACATTTACTATATTAAAAAATCTTTCTATATCTTAAATTTTTTAATTACAGTTCTTAACCATCTTATCATTATTATCTTTTACCAGCTGTATTTTTTAAATATAAATAACAGATGAAAAAATAATAACTTCAATAATTTAATGATCTCATTGTTACTCGTGTCATTAATTGTTTACTTTGAAAGAATATTGTAGCACAAAATGAATTTATATTTCAATAACTTGCTCAATTTTTATATTTAATAGTAATAGAAAAGTAACTTGATGTCTTCGTTATTATCATATATAATTAGATAATAAATAATTCAATTGAGTAAGAATTTTCCATGTGATTTACCGAGTGTTAAAAAAAAAAAATACGAATAAAATGGGGTTAGGAAAATACTGGCTTAGATTTTTGATAATCATAGTTGTTTTAATTGTATTCCGACAGTTTGTTAAAACGTGGACAGGAATTTTAGAAGATATTCCAGTTAATTCACAGGTAATTATTTTTTTTTACTTATTTAATTTTTAATTATACTGAAGTTAGCTGTCAGCTATTAATTAAAATACTTTTTAAAATTTTTGCTAGTATTTTTTTTTAATTTCTACAAGTAGGAATTTTTTTTTATAATAATTTAATTGCTATAAAATTAAAAAAAAATTACCTCAGTCTTAATTTTTAATTAAACTTATTATATTGCAGATAAATGAAAATGATGAGGAGAATGTGGACGTAGTTAAAGCAAAAGATGTACAAAAAGTTGTTGTCGCTGTTTATTATGAAGCATTGTGTCCAGATTCACGTGGGTTTGTGATAAGACATGTCGAGCCAACGTATCAAAAGCTACCTGATAATGTTATCATTCAAATGATTCCATATGGAAAAGCCACGGTAATTTACAGTTTGCTGTTTTAGCAAAAATTATATAATACTAAAGTTAGCCGACGTTTTTAATTTTTTGATTTTTTTTTTAATTAATTAAATTAAAACAAAAAAATATATTTTAAAAATTGCACTCACAGTTTTTTACAATTGAAATTTTTTTTGTAATAATTTTTTTAATAAAAATAAATTCTAATACTTTTTAGATGTCGGCTAACTTAATTTTCATAAAAATATAATTCTAAAGTTAGCCGACGTTTTTAATTTTTTGATTTTTTTTTAATTAATTAAATTAAAACAAAAAAATATATTTTAAAAATTGCATTTACAGTTTTTCAAGTTTTTTACAAATGAAATTTTTTTTTTTATTTTTTTTGTGATAAATTTTTCAATAAAAATAAATTCTAAAACTTTTCAGATATTTAATAATTTTTTTAACAAATAAATTATGGCAAAAAAAAATTCTTTAAAATTGACATGTAAAAATTTTTTAAATATTTTTTCAAACCAAATTTGTTTGTTAAAAATAAATATAAAATGGTCAAGATTGCTAACTTTAATGTCATAAAAATCATATAACATTAAAGCTAAAGATTTATTACCATATCAGTAGATATGAGTTAAATAATACTTTCACATTACTACAAGTTTCATTGACCTTTTAGTTAATTATGGTATTTTTATTTTATTTATAATTTTCTCTAACTAAATTTATGGCTTGATAAGACCATAATTCATTTTTTTAAAAATAATTCCCTTTGACTCTTAATTAGAGTAGTTATAATATATAAAGTGATTTATTTAAAAAGTTTGAATAAATTTACAGACTACTGAGCTACCAAATGGCTATAAATTTACATGTCAACACGGTCCAAGAGAGTGTGAAGCAAATATGATTCATGCTTGCGCTATCGACATTATTAAAAATCCTGCTGTTCAATTAAATTTCTTAACATGTATGATCGAGCATAATTTATGGCCAGTAAATATAACTCGTACGTGTGCTGAAAAATATCATTTAGATGCAGAGCCTATATTAAATTGTAGTAAAACAAATCGAGGTCCTGAATTATTGGCACAATATGGCAAAATGACACATGCATTGAAACCTCCCATTACTTTTATACCTACAATTACTCTCGATGGTGTAAGTTTATTCGTAGAAATTTTTTAGTTATTAAAATTTTACTGGACAAAAATTTCACAGCGATACGGGTATTTTGAAAAATTTTTAACTTAAAAAAATATTATTAGTATCGAAAAAAAAAATTATCACAATATCCAAAAAATAAAATTATCTTATGATTATAAGATAAAAGACCCAGTTATTGACATTTGCAATTTTATTCTAATTAAAAAAATTAAATGTTCTCATAAAACCAATTTTCTTAAAATTTATAATTTAAAAAGTATATTTATTAATTTATTAGGGTTGATTTATTTTTTTAAATTAAAATAAAAATTACTAGTGTTAATAATGAGACCAGTGTCAATAAATGGGTCTTTTACCTTAATATCCAATTTTGACATTTAAAATTTTTATTAAAACACTTAAATAATTTATCCATACTTTAGTTAGTGAGCCGGTTTAATTTTAAAATTTTTTTTCTGAGAAAAAATTTATTTAAAAAAAATGAGCAATTTTTTTAATAAAAAATTAATTAGTTTAAAATTTATTATAAATTTTTTTTTAAATAAATTTTTCATGTAATTAAAAATATATATTTCAGTAGTTTGAAGCACTGACATGCTTTTTTCTTAAACAAAATGTCACTTAACTTCTGTGAATATTATTATGACTACACATCGTGGATTGAAGCCAATAAAATCAATCAGTCACTTAATTGATAAATAAAGTAGTTGCATGTCGATGTATCGCATCGAAACTTTTTCCAGTGATATGACATAAATGAAGCTTAATATTAATAAAACCCTTAAAAATTTCAGGATTCCGATGATCAGTCATCAATTTTAATAAATTTATTACAAGAAGTTTGTAAGAAATTTAAAGTTCTTCCCGATGGTTGTAAAACACTTCCAGTAGAACAATCTTAAATAAATTAGCAAGGAATTTTTTACACAAGCTATTAAATATTTCTACATAATATATGATATATAAAACTTAAGATATGCTTTATTTAAGTCTGTTATTATTAAAGAATAATATGAACTATTTACAAATTGTTACCGTAAATTGTTAAAGGTAATTATCCAAGCAAAAGAAACCGTCGATATATATAGTGTACAGATTTATGTAAAAAATTTTTTATTAATTAAAATAAAACTAATAAGTAGCTTAACTAGTCCATTAACTGTAAATTATCCAACTTTTCACTAGAATAAAACCCGGCTTTAACTTGCCTTCCACCAAAAAATCTTCCATTTAAATCAACGACCGCTTTTATAGCACTTTCAATTCGTTTGAACTCAACGAAAATTCTTACTGCTTCTTCAGGAGGTACATCCATTACCTCATGAATTAATACACGTCCTACATCTCCGTACTTGGTATTACATTCGTCTTTAACTTCTGGTTCAAGATCTGCGTCAACTTCACCGGGTCCTACCATATTTCTCAGCAGTACAACCTTTAATTTATAAATAAATAAATAATTAGTTAAATAATTAAATAAATAATTGGTTAAATAAATAAATAAAGATTTAAATAAGAAAAAATAAATTATTACTTTGCTAGGACTCTTCATGATCTCAGTTATAGTTGGTTCTTCGGCAGGTTGAGCACTGGGAGGCGGTGATAAACTAACAGCCGGTGGAGGCGGCATTAGTTGTTCCTTTTCACTGACAATTCTACCACCACGTTTACTAGTTTTCTCAACTTGCAAAGCGACAGACATACCCTGCTCCTTCTTACCAAGACCTTGCCCCTCTTTGAATCCATATTTAGCCATTATTTTAGCTGCTACCGAGGATGTGGTGTAACCGACTCCAGGTGTTGTGGGTGGTCGGATTGGTGTGCTGGTTAGAGGCATTATTACTTCTGCGGACTCTTGCAAAGATGGTGGAGGCGCTATTGCTGCACCACCAGCTATTCCTCGAGATGTTATTGTACGTTCTTCATCTCTTTCAGGGGCGACCATGGTATTTACCATTAAACTCTGAAAAATAGATTCAATTAATTTTTTGTTCCTTTAAATAGAAATTTTATTGCGAAATAAATTCATTAAATTTTTTTATCAATTAAACTTTAATATTTTGTTTCTATTAAATTAAATACTATAGATATTAATTATTTAAATTGATTAAATAATTTGAAGTTTTTGATAAAAAAAAAAAAAAATAATAATACTAAAGTTTGGAGACGTCTGATAATTTTTAGAAAGTTTTTAACAAATAAATTATAAAAAAAAAAAATTATTTTAAAAAATTGCACCTTTAGAAGCTCCAAAAAATTATAAATGCAATTTTTTTTTTAGTAATTTTTTAGATCTAGTTTATTTTTAAAGAAAAATAAAAAAATTATTAAGTGTCTGCTAATTTCAATGTCTTAAAAAAAAAAAAACTTATTTGTTTTATTTTTTTAAATTTCTTAGCTTGATTAATTTCTTAGTTAAACTTGATAGTAATCCTTTTGAAATATTAAAAATAATTAAATAACTAAAACAAAAAATATAAATTACTGGTTCTTCAAATCGTGAAGTTTCTCTTCGTCGCTTTCGTTGTTCAGCTTCTTGTTCATACTCCTTATCACGTATATCCCTGAGTTCCTTGACCACCTTCTCGTACTCATTCGGCCAGAGCGGATCATACTCATTGATAACATTCCAGTCGTACTCTCCGGTTGTCGCCGAATTAACTACTTGATTAGTAAACACATTTGTATTATTAGTTGCCACCGTTGATCCATCTTCATCACGTTCAGCAGCAGCTGCGGCTGCAGCTGCTGCAGCCGCATCCCGACTCGACGCTTTTGATTTCAAATCAATCACCGGTGGCAAGACTGTCGTAGCTTTGCGAAACTGCTCGCGTTTTGGCTACAAAAACAAATCATACAATTAATACATTTAAAATAAAGCTCTAGTTATTTATCGAAGATGTATAAACGCATTATGATACTAAAAATATCAAATTTATTGTAAAAATCTAAAAATTTGTTAGGAGTAAAATTAAGTTAGCCGAAATTTAAAAATTTTTAGAATTTTTTTTATTGAAAAAATTATTACAAAAAAATTTTTTTTTAATTTCATTCGTAAAAAATTTGAAAAACTGTAAGTGCAATTTAAAAAAAATATTGTCTAGTTCGAAATTAATAAATTAAACAAAATAAAAAAATTACATACGCCGGCTGACTTTATTATTATCTGATAACATTAAAATTAGCAGTCACTTGACAGTTTTTTCTTAACTAATAAATTTGCTCCAAAAAATTATTAAAAAAAAAATTGTATTTTCATTTTTATATAATTTCTAAATGTCAATTTTTTTGCAATTATTTATTTGTCATAAAAATTCTTAAAATTATTAAATACCTCAATTAATTTTCAAAATTATCTAAAAATAGTAGACATTTGAGAATTCTTGAAATTTTTATAACAAATTACTTAATTATAATAAAAAAAAAATATAAAATATTCGGATTTATAATTTTTATTAAATTTCTAAATGCCAAATTTTTCAAAAATATTTTAAAATTTTAATTTAATAGTTATAAAAATCTAAAAAATTATTCTGTTAAATTTAGCATCATAAACAAAGTTACCTGAGTAACAGCAGCTTTTTTCAACTGCAGTTGTGATTGTAATAACTTTATTCCTGATGACCAGCCAGCAACTTTGTCAGATGCTCGATGTTTATCAAATTCGTCGTACAAAGACATTTTTTAATATTTACTAATTTCTAATTAAAAAAAATTTTTAACTCATTTATAACCTCTTTGTCTCAAATTTGTCAACACATTTGTGTTGAAGTTAATTCACTGGCAGCCATGTTTTTTTTCGTTCTGTCAGATAACATAGAAATTAACCTTGCCATAGAAGTGATACGTTTTCTGACCGACAGGTGGCGTTTAAATGTAGTGAAAACCCCAGAAATATTTTTAGACGCAAAATCGTAAAACTATCAGTGTTTGTTTTTTTAAATACACTCGTTTTGTTTAAAATTACCTACGTACCGTTATGTTTACAGATAAAAATAAATTTATACTTGTATATACTTAAAAAAAAAAAAAAAAAAAAAAAACAATTTTTTTCTAGTTCAAATAAAAATAATTTAGTGGATCAAGAAATTTTTTCTAATTTTAACACTGCAATAAAATTTATTATCATTAACTTTTATATTGACTGCTTTTAGGTATAATTTATCAGCTGTAATGAAGATGAAGAACAAAAAAATTTATGAAATTTATTACTTATGATAATAAAAATGATTGAATTTAATAAAAGAATAAACCTAACCAACATAACACTGGATAGGATTGGATTGAAAAAAAAAAAAAAAAAGTAAGTGATAAAAAGGCGTCTATTTAATAGTCGAATTAAAACATAAATTTTTATTAACTCTTAAAAGTATTATTATAAATTTTAATTGCCGAAAAAAAAATGTAAATTAGCCTGGGAGATACATACAATAAGAGTATAATTAAAAAGACAGTAAAAAAGGTAAATTGTAAAAAGGAATAAATTGATCTTGGGAAGCGGAACTTGACGGTTGAGTTGTAGCATGGAGCGCGGTGTTATTTATTAATAGGAAAGTTGATGCAAGCCACGAGGGAGTGGCAACACGTTAGAAGTGAACGCTCAGATCAGAATAAGAACCAGTAGTTGGATTATTGCAGTAAAGAGTAAATAAGCAACAATAACCCGGCATAAACCGACATGCTAAAAGATACTTAAAAAAATCTCATGCTGTATTTTCCCTTTCAGATAATTTATTAACTGAAACAATGGCTTGACGTTTAAATTAATTAATTAATGTAAGCTTCATTAATCATTGCTTTTACACACCTTAATTTAATCAATTTTATCTTTAGATTTTATTTTTTGTTTGAATATTTTATTTTAATTATCGGGAAAAAATTGATTTTTAGCAAGAAAATTAATACGCGTTAATTTAAAATATTTTTTCTTCGAGATTTTTATTTTTATTGTGGGAAAAGCTAAAATTTAAATATTTACTTCTTCAATTTTATTTCTTCTTCGGAGAATAAATAATTATTTATCTCTTGAAATATAATTTAAACAAAATGTTTTCTTGAATTATTATCATCAGTACTGCTCATTAAAAAGTTTTAATTTGACTCTTACTCCAACCAACTGTATAATTTCGAAGAAATTTATTAAGTACCGGTTGGATTGAAAAGTTCCGTCTAATTAGGAAGGTAAATTATTTTAAAAGTTGTCAAGTGAGTAGCATAAAAAAATTATTTGTACTTCAATTAACCCTCGGTGAATCTCTTGCGTATTTTACCGTATCTCTAGATTAGCGTAATCCAACATCTTCAAACACATAACTAATTTTTAAAATTTAATGAAACTGCACAGAAAAAAAATTTTTTGACTGGAGAACAAAATTCTTGGCTCAAGAAAATTTTCGGGTGTCTGAAAGAAGACCGAAGTTGTGTTGGCCGATGTAAAAATTTTTTTTGGAATTCTATTCTTGGTGGAAGTAATTTTTTCTTAATTCAAATTATCATAAATACTTGATACAATAAATTTTTATATTTGATCAAGATTTTTAGACATACTCTAGGGAAGCAGTGCAACCTACTTGAGCTGAGAAAAAAATTTTCTCACCTTGAGAAAATTTTTCTCTTGAATATTTGATACCCATTTTATATTATTTTAGCGTGCAATTATACATATTGAATGAAAAAAAATGATGAAATATTATTTGATCTTCCCATTAGACATGTTAATCAATAAAAATATTAATGAAAATTTACTTCTATCTTTATATTTAATTTTTTGGAGCAAGAGAGAAATTTTTTCAAGACAAGAAAATTTACTTCTATCAAGAACTAAATTTTTTGGAGCAAGAGGCTGAATTTTCTCAAAACAAGATTTTCTCTACTTAAATAAATTTTTTTGGATCAAGATACATATTTCTTAAAGCAAGAGAATTAATTTTGTTGGAATAAATGAAATTTCTTGTCAAAAAAAAATTTTTTTTTCGCTCAAGAAAATTATTAGAAAGAAAAATATTTGTATTAAAAAAAAATGGCCTGCCAAATTGATGAAAAATTTGATTTATGAATAGAAAATACTTGAATATAAATATTTTTAAGAAAAAATACTTGAAATTAAGGTCACAAAGTTATAAAAAATGCAGCAATATTGAAAAAAAATTAGGTATTAAAATTTTGCAGGTACTGTGTTTTAAAATTGGGCAGCCGTTTCACTCAATAGAATATTTACAAAAACACAGCTGGACTAGTTTCGCAAAAGCTAAAGCGAATAATGATGATAAGAAGTGTCGAGAATTCTCTCTATTCGGTTGTTCTTCATCTGGACGCGAAACGTAGCAGTATCCAGCATGGAGCATTGAGTACAATAACAACAATACTAGTATAGAGTGAAGAAGAACAAAATGGAAAAGGAGGCATATGATACACACAGAACTAAACCGAGTCCAACTGAGCAGAGAAGTGAAGGAGTTGAGTTTAGTTGAGAGACAAGAGAAACTGAAGCTGAAGCTAAAGCTAAAGAAGAAAAATAAGAAGAAGCAGATGATGATGATGATGATGATGATGATGATGATGAAGAAGAAGAAGAAGAAGAAAAATAAAAAAGCTGGATGGTCCGTCATCCCTGAGGCACTTGGTCTCTTCTCGCCACGGTACGGCAGAACAACAGCAAAGCAGCTGGTCTATTCTCATCTTTGTCAGTTACTCATACTCATGTAGTAACACCATTTGTCTTTCTCGCTCTCACTATCCATATTTATTTTTCTCATTCGCTCATTTTCACGCTGTCCTTGTCAAACTCTCACCATACACACGGCAGCTAAATAACACGAGACGGATTTTGATAACCCGTTTGGGTGTGAGAGAGACAAGAAAGGAGAGACGGAACGAATGGAGCGAGGGCAGAGAGGAAGAGAGCTCAACGAAATGCTTTGTCGGCGCCCGTGGCGGAGATCAAACACGCCGACTGGCTTGCGTCCCTTCTGACCCCGCTGTCCAACGTTGAACCAACCGAACCGTAGCCTCACTTTGCCCCGAGGTCTCCTGGCCACCGAACCCATCGACGCCCCTTTCCGGCAAAACCGCACACTGCTGATGCTGATGCTCAGTGTTATTATATTCAGAGAAAGAGAAAGAGATTATATTGAGAGAGCATCACTGCTTTACAGAATATACTTATATATAAATATACATACATATATAAGCCAACGTAACCAAGCCCGGCAAATCCGACGCGCCAACATTACACATATACATTAATTTATAGTTGTGTTGCGTGGAGAGTGCGGCCTCGCGGTAAAACCGTATTATAGGCTTCCCTATATCCTGTCCTACAGAACGGCCCACAACAACACGCCGCTTCACCATACTACGGCAATAAATACCATCCGCTTGTCTCCCTCATTTTCTTTTTCATTTTATTATCCGTGCCGGCAACTATACTACGTCCAACTCGATAATCATTTTCCAGATAATGATAACAATATATATATATATCTATATTCTATATATATATCTATAAATAATTTACGCAGACGATACTTGATACACTAAATAAATTCTATTAGCATAGCTTTAGTTTGCTGTAAACTCCTAAATTTATGTCTATCCATGGCAGCTATTATAAACATACTATTTTTATTAATTTCCTCTGCATATTGCACAGAAAAAAAGGTTCACTTGAGCCAAGAAAATAGTTTTCTTCCTAATTATTTTTTTGAGCGAAAAAAAATTTTTTTTTTGACAAGAAATTTCACTTATTCCAACAAAATTAATTCTCTTGCTTTAAGAAATACGGATCTTGATCCAAGAAAATTTATTTAAGTAAAGAAAATCTTGTTTTGAGAAAATTCAGCCTCTTGCTCCAAAAAATTTAGTTCTTGATAGAAGTAAATTTTCTTGTCTTGAAAAAATTTTTCTCTTGCTCCAAAAAAATAAATATAAAGATAGAAGTAAATTTTCATTAATATTTTTATTGATTAACATGTCTAATGGGAAGATCAAATAATATTTCATCATTTTTTTTCCATTCAATATGTATAATTGCACGCTAAAATAATATAAAAAGGGTATCAAATGTTCAAGAGAAAAATTTTCTCAAGGTCAGAAAATTTATTTCTCAGCTGAAGTAGGTTGCACATATAAAAATTTATTGTATCAAGTATTTTTGATAATTTGAATTAAGAAAAAATGACTTCCACCAAGAATAGAATTTCAAGAAAAATTTTTACTTTGGCCAACACAATTTCGGTCTTTCTTCAGACACCCGAAAATTTTCTTACGCTAATTTTCGGGTGAAAATCTTAGACGATCAATATCTAATTTTAATTCGAGTATAAATTTTTCGGTGATTCTAAAATAAATCTCTGCTTCTATTTGCATTCTTCAAGCTATAAAAAATATAACTGAACCTCTTTTTTCATAAACGTTTATCTTATCTTATCCTAAATATGAAAATTGATGATTTATCTTTACCTACCACAAATTTTCTGATCTTAATCTTATCCTAAATTTAGGTTTGGATGAGCAGAATGCCTAGTTACTTATTATACAAGAAAATGACCTATCTCGATATCTCTAAATGATAGTTTTTATAAAACGTTTTAAGTTTTTCATGATTTATGATGTTATTCTTATTTGAAAAATTTTTTTAGATCAGTCACGAGATACAACAGTTTAAGTTGACCATGTCTAAGATTTACGAGATTTATCATAACAATTTGAAATTTTTGTGGCGAGCTAAAAAATAAGTTGTATCTTTTAACAAAAATTAACGAGTATCTCTATATTATTTCAGTATAAAAAAATTCACCATTAATAAGATACAACTTTTTACACCATCATTCAACAATAGTAGCGTAACTAATTGAATTGACCAATATTTTACGAGACTACATATTAAATGTTTCGCTACAACAACATTAAATTTCCAATAAAAAATATTTTTTTTTTAATTATAATCTTTTTCTCTTTTTCAGATTCAATGCTCCCAAAAATAATTCCCTGGCATTTTAAAATCACAATTATTTACTCAGGTATTTATACTTATATATTTGCACCTAAAGTATTACTTCTGTTAGTAAATAAAAAATTAAACAATTAGTCAACTCTATTTGCAGACAAACAACCTACAAAGGAATATTTGTTCAGAAACAAATCCTCGGTTGGATTTATTTGGCAATCATTTACAAATTTACCCTAAGGATTATTTTGTTAAGTAAAACAAGAAGGATGACAAACAATATAACATCTCGTACAACGTAACTATAAACAAGAACAAAAGTACTACTGCCTACTGACATAAATTCGGTCAGTACATACCAGTTTGTCAGTACCTATAGTAGGTACTGATGATGATGGTAGTAAAAGTTTTATTACATTTTATTTGAGTAACTCAAAAAAGGCCTTTCGGCTTAAGTTAACTTTCGAGTAGATATATACTACTGAGCAATATGTTTTTAAATTTCTTTCTCGCTCTGACGTTAATCCATTACTCTACTCCTTTCTCTTCTCTTTCTCTTTAGCTGTCCTTATCATTACTTTCTTAGTTATAGTCCTCAGTCTTGATTCACTTCTATCCTTCTTACTCTTACCTCTTGCTATATAGTATGTACCCAAACCCAACTAGTCTTGCTCGTGATCGTGATCGTCATCGTCATGGTACACATACATGGTATGGTACATATACACACATGGACACATCCACATCTTGTGTCTTTGTCGCTCAAAAACGAGACTCGCCGACTTTCCGACAAAGGAATAAAGAAAAGAAACAACTAGCCAGGCTATGCTACGTTCTGTTCGTTGAGGATGCCATGCCACGGTATGGTTTGCTGTATGCCATGTAATGGTATATATGTATATGCTATGTCTTCAACCTTCTATCCACTACCATGCCTAATATAACTAAACTACAACCGTAGAGAACATAGATATTGTATAGTAGGTATGATTGTATTGTAGTTATATTACAGTGTGCAAGTAGAAATTTAATCTGTACTGGTATTATTACATATGTACTGGCCATGGTATGGTATAGGATGTACATAATATCAAATGATGGAGAAATGAAATTGGAATGGAAGGGGCTGCAGGCGCTTACCGTACCAGTGGCGTATCAAACCACATCACAGTGTCCTCTCATGCTCATATCAACTTCAATGTACAATCCTCATTGCAATATGTACATGCATTAGGTAAGACTAAGACAGCATGTAAAAGTAAATCCTGTCTATCTTCATTCTTCATATCGCTCATACATATCAGTTTGTGTCTAATACTCCTAATGGACATCCTTATCCTTATCTTTATCTTTTTCCTGAAAAGAAAAAAAAATTACATTAGTGATTCATTTAAAAAAATTTCTTTATGCTCATTAGAAAATTTTTTGGACATGATAAAAAAATTTGAGCTGCTAATTATCTATATTATTAAGAGGATAAGAAAAATTTTGTTTCAAGGATAGTAATATGATAAAATAGGTTTTTTTTTAGTGAAATTTAGTGTCATTGCAAAGGTCTTCCATAAATATTTAGGCTGCATTCGAAAATTCCCTATCTCTAGATACATAATTAAGAAATGACTTTGTATCTTGTAAACTATTGACATTTTTAAAGATATAAGCTCACCCCGATGTTACACTCATCGAGACCTTTCATTTAAGTACCCACATCTATTTTTCATATATTTTATATATTTATTTATATATGTATATATTGTATCTATATATGTATATATGAAAAATGCATGTGAGTACTCAAATGAAAGCTCTTGATGAGTGTAACATCAAAATGAGCTTATTATCTTTAAAAATGTCAGTATTTAAAAAATGACCTCGTATCTTGTAAACTATTGATATTTTCAAAGATATAAGCTCATCTTGACATTACACTCATCGAGACCTTTCATTTGAGTACCCACATCAATTTTTCATATATTTTATATATTTATATATATCATATATGTATATATGAAAAATATATCAAAAATGCATGTGGGTACTCAAATGAAAGCTCTTGATGATCATAACATCGAGATGAGCTTATATCTTTAAAAATGTCAATATTTAAGAAAGTACAGTGCAATTTAACATAATTAAGAAATAACCTTGTATTCTTGTGAACTATTGACATTTTTCAAGATATAAGCTCACTCCGTCATTACACTTGTCGAGACCTTTCATTTGAGTACCCACATCAATTTTTCATATATTTATATATATATGTATATATGAAAAATATATCAAAAATGCATGTGGGTACTCAAATGAAAGCTCTTGATGAGCATAACATCGGGATGAGCTTATATCTTTAAAAACGTCAATATTTAAAAAAGTACAGTGCAATTTAACAAAATTTATTATTTAATAAAGCAAAATTCTATTTATTTATAGTTTACAAGTCACGGCGGTCACATAATGACTGCAAGGTTGCTAGTAATTTTTAAGTACATGTCATGAAGAATTTTTTTTTATTGAGAATTCTGTTTGACGAATTGTGATTTTTTACTGACAATTGATTTTGAGAGTCTACCAGATTGGAATTGTTCGAATAAATACTTATATTTTATTATCCACGGTAACGTTTGATTCACTATAAATAATGAGTTTGATCACAATAAAAAGTTGTTGAATGAAGCTGAACGAATTTTTTTAAAAGAAAAAATTCTGCTTCCCATGTTAAATCTATTAAATCCATGAAGAAAACTTTAAACCTGTGACCTTTAAAAAATTAAAATTAAGAGCTTAAATTTGGAACGAATGTTTCGGCATGTAAAAGATTTTCTAATGATTAAAAAGAAAAAAAAATTGTTTTCATATGAATCACCGAAAGATATATACACATAATTACTGTAAATTATTATGTATAAATACGTGAAACATACAATTAAATATTTTTATCAATTTTTTATCTTGACACTTTAAACAGTCGTAGGTCACGTCAAACTCATCACTTTCATCTCAGAAACTTCAAAGAGAATTGCCGAACCCGTAACATTTTCTTAACTTACAGCTGGGTAACTGTAGGACGGTTCAGCTTAGTTAAAAAAAAATAAACTCAAAAATAAAACCAGTGGTAAGCAAAATAACATTTTCGAGTGCTTTTAATTTCCAAAGAGTTTTTTAACTAAGCTTTGTAGTTAGTTAGTTATTTTTTATTTTATTTGTTTTATTTTTCAGCCAGTATCCAGCACAAAAAAATACAAAGCGAAGATAAAGATAAAAATAAAAATAACTATAGACGGCAAGACGCGCTTTAAATAATAATAATTATTAATATAATAGTTTTGTGGTGATAATAATAATGATAAAGAGACTTAAAAGCCCCGACTAAAAGATGTATAGTTGTTTTGGTACGTGTGTGCTTGGTATGTATATGGTAAAATCGGGTATTCTTCGTCGATGTAGCTTCATTCATGCCCGCGGGAATTGCGACGCCCGTGTATCTTAAGAAACACCGCTAGGAGATAATAGCACGCGGGTACAGTCCAATCAAAGATTATTTTCATTCAAACATTTTATTATCTTTTTTAAAAACCCAGCTAATTAGTTTTTCTTTTTTTTTTTTATATCAGACTCCAAACAAAAGGTATCAACTGTGCTCTACTACTCTTGTTTGGAAATATTTATGACACCCATTCATCTTAAATCATTTTTACTGACATTATATTGCACTCATAAGCCGTAAAAGGTATACTAACATCAAGAGTATTAATAATCCAGCGGTATTTTAATCCTTTAATTAAGACTATCATTAAAATAAATTTGTCACTACTATCCGTTGGTTTACCGGTATAAACATAACCTCGTTATCTTCCAAAAGACTTACTGAATCAACTCCATTCTTTTTTTATTGGGTTCGTACTATTATAAAGTATATTTCTGTTAAAAATCAAAATTTAAATTCTTTTCTTTTTTTTGTAATATACATTTTAAAATTAAAACCGACGTTTAGGTAATTCGCCAGCCATTGTGATTTTCCGAGTGACGTAGCAATTTCCCGCGCATTAATGGTGTTTTAAAAGGCGGCTAATTCAAAACACCCGTAACTACTAATTATCAATATGATATTTTATTAATATTTTTAAAACTTTTTGAAATTATTGTAATTTTATTGGGTTCGTAACTATTATAAAGTATATTTCTGTTAAAAATCAAAACTTAAATCCTTTTTTTTTTTTTGTAATATAGATTTTAAAATTAAAACCGACGTTTAGGTAATTCGGCAACCATTGTGATTTTCCGAGTGACGTAGCAATTTCCCGCGCATTAATGGCGTTTTAAAAGGCGGCTAATTCAAAACACCCATAACTACTAATTATCAATATAATATTTTATTAATATTTTTAAAACTTTTTGAAATTATTGTAATAATATACACATCCTTTTATTCTATTTTTCAGGATTTGTCTGGTTTGATGTTTATATGACCGCATATGAATAGGATACGATATATGATAATAAATGATGAAATGAATCGTCAAGAATAAAAATAACCGAATAATCCTCTTTTTCTCTACATATGTATACATATACAACGGCTCTCTACTCTCATCTCATCTTTAACTCGGTTGACGTAGTATATATATATATATATATATGTTGGATCGCGGCTCTCGACGTTTCTTCAAAGTGAAGCTAATCCTCCAACCCGTTCTCTTACTCTGACTTAAACTTGTCTCTGAACTACCATACACCGCACATATACATACCTATGTATGTATGTACAATATAATACAATACAAGGTATATATGTAATACTCTTCTTTCTCTCTTCTGTCTTTGTCTCTGGTCTCAGTACCCTCCGTACTTTAAAGAGCGTTTGATCCTTCCGTCCATGCGGTTTTCCAAACGTCCCACGAGTCAAGTCATGTGGCACGTTTTAAGTTCATTGAGGGCTAAAACACGTTTTACGTAAACAACTTGCCGAGATATGTGCATATCTGTATACAATGCAACACAATGACAATAACGACTAACAACTAAAAAATTTAATTTTTCTTCTTATTGCAAATCCTTTTAAATTTAATATGATAAACAAAATAAAACCTCTATAGAATATTTTTTATTTTTTTCATATTTAAATTTATGATTTTTGTAATGGATTTTATTAGATTGCCTGAAAGAAAATCTTTAGATGCCTTATCTTTAATTTATAAATACAATTTTTTTATTTAAATTTGATAATTGGCTTTTGGATTTTATGAATTTTATTTTTATTATTGAATGTAAATTTTTAAAAATAAAATTTGATTGTCAACAAGAAAAATCAATTTTAATTGGATGATATTAAAAATTTTAATTGATCATTTGCATTTATTCCGATGAGATATATATTTTAATTATAAGCGGCAAATTTCAAATAAATTAATTACGAGGGTTTTTTTTTATTCTTCTTTCAAATGAAATAAATGTTGGAAATAATAATCAATTTATACGAACGAAACGAAGAAGGGTAAAAATGAATAAATGAATTTAAAGTTGAGAAAAAAAAGAGATTTATTTTTTTTACCAGTAATTGCTTGACGTGACTGGAATTAATTGTAATATATATATATATATATATATATATATATATATATATATATATAGTAAGCATATGTATATTGTTCAATTTGAGAACATTAAATTAAAAGTTTTTATGGAAATGTAATAATACTTTGTAATTTCAATTAAATCATTTATTTTATTTATGTAATTATTTTTAATGAAAAGCTATTGTGGTGGAAAACTTATTGATAGAATTTTTTTTTTAAGAACAAAGATAAAATAAAATTATTTTGAATTTAAATATAATCAATTGTTTTAATAATATGCAAAAATGAATAAATAGTGTGAACATGAAAATATTTATTAAAAATTGCTAATAAAAGTACATCACACTGAGAAAAAAAATGTATTTTTAAAAAAATGTGCAATTTTAAAATAAGAAATTAATTTGTTCAAAATTAAAAAAAAAAAATTTATTGCTTAGCTGAAGAAATAAAAATTTTTATTACAGTAAGTTGTCTATTTAAAATTTTTTTCTCCAAATTAAAGGAAAACTTTCTTTCAACAAAAGTTACTGTAAGAAAAATGTTTATTTCTTCAGTAAAGGAATAAAATTCTTTAAAATATTAAACTATTTATTTTTTTAAATTAAAAATTGCTTATTATTTTAAAAATAAATTCTTTTTTCTCAGTATAAAAATTAAGTCGCTATTCCTATTGTTATTTTCACTCTTACAAATATCTTTAAATTTCTTTACTATATAAAATTAATTTTTTGACAGTCGATTAAACCAAAATTAATAATGACTAACTGGATAATAATATCAACCTCAAATTTCAAAGAAATTTTTTTTACCTCAGGTAAAAAATGAAAATCAAAAAAAAATAATATTTATAAAAACATAAAATAAATAATTAAAATAATAAAAAAGGGTATGAAAATTAAGTTAGCCGACATTTTCAATTTTTTAATTATTTTTCATTGGTTAAACTATAACTAAAAATATTTTTAAAAAAATTGCATTGATAGTTTTTCAATTTTTTTACAAGTGTAATTTTGTTTTTATTTTTTTTTAATAAAAAAAAAAATCTAAAAATTTTTAAATAGCGGCTAACTTAATTTTCATAAATTATTACATAAAAATAATAAAAAAAAATTTCATTTGTAAAAAATTTGAAACATTTAAATTGCAATTTCTAAAAAATATTTTTTGCTCCAATTTAATAAATAAAAAAAAATTTTTAAATTAGAAATGTCGACTAACTTTAGTATTATAATATGAAAATAAATTTATCAGATATTTAATAAATTTTTTTTTTTTAAATAAATTATGGCAGAAAAAAAAATTGACATGTAGTAATTTTAAAAAACAAAAAATGCAATTTTTTAAAAGTAATTTTTTGAACAAATTTGTTAGTTAAAAAAAATTAAAAAATTCTCTAGTAACTGCTAACTTTTATGGATGTCATATTATTATAATATAAAAGGGTACTAGGTACTGTAGTGACAGTACTGGTTAAGTTCAGGGTGGGGCGTTTGGTTAAAGAAGGAGAGGCGGGAATTACGGGGAACGTGCGTTTAGGCGAGGACGATCTCTCGTCTCTCGTGGTTGTTGGAGGCTCTATGGCCGTATGCCGTATGGCTGTGCAAGCTGTAGTCTGTAGTAAAATCCAGTCACCAGTACACAGCACAACTGAGACTCGGCATCGGCACGGGCACACACCAGCACCAGTCAACCCACGGACGTAGATGTAGAAACATGTCATTTCTCCTTTCCGTAAGAGTTTTCTCACTAAACTAAAACCTAAAATAATAAATAAATTGTCCACTTAATTTTATTTAACTAAAAATTATTAATAAATAATTAAAAGACTCACCACCTCATCTGAAGACTGCAATTAGTGTATTTGATACTCAATAAAATACAATATATTTTTTTAAAATATCGTGTTGACGTTCCAGGATAAACAATCCAGTGATTAATTATTTTTATACTAAGTGTTTGTTACAAGTGAGTGATCTGTAGAATTTATAATAAAAAATAGTGAGTGTTTATTTAAAGTAACTAGTTGTGAGCTGTAAAAAAATGTCATTATTTTTTTAACCACATTGGATAAATATTTTGTGATAAATATTGACGGAAATAATTATTTATATTACAATATTATTAATTAATATAAATAAGTGTCCAACATATAGTAACAGTGACGACAGTTTGAGCATCTTATGAGGGTCCCATGGCTACCGGATTGGTCAAGTGGTGGCGAACACGATTTCTCGCTGGCTATAAGCCTTTTTCCGGTAAGTTTTATTATTTTAAATAAACCATCAATCATAATAATTAAAAATAATACTAAAGTTGGCAGTCATTAGATAATTTAAAAATTTTTTTTTAACAAATAAATTTGTTCCAAAAAATAATTTCTAAAAAATTGCATTTTTTATTTTTCTAAATTTCTACATGTCAATTTTTTTTTCGAATTTTTTTTTTGCCATAATTTATTTGTTAAAAAAAAAATCTAGAAGTTATTAAATATCTGCTAAATTTATTTTCATAATAAAGTTAGCCGACATTGTTAATTTTTGGAGTTATTTTTTAATTATTAAATTAGAATTAAAGATTATTTTTAAAAAATGGCACTTGTAGTTTTTAAAGTTTTTTAAAAAATTTTTTTGTAATAATTTTATTAATAAAAAAAAATTTTCTTAATTTTTAGATGTCGACTAATTTAATTTTCATTAATTAAAAATAATACTAAAGTTAGCCGACATTTTTAATTTTTTAATAATTAAATTAGAGCAAAAAAATATTTTTAAAAAATTGCACTTTTTACAAATAAAATTTTTTTTTTATTTTTTTGTAATAAAAAAAAAATTCTAAAAATTTTTAGATGTCGGCTAATTTAATTTTCATTAATTAAAATTATTTTTATTTTTAGAGCTAGTCGTTTATCTGAAAAGCCACATGTACATATAATACTTAATAAAAAAAAATATTTTTAAAAAAAACTTACAGGCTAGCTGATGAAAAACATCGTCAATCTTCAATTTATTTATATTAAACTTGACCTGCAAATCGATCGATTAAGGTCACGATCCACAAATACGACTAATATAATGTAACTAATGTCTTTTGTCTGGCGTTTAGTATTATCAGACACTAAATCTACAATCTACATATTTATATTACAAGGGAAGAGTGAAGAAAAAAAAAATTGATAATTTTTTGAATATACATTGTATAAAATAATTTATTGCCGGCTTCGCAATATCGAATTTACTTAAATTAGTAATATAATATTGCCGCCCGACAATAAAACAGTAACTGAGAATTTAATCGTCCAATTGCCATCTGGCAAAATACTAAACCAAAACACTTACAACATATAACTTTCTATCTTTTCTTCAGTACAATATTTCTTCTCTTTCTTGCTATACTCTACTCTACTCCGGAAGTCTCAAATATCTAGCTTTATTTTTATTCTTTATTATTCTCTCTTACATTGCACATTCTTATATACATTACATTACTTTTAATTCTCGTCGCTCTCTTTGATCTTTAATACTTTATAAAGATAATAATAATAATAATCAAAACAACTAAACGCAAATACACATTACACATGACTTTTTATCTGCATTTAAAAAGCTTAAATATCAAAAGCCATTAAAACTCTTAAAAGTTGGCTCCGTGACTCGTAATATTAAAATAAAAAGTTAAAAGCAGATAGAAAAAAAAAATATATTCATGTATAAAATAATCTTTTATATCTTTTTAAACAACGTATTGTCATGCAAACACTCTGGGTAACTTACCACACAAAGTAATACCACACTACGCGCTCGTTTCGCGGTAATTGAGGGGAGAAATAAAAGGGGTTGCTAAGTAAGATCTTTTTTACCCTCTTTTGCTCTTTGCCCAACCCTTGGTCTAAGTTCATTAGCTACTGTGTACACTAGTAGGGTTGTACATTGTATAGTCAAAGGCCACCGATTTTATTTGTTTACTAAAAACAATTTTTTTTATTTACAAACTATAATTTATTTTTAATTACTAAATTATTAAGAATGCTTTTTTTTTTATTTCTTCTTTTAATTACTTTTATTTACTCAAATTAATATTTTTTCTTTTAATTTTTTTTTTTTACTTAAATTAATAGATTTTTTTTTCTTCTTTTAATTATTTTATTTTTTATTTTTATTTACTTAAATTAATAGATTTTTTTTATTTCTTCTTTTGATTATTTTATTTATTTTTATTTACTCAAACTAATTTTTTTATCATTTCTTCTTTTAATTGTTTTATTTTTTATTTTCATTTATTCAAATTAATATATTTTTTTATTTCTTCTTTTAAATGTTTTAATTTTTATTTTTATTTACTCCAATTAATATATTATTTTATTTCTTCTTTTGATTATTTTATTTTTTTAATTCAAATTAATATACTTTTTTATTTCTTCTTTTAATTGTTTTAATTTTTATTTTTAATTCATAAATTAATGTATTTTTTTTTATTTCTTCTTTTAATTATTTTATTTTTTCTTTAAATTATTTTAATTTTTATTTTTATTTGCTAAAATTAATATATTTTTTTTATTTCTTCTTTAAATTATTTTATTTTATATTTTTATTTATTCAAATTAATATATTTTTTTATTTCTTCTTTAACTTATTTTAATTTTAATTTTTATTTATTCAAATTGATATATTTTTTTATTTCTTCTTTAAATTATTTTATTTTTTATTTTAATTTACTCAAATTTATTTACATGTCACATTTCTTCCTCCCTAATATGTTAGTAGTTATTATCAAGGGTTCCTCTGTAGTAAATATACCGTCGACATTCCGTCTAGTCAATGAACTGTGTCTTACTTCCGCAGTTAGTGTTACTCCGTTATCTCGCGAGTACTACACCCATATAAATATATATATAATTCCTATACACAAAGTTAGATATGTAAATAAACTGTGAATAAGATAAATAATTAATGTAGATGGATTAAAGAGTTTGTAAATAAAATAAAGAGAGACGTGACACGAAATAATGATAAAATAAAAATAAAATAAACTAAAACAATAATGAAATAAAATGAAAAGGAAAACAAACCCTGACATGTAGAATTGGTCGTAATTAACTTAAATTCCTGGAATAGTAAGCGGTTGGAAGGTGAGCTCCTGGGGTACGCAATTCGTGCTCGAGAATCCTCTACTCGAAATTCCGGTCCCTTTCAAAATGGTCCGGCAAACAAGCCGACTGTCGCCGCACCTTTTTTCCACATATACTTTTTGTTTTCTTCTTTCTTATTTCTCCTCATCACCTGTACATTTAGCATATATAGATTTCATTTATACTTTATATATAGTACTTTAATCATAATAAATCTTTCTATACTTAACCGCTTTTTAAGCTTTTATTTTCAGTAACTTTACAAATGGAGACTTACAGAAGAGTGGAAGATTTAACGGTTTGAAAATGAGTATCAGCTAACGAGAATTGAGGAAAACTCACCCTCGAGATGAAGATGATGATAATAATAATTCTCCCTTCTATTCTATTCGTATTTTTCCCCAGCATAAATCTCCCCTAAGTTTATATATGTATTATATATATATACATTAGTCGTCGTCTCGTCTCGCCGACTCAAACTCCCGATATGATGCTTCTTCGATCACATCAAAACTCTAAATAGAAAGAGAAGAGATATAACAAGCAATAGGATGGAAGAGCCAAGAGAATAGAACTGTTGGCATGGTATTGTCCGCCTTAGGGTCTTTCGCTCGATTGGAAATACCGTTCCGACAGCCACACAGCGTAAGCAGGAAAAGAGAAAATATAAAAGAAGAAATGAAAGATGAAAAAGGATCTGCTGCTGATACTACTACTACTACTATTCATTATTATTATTATTATTATTAAAAATAATATTAAAGAGCACGGATATAATACACGAAATAAATCTTTAATAAAAATTAGACATAATAATACACATAAAGTAGAAAAATCAATAACATATAAAGATTACACTTGGTATAATGATTTGCCTAACGATATTAGAGAGGAAAATAGATTAAAATTTTTTAAAAGAATATATTAAATTGTACATAGATATTTAGAATAATGTTAATTAATAATATTCGTTGTATATTTTATATTTATAAAACTGTAATATATTTGTAAAAAGTGTGTATGAATAGCGAAAGCTAAATAATAAAACATTAAATAATAATAATAATAATAATAATAATACCTGGAGGGAAATACAGGCTAACAATATTTTAAAAAAATTAGAGAAAAAATATTGTTGTATTATACTGGAAAGCCAATAAAACTGAAAATTTTAATGACTTACGTCAGAAAATATCTATAAAATAATAATAATCTTTATTTAGCAAATTGCTATCTTTCTTTCATAACAATAATTATAATATAAATAAAAATACATAATCAATCAAAATTTTTTAACCGCAATATAAAATATATCAGTAAAATAGATTTTTTACATATTCTTTTAATTGTCTTTTGAAGTATAGAAATCTATCTTCATTTTTTAAATCTTCCGGAAGCTTATTATACAGTTTACATCCTTTATATAATAATAATAATAATAATAATAATAATAATAACCATAACTGGAAATTTATTATTATTATCGTAGTATTAGTATAAAATTTATCTATACTCTATATGGAGTAGAGCATTTGGTCCGTTCCGGTTGGTATCGATTATATTAAAAAAAATGTAAATTGCTGGATAAGGATAACTAGAAATTTTAATTTCCTGCTATTTATTTATATTTATTATTTTTTTTTAGTTACGGCTTATTGGTGTATTGAATAAAAGTTAATAATAGATGAATGAAAATTATAAATTAAAATTTATTCAAGAATTTTTCAATGAAATAGTGGATGGATTGAAAAGGAAACTTTGAGAAGAGCGACGAAGAAGATGACGCGTGATGGAATGGATGACTTTCAAGAGTAAAAGAGAAAGAGACAAGCAACTTTGTGAAGAGTAAGATAAAGGAAGAAGCTAAATGAAGGCTTCGAGAGGAAGAAAGATAAGAGATAGTTATTGGCATGGCGATGGTATAAGACTCGGCCATCACACTATACAGTGAACAGTGAACAGTGAACACTGAAGACTGAACACTGAACACCAAGTGGAATAAAAAGGAAAAGAGAGGCGTTTGGTTGGGTCTCTCTTCCTGGAAGCCAACAATAATAGCGGCTCCGAGTAGAGAGAGAAGAAGAGAGTGTTGCCTTCGGCTGACGACCGTTGCTAGCTGCTCTTACTTCTTACTTGCTCGTTTTTAGATTTTTTATTATCTTGTTCTTAGAAAATACCTAGATCTGGGGTTCAATATTCAATTGGTTGTGGTCCACTGTCAAATTTTCGGTGATTAAATAAGTATTTTACAATTTTTAATTTTTAAATTCTATAAAAGTATGGAGTACTGGATTTTATTTATGTTTATGCACTTGTGAGTTACTAACAAGTTATTTTATTCCATCTGAGTGATCCTCTTTGCTTGAGGAATTTTTTTCTCCAAGTTATTTCCGTGAATTGTTGGGATTGTTGTGGCTTATGTAAGACATCTGATGTGAGTCAATCACTGGCAGGATCCTTCTCTGAAAAAAAAATAGTTTAATAAAAATAGAGTGGAAGGATAAAAAGATACCAAATAAGAATAATGAAAAAGAACAAGTTTAAAAGCATAAGAAGAATATAGAAGATTTAAAAGAACGAGAATAATAAAAAAAAAAAAGCATGTTAATATATGCTGAATAGAGTAAAATTTAATAAAGTTGGTTGCTTTTTACATTAGCAACTTGTTCTTCCTGGATATTTTTATCCGTTAGATTTTATATTTCTCTGGACTTACTCTCTTCTGTAAAGTATTAAAGTTATGAAGCATATATAATATCACAAGATGAAACGTGGTAGTATTTCTTCAGTACTCTTTAGTTATAAACTCTTCTTACTTGCTACTCTTACTACTCTACTGTATGTTCTGTTCTGTTCTGTACGGTTCTGTATGATGCTTATGATATATATATATATGCATACAGTACCGACAAATAAGTAAAGAAGAGTAGTATAGAGAAGAGTACTTTGGTTGCACTGAGTTGAGTTGAGTAGAGCTTCTCTTATTGGTATCCCGCTGCGTTACTCGTCTGACTCTTGAATTTCTCGACGTGTACAAGAAAATGTGTGCCGCCGTCGTGATATCACCGGCGTTCTGTTCTGAATGCACATTGAGTTAATAAAAATAAATTATAAATAACAAGAAACATTTTAAATAAATAAGTTTTACTTTTATTTTATTTTAAGTAATATACTAAGTTTATTTGCATTTGTATAAATTACCTACACTGAGGATGTTATGTATTTTAGGAGGCGATGTACAATATTTATATGTATGTAATAGATTTTTTTTTAAATGATTTATCGAGGTGTTTCGGAACTTAAGACTTTATTTTCCAATTTTAATGATTTTTACTGCAATCAATATCATTGTATATTTATTCAATGAGTTATTACTGTTCTTTTAGTAGATTTACACAGTTATAATATATATTTATTTTTATTAATTTATATGTGTTTGAAGAAAAACAGTTCAAAGAAGACTATATATAAGAATAAAGTTTGAAATTTATTGTCGGGTAAAATAAAATTTAGAAGTTGTGAAAATAAAATTTAGTTTTTAAATTAATGATCATTTTTAGTGTAAAAAAAAAATTTTTATTTTAATCAATATGATCTTGGATGGATAATTATGAAATTTTATTAGAATTTTTTTTTATGATACTAAAATTGAAAGATATCTGATAATTTTTTTTTGGGAAATAAATTATGGCAAGAAAAATTTATTTTTAAAAATTTCATTTTTAGAAACTAAAAAATTATAAAAAATAGTAATAAATAATTATAAAAAATTTTAGTGTTTAAATTATTTGTAAATTATATTGATTAATATTATTTTAAGTAGTGTTTGTATAAAATAGTGGTTAAAAATCCTAAAGAAAATGATGAAAATTAAATTAGCTGACATTTAAAAATTTTTATAATTTTTTTTTATTGAAAAAAATTATAAGAAAAATAAAAAAAAATTCATTTGTAAAAAATTTGAAAAACTGTAAGTGCAATTTAAAGAATATTTTTTTTTTAGTTCTAATTTAATAAATGAAGCAAAATATTTAAAGGTATTTAAAAATAATGTCCTTGAACAAGTGATCTGTTATAAATTATTGCAAGAAAAATTTATTTTAAAAAATTTCATTTTTAGAAACTAAAAAATTATAAATGCAATTTTTTAAAATAATTTTCTAGGCTCAGTTTATTTTTAAAGAAAAGTAAAAAAAAATTTTCAAGCATCTGCTAATTTTAATATTTAAATTATATTGATTAATATTATCTAAAATAGTGATAAAAAATTTACAGATAATGAAAATTTAGTTACCCGACATTTAAAAATTTTTATAATTTTTTTTATTGATAAAAATGATTACAAAAAAATAAAAAATTTGAAAAACTGTAAGTGGAATTAAAAAAAAATATTTTGTAGTTTTAATTTAATTAATAAATGAAGCAAAATTAAAAACGTCGGCTGCTACCTTTGGTATTAAAAATTACAAGCGTAAAAAATGATCGGTAGCATTGAAAAATATTTAAAGGTATTTAAAAATAATGTCCTTGAACAAGTGATCTGTATGAAATTGGTTACAAAAATACAACAAAACTAGACAGTTTGAAAAGAAGTCGGTGTCTTTAAACAGTACATACAGAAGAACCTGAAATACCTCAAGCTGGTTGGAAAAATGTTGTATAATCTTTGATTTATCACCGGACGACGGCTGTTGTGTAGTCTGTGTGTGAAGTCTGAGCAGACAGTATGCGTGCGTTTATCGTAATAAGTGAAAAAAATAACGTGAGCAAGCGAGAGGTGATGATCGACTGGTGGAGTAGGCGAAGTGAGGTGAAGATGAAGATGAGGATGAGGGACAGAAGACAAGAACTACAACTACAACAGAACGATGCGGGAGAGATTTTAGAAGCTAAGGCGGCAAGCTTTTACCCTGTTAGAGTAGTTGGTAGAGCGGCCACTTGAAAGGCTTCAAGGAAAAATTTCGAAGAATAACCTACCATCCAGAGTCCAAAGAGTCTGAAAGCATCGGCTGTATAATGCATGATTAAGCGAGACACCATAGTAAATAACCGAGACGAGCGATAAATGCCTCTGTCCACCTTGACAAATCTGCATTTTACTTCCCCTTTCATCCCACTTTACTTCTCCTCCTTTTTAATTTTTTTTATTATCATTTTATTATTTTGCTTTTTTCTGCATTAAATTTCTTATCTATTGTATTTTTATTTGATCCTCAATGCCATCCTCTGGAGCCAGCCTTTAGATTCTACATCGTTAAACTTTCAATTTAAATTAATTCATAAAGATAAATATATACAGTTATTTTTATTTTTATTTAAATATTTAATTATACTGATTAAAATAATTAATAAAAATAAATATTTTTTGTTACAGTTGTTGGAGGTATTGCCGAAGGAAGTGACTCTGAAGAATTATTATCAGCAAGTGTACCATCTAACTGCAACAGCACATCATTGCCACCATCAGCGGCATTAAATCCAACTACTCCAATATCAGAATCTTCTCCATCAGTATCACCACCGACATCATCATCATCATCATCATCATCATCATCATCATCATCATCAGTTCCAGTAGGTAGTTTCATACCGGAAACATTACTGCCAGAACCTTTAATACCGGAAATTCTGGCACCATCATCTGCAAAAGTATCACCAACAACTATTATTAATAATCCTATTTCATCATCATCTTCGGTGTCTTCACCAACAATAACAGCAGCTACACCAGCAGTTGTATCCTCCACGACAAATAATTATGAACAACCGGCTGTGTCAAATACAAGGCAATTTAGCTTTGAGGTACATATTTTAATTTATAAAAAATATCATTTTTTTTATAATAATATATAAAAATCAAAAAGTTTGGAAAATCCAAAAGTACACGCCTCATAATCTCATTTTTCACAATAAAATTTGTTAAAATAAAATACAAGAAAAAAATAAAAAATTCTAATGATAGTGAGGTCAGCTGACAGCTGTCAATTTTTTTTTTTTTTTAATTTTATATATAAAAAATCAATTACAAAAAAAAATGTTTCTAAAAATTTTTCCTAATAATTTTTTTTTTATTTTAACATGTGGAACTTTAAAAAATTTTTTTCATTATAATTTAATTGATGTAAAATTATAAAAAAATTATTAATGTCTGTTAACTTCAGTGTTATAAACTCTGTTATGGTTTAGTAAGGAAAATTATTTTAAAATGCTATCATTTATGATACTGAAGTAAGCTTTCAACTGTTAATTTTAAAAATTTCTATAACATATCAATTGTAACAATAAAAATACTTTGAAAAGTTATCAAAATTAAATTAGCCGACATCTAAGAATTTTTAGAACTTTTTTTTATTGAAAAAATCATTAAAAAAATTTCTTGTAAAAAACTTGAAAGACTGGAGGTGCAACTTTTTAAAAATATTTTTTTGCTTTAATTTTTTCAATAAAAAAAATTAAAAAATTAAAAACGTCGGCTAACTTTATTATTATTGAAAAATTTCCACTAATAATTTTTTTTTATTTCCACATGTGGAAATTTTTAATAAAAAAAATTTATAATGTCTGTAAATATGAGTATCTTAATTATTACCTATATTACACAAAATTGCATTTTTAATTTTTTAAAAATTTCCACATGTCAATTTTTTTTTCTAATTTATTTGTTAAAAAAATTCTTAAAATTATTAAATATCTGCTAAATTAATTTTCATAATAAAATAAATAAATTTCAGTTTCTAGAAAACTGCTTTTTTTTAAAATGTCGAGTGTAGAGCACTACCTCAACGCTTCGCTTATGAGGCGTGCAATATTCATAAAAAACTATAATGTTATTGTTACTGAGAAAAATAATAAAATAATTATTCTGTTTAGGAATTCGAGTGTGATGTATCTGTTGCGGAGGATAACAGAAGAAGACAAGAATTTTCTTTTACACTTTATGACTTTGATGGACACGGGAAGATAACTAAAGACGATATAGCTGGACTTGTTACTTCCATTTACGATTCACTTGGTACGTCAATTGAAGTACCACCATGCGGTAGTAAAACTATAAAAGTAAAACTGACCGTGTCCCCGGATAAAAATGTAGACGAGGGTGCTGGAGGAGTTACCAGCGCCGGTGGTGGTGCTCTTGCTTCTGCTGGTGGTGATGCTGGAGAACCACAAACTCCTGTTGTTAAAAAAACCCCAACAGTACTACTACCAACAACGAGTGTTGTTAACGCAAGTACGTCATGCTGTCACATCAAACCCGTTAAATCGTGCAGTCACGCGACACACGCCAGCCGTAGGGTTCCACGAAGACGGAGAATTCTTCGTAATCGTGCACAGGTAAGCTTTTGTATTTAATTACTATCTTTTCCTATCTATATTATTATCATTATAATTATTTCATGTTAATGGCAATAATTATTGTTTGTTATTAATTAATAATTTATTACTTTTTTTTAGACAGAATTAATAGCCGAGTGGCACAGCGAAGAAGACGTTGATAATGTACCAGGGAATATTTCTAAGCAAGAAGAAATACACAGACGCGTGGGTGGCGGATCTGTTCATGTACCAACTCCTTACTCAAACAGCTCCGAAGGTGATGTCAGTGATGACAGCGATTTTTCACCTACGGTAACACCATTTACACCTTTAGTCACGACAAACCATCGTAAGCGCAGTGGGTCAATGCAACGGCAACAGTTACTTGAAATTATTCAAGCTAATATGGAGAAGAATAACCTCAGTTTTCATGCATCTAGGTAATTATAATTATAATATTTTTAATAATTTATATTATTAAAACAATAAGAAACTACATTAAAGCTAGCACTATCTAGCACTTGACTATTTTTTAATTTTATTTAATAAATTTTTTCTGAAAAAATTATTTTTAAAAAATTGCATTTTTTTTATTTTTTTTACTTTCTACATGTCAAATTTTTTTTTTTGCCATCATTTTTCTCTTAAATAAATTATAAAAATTATTAAATATCTGCTACATTAATTTTCATTAAAAAATTATATTAAAGTTAGCAGTCACTTGACCATTTTTTAATTTATTAAATTTTTTTAATAAGTTATGGCAAAAAAAATTGACGAAGAAATTTAAAAAAAAAATTAAGTGCAATTTTTTAAAAATAATTTTTTAGTTCAATAAATTTATTCCGTAAAATTTGTCTATTAAATTATTATTAATTGATCCTGTAATAGTACGATCTATAGTGTAATTATAAATAATAAAAATTGAAGCCAAAATTTCTTTATTTATAATTCGTAAATTTCGGCAGTTGCATAGTGACTGCAGATTATTATTATTATTATCTTTTATATTAATAAAAGTAATAAAGGATAAATATAAAATTTAGCATAATGATAAAAAAAAGTAAAATAAAAAATCTAGAATGAATAATTTATTACATTATGAATGATAAAAAAAATTTCTACGAAAGATATTTAATATTTATTATACTCTCAACAGGAAACGACATCAAAGCGAACACCTCCGCGTGCCTCCTCAACGTCCTTATGCTGGTGTCTCACCAATGAGCCCAATGTACGTACAAACCAGCAGTAGACCACCGTCTGCGAGTCGTCAACCTCCTCCGGCCTATCATAAACCGGTTCGAGAGTACTCACATCATCATGCCACGTCTCTTTCTAAACTACCTGCCAAAGCTCGAGATAATCAGCGCAAAATACAAAATCATCATTCGCATACGACACACTTTACCAGTAGTATTGACACTAATATAACAGTACCAACGATAATCACAGCGACGACGCCGACGCACCAGCATCAGCACCAGCACCAGCACCAGCACCAGCAACAGCCAAATTCTAATTCTAATTTTAATAAACATCATTATCGCAATAATTTACAGTCAACGGTAATGACAACCCCGACGGCTGTTGCCAATACTCTCGTTGGGCATAATTTATTTAATACCGAGTCGATACAGAAAAATCACATCAATCAGCGTAATAATGAGCATGCACATCAGAACTATGTACAGTCATTGAAACAGCAAAAGACTTCGGTTAATAATAACAGCAAGAGCAGCAAAAAACATCAGTTGAAGCATGCAACTCGGGAACAAGAACAAGCACGAGCAATGCAACAAGTTGTTCGTTGGCTAGAGCAAGAATTTTCATCACAAAATCCTGATAATGATAATACTAGCAGTACTGGGCGTAGACATGTTCATGAACATATTCATCATCATTATCATCACTATCATGCTGATCCGCTGGTCTGAGATTATTTAAAAAAAATTTTTTTTTACCAAAATATTATTAAGGTAGTTCGGTTATGAATAAAAAATTTTGAGAAGTTTTCGAAATTTTAAATATCGACGGTCTAATTAGCAATTTGTCCAACTTCTTATTTTTTAGAGGGTGATTTTTTAACATTTTGAATGATTCAAACCAAAATATCATACCTTTATTAGATATTAATGATATTAAATGGTTTTTTAAAGTGATAATAAATTTTGAACTAATTGTTTTTTTTCGTACAAATGGAAGATTCTCTAAAATGGAGTTAGAACGTCGATATGGGTAATAGAATACGCATTACATGTGCTGTTAAAATTTGAAATCAATTGACCAGACCGGAAATAAGATAATTGTAATTAAAAATAACATTTTAGCACAGACAGTACGGCTGCCCAATTTCAAAATACAGTAACTAACATTTACAAATTTTTTTCAATTATTTTTTATCAAAAAAAAAGTTTGCCTGCCAAATTGATGAAAAATTTAATTTATGAATACAAAATACTTGAATATAAATATTAAAAAAAAAAAAAAAATACTTGAAATTAAGGTCTAAAAGTTATAAAAATTGCAGCAATATTAAAAAAAATTAGGTATAAAAATTTTAATATACTTAAAATAATACAATGAAATTTTTACTGTAATTTTTTATAAATTGTTAATAAACTGGCTAGTCAAACAAAAATAACCATTAGTGTAAAAGCGAATAAGAGATAACTCGTGAGAAAGGCAGCACTAGCGAGTTAAAAGGAAAGAAATAACACAAATTATATGTCCCGAGTGAACTACCTTAATTGATTGATTGATGAGGGTGATAGCGATTTTTAAATGTAAATAGACTGATTTGAAGGCCTATTTGTTGTGACAATGTTTCGAAAACGTAAAAAAAAAATCATGCAATTTTTATATTAATTTTTTAATGCTTTAATTTTGCGCTTAAAAGTCTGACGATTTATTTTTTTTACTCCAATTTTTTGGTAATTTAAAAACGAAGATAATAATTTTTATCAAGTCTGTTCGATGGTGTAATGACTTATTTTTTTTTTTTTTTTGGAAAATATTTTTATGTAATTTTGCGTGCTCGATTATATATATAATATATTATTGTAATTAAACGGGGGATTTATCCTGTTTATTTATGCGTCCGACATTGTGACAATATTTTTCTATTAGTCTCAAAACAGAGTATTAATAAATATATAAATATATATTAAAAAAAAATTGTGAAAAGTAACAATAATAATTGATAGCTACTAAGATAATAATTAATGAAGAAAGATATATAATTATAAGAACGTCCTGTTTTATTTTTTAATTATTATTGAGAATAACGATTGAAGGAAAAATGAAACAGGACATGTAATTTTGTATTGGACTTTGTAACCGATGTAGATATTTTGTGTAATGTTCGTTTTTTTTTTTTTATTAATATTTATTAAAAACATTTTTTATACTATGTCGCCTTGTTAATTTATTAATTCCTAATAAAACCTATCTCATACTTTGATTAATTATAAATTAATTTTCGCGAAATAAAAATGTATTTTTTTTTATCTTATTAATTATTTAAAATAATTTTATCAAGTACAGGATTTTATTCCAAGCTTACAATCATTTAATTACAAAGAGCACTTCAAGTCACACAATTTATTTATTTTTATCAGCGCTAAAAAAAAATTGTTTCTTTTATTTTTTAATACGGCAAAGCTTTTGTACTTAAACTCAATAAAAAAAAAATTACACATGCTTATAAAAATTAATTACAAAATATCCGGATTTATAATTTTATAAATAAATCAAGTGTTTATTTATTTTAATTTTAAAACAAATGGTAGTTTTATTTTTACTCATACTAATTATTTTTTGCTAATTTTACGTTTTAAATTCAAAGTTACATTTTTAGTAAACAATAAAAAATGCTAGTTCTTGGATATATATTTTTTGATAATTTCACTTTTAAATATTATTTTTAAGAAAACTCATTTTTTTATTATTTTATCAACACTGTAAATGCAAAGACTAAAATTTTCTTGAAATTTATCAATATATTTACAATGTATTTCTATTAAAATTTTATAAAGCTTAAATTATTTTTAATTCAATTTTTTTTCTCAATAAATTTTCAAAATTCTGATTTTATTTAAAAATTTTTTTTTGCATTATTTAAAAAAAAATATAATATTTAAAAGTGATAGGTATCTAACATATAAGATAAGAAATATTAAAAAATATATTTTTTGAAAATTTTATTATCACTATTAAAAATTTAATTAAATTTATAATTTTTTTTGAACGATCAAATAATTTTTTGAGTTAGATTTAAAAAAAAATTTTTTTTCAATAAATTCCAAATGAAAAAAAATTTTTAATAGTGATAATTTAATTATAATCAATAAACAAAAGGAATAATTAATGAATATTTATAATTATTTTTTTTTCAACAGCACTCTTATACTCAGAATGTCCAATAGCTCAAACAATTTTCAATTTAATCTTAATTATTTAATTACTATATAATAATAATAATTATTACTTATTACTGTTAATATTTATTTATTAGACATTACGATAATTGTTAATTGTAATTGATCACCACAATTATTATTAAAATAATAAAATCCATAAAATAGGACTCGGTGATACTTTTATAAGACTTTATACATTATTTTAAATTTTATCTATCAATTAATTATTATCTAATTCTTTTTGTTTGTTGTGAAAAAATTATCTGCTGTGCAGTACCAATTATTATGTATATATATATATATATATATAAGTGAGTTTATTTTCAGCTAAAAAAGAGTTATAAAGGTATATATTTAATACAAACAAAAAATTAATAAAAATTATATAATAAAAAAAATAATCAAAGCACAAAAATATATATATAATATAATCCCTCTACATAAAATGTTTATCAAAGCAAATTACTACAGATAAATTGCATAAAGCATTTTTCATATGCTTTTTATAAAATAAATTGTAATTAAAAAAGTAAATAATATGCAAGAGCTTAAAATCAATCAATATAAAATATTATGTTTTAATTTTTTAGTTGCTTTTTTTTGTCTTAACTTCAACTTAATTTCTACATTAACAATTATTAATCTAGATTTGATATAATATCGAATGCAATTTACTGTTTACTGTAAACAAACAATCTTATTTCAAATCCTTGGCAAATTAATAGAATAAAATACACAGTATTGATTAAATTTATAATTATACTTTTCAATAATATAATAAAGAAATATCGTAAGTATAAGTATGATTTTGTTGTTGTTGATGTTATAGTAGGTACAATGTATTATATTTATTCAAATTTTTAACTTTCACACTGCTTCTACAGGTTCAATAAAATTCTAAATATTTATTTTCTATAGATTATGTATTGATTTTTTTTCTTACGTTAAAAAAAAAAAATTTTTTTAATTAGAGGAGAACACCACTGTGACGGTCGAAAAAAAAAGGTGATTTTTAAGAATTTTTTTGCCAGGGAAAATAAAGAAATTTGGAGATCGGATTTTTTTTATTTTATTAAGTATATTAAAGATTATTACCCTAAATTTGTATTGAAATATATTTAATTATTAAAAAGTTATTAACAATCTCGTAGAGTACTAGAAAAAATTAAAAACCTAAATTGCTTTTCAGTCAGTAAGGATGTAGTTATCGTTGCATGTACGGAATTTAAAAAATTTTGATTTTAAAGATTTTTTTTAGCCCAGTTAAAACAAAAAGAACAGTATAAAAAATGAGAAAATGTTCAATCAGTCGCAATTTTTTTGAAAATTTAAATTTTCAAAATTCCGTACGTGCAACGATAACTACATTCTTACTGATTAAAAAACAATTTGGCTTTTTATTTTCAGATGATCCGTTTTTAAGTTATCGGTCCAAACATGGAGGAGGAAATTTTTTCTAGTGTTCTACGAGATTAATAACTTTGTAATAAATATTTTTTGATAAAAATTTAGGGTAATAATCTTTAATGTACTCTCAATAAAATTAAAAAAAAATCGATTCCCAAATTCCTTTATTTTTCCTGTCAAAAAAATTCCCGAAAATCACCTTTTTTTTCGATCGTCACAGTGGTTCCCCTTTAATTAACATTTTTCGCAAATTAAAAAAAAATTTTTTTTTTCTTAAGTTAAATACACGGAAAGAATAAGATGACACTGAATATCATCTCAGATTATATGGAGTGAAAAAAAATTTCAAATAGTAGCTAGTATAATCTGGATTTTTTTAACTATTATCTGAAATTTTTTTTCACCACAGATATCCTGAGTATAATCTAGGGTGATATCCAGTGTCATCTTGTTCTTTCCGTCTACTCACGATTTTTCCAATCAATAAAAAAAATTTTTGTTTCATCATAAAAATTTATTACTTTCCAAAAAAAATATATGTGTATAAATATGGTTTAAAAAATTTTTTTAGATATAAATAACTGATTGTGCATCAAGACAACGAGCATAGTCATTAAAAATTGATTGGATTTTTTACAATAAAATAAAATGAAATAAAATACAAATAGATTAAAAACTGGATAATAAAGACTGTTAAAAAATCTGTCATTGTTATAAAATAATGAAAATTAATATTTAAAATTTATAAATTTTACAAATTCGTATTACTATATATTCATTATTCATTATTAATAATAATAATATCAACATTGCTATTAATATTATTACATTAACTAAAAATTTAATAATTTTTGACTTGCGCTTTTCTAAAAATCGCCCTCGATAAAATGATTTCTGTTGTACAGAAACATTTTTACGTACCAAACCATATAATATTTGTACATACTTATATATCCAATGATAAAGTGAATGGTCATAAACGTATTTCAATAACGTAAAACAACATTCACTTACAACATCAAAAATATACTATTGCAAATGTTTTATTCATTTATTTATCATTTTTAGCGTCAATCCGTGATATATAAATCACACCACAAGTAAGGTAATTGTAATTATTATCTATCCTAAAAGGTATTATATTATAATTATCATTATACCTATGATTATTACCATTAATAATTCACTCTCACACTTTTTTTTAAAATGACTTTCTCAAATTAAATCAATAAAAAAGATCCGATACGCGAGATTATATTTAAATATAATAATGAAAAAAAGACATCGGGTAATTTACATTTTTAATTGGTCAGAATTTTTACTTTTTTTTTTTTTTTTTTTTTTTAATATTAGTTAACTCTCAAACTATCTTTGACAATACCATCAATATTACATCATAAATTCTATAAAAACATTATTCCTCAACATGACATAAGCAAATCACAATGACTTTTTATCATATAAATTTTTCACGTATCGGATCTTAAATTATTTTTATTATTAATTAATATTATATTATTGTGTATTTAATATTTAATTAATATTATATAATTTATAAATTTTAAATATTAATTAAAAATGCATTAATTATTAATTATCAATTTTTTTATTACACTCTGCTACGTGATTTTTTTTCAGAAGACGAATCCACGGTTGACGTCACCCCGGTAGTAGCCGCAGCCAATCGTTTTCCACGTCTTGTTGAATTATTACTGCTCGTCTCAGCAATTTGTGTTGACCCTTAAAACCCGAATATCAACTATTCGTCCCTTTTTTTTTCTTATATTATTTAAATACATACTTTTATTTATTTATTTTTTTTTCTTCAATTTAATTATTAATCATTAATTTTTTTTAATTGTTAATATTACTTGCAATAAATTGTGAAACGATAATCAAAATTTTACAACTCCCGAAAAAATTTATAAATTTATCGTTAAAATGAATAATTAAAAAAAAAAAAATGATGTAATTTAAAAACATCACTCACCACGTAATTTCGTTCTTGTGGAACTCGGAACAGACGGAGGAGGCTTTGTAGTTTTTTTCGGTTCAGTTTTTTTGACATCAGTGTTACTGGGACGTTTACCAGCACCAGCATCAGCTCTAGTACTGCTAGCATTAGTATCTCCAGAATTCCCCGAATTGTCATTAGAGGCATCGGTTTTACTACTGCGATTCATAATTCGTTTAGCACGACTTGATACATTAGCTACAGACTTGGCTATTGCCAGTGCTTTATTGTTTGTAGCAGGGCGTTTCTTAGCACGGCTTGATTTAGGTGTTGTTGTCGTTGTCGTCGTTGCTGCTGCTGTGGTTGATTTTTTATCAACTTCTTCATCGCTGCTATCATCTTCCGAGGAGGATGACGATGAAGACGATGAACTTGATGATTCACGTTTTGACCTCTTACGTTGTCGTTGCTTAGGTTTACTTGATCCTTTTCTCCTCTTCAATTGTGATTCGTCTTTATATAACGATAAATCCACTAAAAAAATTTTTTTAAGAATTTTTAAAATTAAACATGATAACAAGTATTGTTAATTTAACATCTTAAATAATAATAATAATAATAATTATTATTATTATTATTGTAAATATTACTAATAATTAGACTGCATTCGAAAATGCTCCATCTCTAGATACATAATTAACAAATGACCTTGTATCTCGTGAACTATTAACATTCTCAAAGATATAAGCTCATCCCGATGTTACACTCATCAAGAGCTTTCATTTGAGTACCCACATGCATTTTTGATATATTTTTCATATATACATATATATAATATTTATAAATAAATGAAAAATTGATTTTGGTACTCAAATGAAAGCTCTTGATGAATGTACCATCAAGACGAGCTTATATCTTTAAAAATGTCAATATTTAAGAAAGTACAGTGCAATTTAACAAAAATTATTATTTGATAAAGCAAAATTTTGATTTTTTTTGATTCACAAGTCACGGCAGTCACATAGTGACTGCAATGTTGCTAGTTATTATTATTATTATTATTATTATTATTATTATTATTATAACTTACATCCATCAGGGTGTTCTTCCGTTACACTAGGTTTTTCAGAAACACCAGCTTCAACATCAATAGCACGCTTCAGTATATTTTCCGTTCGTAATAATTCAAATTTAGTCAATTGATATTTATTTTTATCAACTTTGTTTAAATTTAAATTCGTCAGTATGCAATCAAAGTCTGTAAACAAAAATAAATATACATTAATAATAATATATTTATCACCTATTAACTAAATAAATAATTAAATTATTTAAATTACCAGTAAAGTCATAAAAGTCAGGTGAATAAATTTCCCCATTATTTTTATCCTGCGAAAGCCAACGTATGCGAATACGCCGACTAGATTTGAAAATATTCTGCATTGCTTGGCATACATAAAAGCTACCTTCAGCATTACGCACTGCTAAAAATTCATTCCTAAAAAAAATTCAAAATTAATAATCAATAATCACCACATTTAATTAAATGCTATAAAATACATACTTGTAAAATACGATGAGTTTATCATCAGGATTTTTATTAGCAGGGGCTTTATTGAGAGTCTGTTTAACAATCAAAGCTATTTCTGGCAGAGGACTCTGATAAGGTTGGGTTTGAACCCGATTTCTTTTAGGTTTGCTACCACCTTCAGCAGATGGGCTCTTTAAATCCTTCAATTCCCGAGATTTTCGTTTGGGAGCTCGAACAGGTGAGTTTAATTTTTGCTCAGCTTTAGTCATTGTTGTTGCTGGTGAGCTTGATTCACTAGCTGCCGCCTTTGTAGGTGTAGTAGGTACTTTTTTGGTACTAACAACAGCATCAACTTTGGCCAGGGTGTCTTCAGTTTTTTGTGGAGATACTTTATTTTGTACTGTCACTAACGTAGGACAATTATCGGCTTCTTTAGTGCCATTGTTAACAAGGATTTTTTTCTCCTCAGCTTTTGGAGCTGCACTTACTGCTACTTTAATTAAAATAAAATTTTCCATTAATTAAACTGATCAATTATAAATCAACTACTATATTTAAAAAAAAATTAATTAAAGAAATAAAATAAAATAAATTAAAAAAATAAAATAAAATAAGGTGCGCAGTAGCCTATCGGATCCGGTCCTTGCCTACCAAAGCGTTGGACCGGGTTCGAGTCCGGCGTACACCAATGAATATTTTCAATATTTAAGTGTATTATACTGCTCAGCCCAAGAAATAAAACGAGTTCCAATCTCAAAAGTTTACCCCCTACCGTAGTCGCTCATGACCTTAGTAGTTTATGCGACTTTAAACAAATTAAAAAAAAAAAAAAATAAAATAAAATAAATTAAAATAAATTAAAGAAGTGCTTTAAAAGTCAATTTTCAGAATTTTTAATGTAATGTAACTTAATTTAATTTAATTTAAAACATTTTAAAAATCCAAAATCTAAAATTTAAAATATAGTAAAGATTGATATTAATAATAACATGAAATAATTAAGTAACAAGTGGCGCTAGAACCAGAGCTTTAATTATTTAATAAGATGCAGATTAATATAATATATAACGCTGTGATTAAAAATTGTAAAAAGCAGTTTTTACTGTTGTAAAATGTTAAATAAATCTATCTAAAATAAATTGAAGAAATAAAATAAAATAAATTTATAAAAAAATAAAATAAATAAAAAAAAAAAAATTAATAAATACACACCAGAACTTTCAATAACCGCAGATGATTGTGGTTCAGATTTAATATCATCTTGACTTCCAGTAGATGAGCTCTCAGGACTAACATTATTATTTCTATTAGCCTCTTGACTTTGTTTAGTCTGTAGATTAGATTCTTGATCAACAGGTAAACCTGCCCCAGGAATTTTAACAGCCACCTCAACTCCATTGTGAGTAGACTTATTATCCGTCGAATCACCAGCCTCCTTCTCTCTCTCAGCCGGCACATTAATATTACTACCCGGAGTGACTGATGACGGCTGTGCTGATGCTGACTGATTATAAGGTGCTGACGTCGGATAAACTTGTGACCTATGATCCTGGACCAAGCTGAGCGGCTGGCTAGCCGGTTGGAGTGTAACGTAACTCAAATTACCGCCACTCAATGGTTTCATTGAACCTGGGTCACCTCCAGGCATTACTTTTTGGGCCATGACATTCATCGGTAGCATCGAGTGTCCCGACGAAGGTGGTGTTGTTCCAACTCCTGGCATTGTTGATGTGCTCATATCCTCTGTGTGCCTCTCTCAGACACTAACTCTGTAAAATTAAGCACAGCACTCAGTATACCTAATAAACTAACCAAAAAATTTTAAGTATCAGATCAGAGAAACACAATTACACTCCAATATGTTTTATGAATTTAAATTGTTAAAATAAAATATTTTATTGTAAAAAAATGAAGGAGGAACGTACGATAATTATGATTAATTTGATTTGGATAATTATAAGTATTTAATTATTAGATAAAGATAACAATTAGAGTGTTATGAAATGACCACGACATTGGCGGCGGGAAGCGGAGGTGGCAGAACAGAGTAAACATAAACATGAATCATATATTTTTCGCCATATATACAACCAATAA
Organism: Cotesia congregata; assembly: GCA_905319865.3. NCBI lineage: Eukaryota > Metazoa > Arthropoda > Insecta > Hymenoptera > Braconidae > Cotesia > Cotesia congregata. The sequence continues at coordinate 4,318,431 of CAJNRD030001121.1, forward strand.
ATATTCTTGGGTGAAAATAAAATCAATATTGTTAATACAAATGATAAATAATAGTAATAGATATATAGGTTAGTGATAATGATGTGTTACCTTTGACAAAATAGTTACAAAAATAAGCGCAGGTGAATGATGTTAATGTTATATGATGATGTTGCTTCGTAGTTGTTGGCTACGATCTAGCGCCACGGTTAACTCATCTTCTACGTACAGAAAAATTTTCCCGCGTATAATTCCCGCTTACCAGCTACCATATAATCAGGTTACTAACATACATTATAATAAATAACAATTATTATTATTTTAACACTACTATTGTTGTAATAAATATATATTATAATGTTATAATGCGTTTTAACAATATGATTTGTTATAGATTAACAACTACTCTTAACGCACGAAAAACACAGACAAGAATGCCAGGACGTTAGATGGCGTCGGTCATCAGACGCCGTACGTAACGCGATTCGCTTTATACGCGGCGCGACTTAATTGCGAATAAATATTTTCATTGGTTATCATTTGTCATTATATTTATCTTCCGATTGGAGGATTGTCATTTGTGCGCTGGCCAATCGTGATATGGATACAAGTGAAATTAATTAAGGGATACCAATCTTAGAAATTTTTATGTCAATAAATTTTATTTTATTTTATTTTAGACAACTGAAGTTTTGACAGATATTAGAAATTATTTTATAGCAATTAAATTATTTTTAAAAAAATTATTAAGTAGTGAAAGTTTTTAAAGGTATTTTTATTAGGTAATTTTAAAAAATTTTTTAAATTAACAGCTAACTGCTAACTTCAGTATCATTTTTATTCTAAGAATATTTTTTTTACAATTATTTTTAATATAATTTTAATTATGATACTGAATTTGAGCAAGAAAATTTTATTTAAAAACTCCATCTTTAGAAGCTCTAAAAAAATATAAATGAAATTTTTATAAATAATTTTCTATACCTAGTTTATTTTTAAAGAAAAATCAAAAAATTGTTAAGTGTCTGCTAATTTCAGTCTTGATTTTAATAATATAAAATGTTTATTATTGTGAAAGTATTTTACTTTTTTTCAACTAAAATAAATTTATCAAGCAAATTTATGATAGTGATTATTGAATTGTTAAAAAAAATCTGAAAATTCACAATGTTGAAGTTAATCGACGATTTTAATTTTTGGATTTTTTTTCAATAATTAAATTAGAACAAAAGAATATTTTTAAAAAAAATTGCACTTACAGTTTTTCAAGTTTTTTACAAATGTAATTTTTTTTTTTATTTTTTTGTAATAATTTTTTAAATAAAAAAATGATGAAAATGAAGTTAGCTATCATTTCAAAATTTTTAGAAATTTTTTATTGAAGAAATTTCAATTAAACAATTAAAAAAAAAATTTCACATGTAAAAAATTTGAAAAACTACAAGTGCAATTTTTTAGAAATATTTTTTTTAGTTGTAATTTAATTTAAAAAAAAAATCAAAAATTTTTAGATGTCGGCTAACTTAATTTTCATAAAAATTCTTAAAATAACAACAATAAAAGACATGAAAAATAAAATTTTAGAATTTTTTAGATAACATACCGACAATATGTCAGAATTTTATTTATTTTGTTGGTTCCCTGCGCGCAACACAATAATTTTTATTTCATTTTTATAGTCACAAATAAATTTCTTACTTGACTGGTTTTAATAAATTATTTTATTAAATTAATTAAATTTCTATTAATTATAAATAAATAATTAATAAAAAAAAAAAAAAAAAACAGATATTATTTAGAACTGCGTAATTCACAAGTAGCGCCATCTTGATTAAATATATAAATCAACATGTCAAATATGATGATAATAAAATTTCTTAAAAACTGAATTTACAATTGACCTGATATTTGTTTATTTATAACCTAATATTTATAAAAAGTATTTTTAATTAATTGAGAAATTACTGAGGAGGTAATAAAAGTAAGTGTCATTTTTTTATGAAAAATTAAAACTTCATCTGAATTAAGTAATTGAAGTCGTCATTGTTAATCATCAACTGGGAAGTAATAAAATCTGAGTAAGTAAAAAAAATCAAGTTTGACTGAAGTATTATATATTAAAAAATTAAATATCAATTTTTCTGTAGATAAATGATGAACATTCCGTCAATGCAACAGCAAGGTGGTATGGCGATGGGCCAAATGCCGCAACCAACAAACCCCCAGATGGCCCCGAATCCTCAGCAAGCTCAACAAGTCCAGCAGCAGGTCCAGCAACAAACCCAAGAAAAACTCGATAATATTTCAAAAGTAAAGTCTCTTATTGGTCCACTCCGAGAATCTCTTGTAATAGCACTGAAAACTGCGGCTCAAACCTTGACTCAGAATAGCCTAGTGGACGTCGGTTCATCAAAAAGTCCGGATTCTGATCACCGTTTTAATAAAAATATGGAAGAATTTTATTCCATTTGCGATCAAATAGAGCTACACTTGAAAACATCCATCGAATGTTTATCGCAAAATGCCAGCTCCGTTCGGTATTTTCCAATGCCAGTAATACCGACTCGCACCGAGGCTATTCCAGCACAAGAAGGACCAGCTTTATCATACCCACAGTTCTTGATCACTGTAAAAGCTCAGGTTTCATTTTTACGTGAAATTCATGATGCACTTGTCGCTGCATCGAATTCTTTAAATAGTAATGAATAATTTTAGATAGTTCAATTCAATTTATAGATAATCAAATCTTATTAAATTTAATTTATTTATCATGATACTGGAGTTAGCGGACATCTGACAATTATTTGAATTTTTATAACAAATCAATTATTATAAAAAGAATATTTTTAAAAATTCACACTTATAATTTTTACAATTAAATTGTTATAACAATCTGAAAAATTGTTAGATGTTTGTTAAATTCAGTATCATTAATTATCATATACTTATTAGGGTGCGGCAAAATTTAATCTCTGAGAGCAACCTCTTAAAATTGGAATTTCGAGATCCACTTTCAACAGGCGCTGTGTTTGGGCATTCCCTGATATATTTTGGCGTGTAACAATTTAATTAATTTTCGCATTATTTTTTAACATGAGCTTCGTTTGGCCAAATTTTGAAATTTCAGCACAAATACTTAAACAAAGCTCTGGTTAAAAAATTTTGTGAATATCAAATAAATCGTGACACTAAAATAGAGTAGAAGTACCGTTTTTTGGCCAGTTAACATTTGAATTAATTTATAAAAAATTATAATATTATAACCATATTTTTGTTGAGTTTTAAAAAATTTATATTTAAACAAATTGAGTTTGTAATGGCAAAATTTTTATACCTAATTTTTTTTAATATTGCTGCATTTTTTATAACTTTTAGACCTTAATTTCAAGTATTTTTTTTTTTTAAATATTTATATTCAAGTATTTTGTATTCATAAATCAAATTTTTCATCAATTTGGTAGGCAAACTTTTTTTTGATAAGAATAATTGAAAAAAATTTCTAAATGTTAGTTACTGTGTTTTGAAATTGGGCAGCCGAACTCCTGTTAAAAGCAGAACTCAAATACTAATACTTATACTACCAAGGTTCATTTTTGAATGAGAACAGATTTTCATATAAATTTAAAGTAAATTAATTTTGATAATGTAACAGCAATAATGTATAATTCAATTGTTTTTGTTTTAATTTTTTCAACATTATATTTAGTTTTATTAAAGTTTATTTATTGGAATGCCGACTATTGAAAAATATTGAATTGAATATTATTGCTTATTTCTTAACATTATATTGTATGCAACAAAACTTTTAAACAATTTATTTACTTTTTGATAAGTACGGATATTTTAAGTGTAATTAAAAATATAATTACAGTTAATATTACCCGTAAAAAAAAAAAAAAAAAACTTATATTTTATGAAAAAAAAGTATCTGTAAATAGGGTGAAAATTAAATAAAAATTTTTTTCTCAAATAAAAAAAAATGTTATTAATGCATACTTGATAATTAAAAAACTTTAAATCGCACTGAGTTATCCGGTATAATTTTTCTAAACAATACACAAAAAAACTCGTACAATTTATTAATCCAAATAACGGTATTAAATATGCTAATTACTAATTTAATATGTGTCTATAAATATCATAAAAATATAAATAAAATTTTTTAGACTCCCAACTTATGAATAATTAACAATAAATAAATGTAAATAATTTTTAATTGTAAAAACAGATATTATCGTATTAATAGCGATAATAATGTGTATGACTAAATACTTCCATTTGTGGTATAAATGATTATTATCATCACTCGGTTGCTCAGCTAAGTAGCTGTAAGCTTTAACATCAAGACTGAACGAGTTAAGCATCAACAGCAATACCAGTAGCAGTACCAGTCTATAGCTGTTAATAATATAAATAAAAAGAGAATAAGTAGTTACAGTAGCACCCTAACGCAAGTACACAAGTGCAAATGGGTGGTATCAACATTAACAAGCGCTGTCACCGTTTAAATGGTTACATGAATAAAAAAAAATTTTTATGATCTTTTATACTTATAATAATAATAATAATAATAATAATAATAATAATAATAATAATAATAATAAAAATACATATGAATATATGTATATATACACCTGACATGAGTATTACAACTAGTGTTACAGTGTTGTATAGTTGCTCAAGCAAAAAATAGTGTGGGAGGCTGACCATAACGCGTTCTTCAGTTTATGAGAAAGCTAAATATCATTAGAAATAATAATGTAGCAAGATTTTATTTTATTTAATTTTTTATCAAAATTAATGTAGCAGAGATTTGATAATTTTTTTTAGAAGAAAATTATGGCTTAAAGTTTGAAACGGAGAAATTAAACAAAATTAAAAATTCAATTTTTTTAAACAAATTTGTTTGTTAAATTAAATTTAAAAATGGTCAACTACTAACTTTATGTAATTTTTTTATGGAAATTAATGTAGGTATAGAAGATATTTGACAATTTTTAGAATTTAAAAAAAAATAAATTAAAAAAAAAATTGATATTGAGAAATTAAAAAAAATTAAAAATTCAATTTTTTAGAAAAAATTTGGTTTTTAAATAAAATTTAAAAATGATTAAGTAACTTCTAACTTTAATCTTATTTTTGTATGGAAATTAATGTAGAAGATATTTGATAATTCTTAGAATTTTTTTTTTTAAATAAATTAGAAAAAAAATTGACATTTAGAAATTTAAAAAAATTAAGAATAAAATTTTTTTTTAAATAGTTTTTTAGAACAAATTTGGTTTCTTAAATAAAATTAAAAAATGATCAACTTAACTTCTAACTTTCATGTCATTTTTTTATGAAAATTAATGTAGAAGATATTTGATAATTTTTAGAATTAAAAAAAAAATTATAGCAAAAAAAACTGATACGTAGAAATTGAAAAAAAATAAAAATTGCAATTTTTTAGAAAAAATTTGTTGAATAAAATTAAAAATACCTAAGTAACTCCAAACTTTAAAATCATTACTTTTAAAATAATAAAATAGTACATTATTATTATTCCTATAATGTCTAAGTACATTTACCCATGCATGATTTATTTTTAAGAATAGTTTTTTATCTTACTTTATAACATATTAGTATTTATAAATATTTTTTTAAGTGTGCTATTATTAATATATCTTGCACACACAGTGCCATACAATATTCGTCGGTTATTATAACATCATTCTCTGAACGCAGCTTTAAGTAATAACGCTATTTTTATCAGTATATGTTGAACAAATATCTATCTATTTTAGTTTATGTCAAATGCGCCTTAATTTTCAATTTTTTCTAACCCACAACTTCTTATTAAATTATTTAACATAAAAATCCATATACTCCTATCATTTGTAGCGTATGGGCACTTGCATTGAATAAAGATCTGCATTGAATAAAATGAGTGTACATACGGAAGCTAAAAAAAAATCAGTATAAAGTTTCCTACTTTGTATACAAACAGCTGTCAGAGCTCCATGAGCTAGTAAATAACGTTAAAAAAATTAGTTGCTAGAGTAAATAATAGTTAAAAAAAAAAAAAAATATTGTTCAAGTGTAATAACAATGTTTATAGTAAAATAGTGTTAAATACTGGGGGGGCAAAGGCGTGCAGAAAGCTAACTGACAGTTGGATTGGTGTTTTGCCGCTGCGCGCCGTTCGACTATTCGAAAAGGAAGGACCACCTCTGTTCACCATATTTGGGAAACTTTTCCTAATATGGTAACGTCTACTTCTAAATATGGCAGCCGGGGACGCCCTCTCGCCGCCGAATGTGGTCCTCCGCGCAATATTTAAAACAGATCTTGTTAATTATCCAGCTGATATTTACAAAATTTTTTCACACCACAATTTTTTTTGTCGCCATTTAATTTTATTTAACAAAAATTTTTCACTTGTTTAATCTACACAATTAACTAAAATAATCAGTGGGAACTACTTTTCACAGCCGCGAGTTATCAAAGTGGGGGACAAGCGTGTGCTTGGACACGCGGAGGCACCACGTTCATACGTAGGTCAAGTTACGATACTCAATTGTCGTTCAGTTGGCGGGGAGCGCTCGTATGGTGCGCGTCGTTGTCTCGGTAATTGCCATAGATGGTACATCACGTGGCAATAACACCGGTGATATTAAAACGCGTTAATACAAAAGCTAATAATAATAATAATAATAATAATAATTAAAAAAAAAAAAATTTCAAATAAAAAATCAAGAAGAAAAAAGTATTTTATTTTTGAAACTGTCAGTTGAGAAAAATAAAGTTGAGTGTGTGTGTTGAAATAGCCACTCAGAGGCTAAGTTTAATAGATTAGATGTGCGCGAGTCCGTGATGGACAACTCCAGTGGCGCGAGGGACAGTCGTTACACGACACTTGGATATAACATGGGTATGATGGGTAGCGACACTGGCGCCGAAATGTATGGACGTCCGTCTACTTCTCAGCTGGCCGCAGCTTCACAGTTACGCAGTGGCGCCACCATGATGAATACTGGCGGTGGTGGTGCAGGGGCTGGTGGTGGTGGTGGTGCTAATTCTGGTGGTAATTCTAACGTAAACATGCAACGAGGGATGAAAAGATCTTCCTCAGATGTTTGTTATGATGACGGGAATGGACGTCAAAGTTTGTCTCAAAATCAGGGGATGGGCATGGGACCTGGTGACTGTGTTCCTGACAATCTTGATGACACTTACACAAACCTGGGTGCTCCTAAAAAATCACCCCCATCTAATGGCAAAAAGACCAAAGGACGTGTTAAAATTAAAATGGAGTACATTGACAATAAATTGAGGAGGTACACGACATTTTCTAAGAGGAAAACAGGAATTATGAAAAAGGTTGGTATTTATTTATTTAATTGCTATAATACTGAAGTTAGCTGACAATTGTAGCTGATCAATTTTTTTAATTTTTATTACAAATCAATAACAATAAAAAAAATGTTTTTAAATTTTCACATGTGAAATTTTTTTATTAAATTTTTTTCATAATAATTTTGTTGATAAAAAAATTCTAAAAAAATTTCTAATGTCTGTCAACTTCAGTGTCATTAGTTGCTAAAATTATAAGCATGTAGATTTAAAAAAATGGTTGATAAAAAATAATTTCTAATCATCATATTAATTAATTGAAATTATTTTAGGCGTACGAGCTGTCAACTTTGACTGGGACCCAAGTAATGCTGCTGGTGGCCAGTGAAACCGGTCACGTGTACACATTTGCGACGCGCAAACTCCAGCCGATGATAACGAGCGAGGCGGGAAAGGCGCTGATTCAAACGTGTCTGAACAGTCCGGATCCACCGCCGTCAGGCTCGTCAGGAGACCAGCGGATGTCAGCGACGGGGTTTGAGGAGACTGAGCTGACGTACAACATCGCTGATGATGAGCAGAAAGTAAGGCAACTGGTGTACGGCTCACCCCACGGGGGTGCTTTACACGGCGGGTATCCGGGGGCGGGTTCCCAACACGGGCCACCCTCCCACGGTCAGCACTCACAGCATGCACATCTGATAGCGCATGCACACGCTGGCTCGCCAAGCTCCCATCTGGTACCGTGCTCGAGTCCCGGGCCGCTCTTAGCCGGTGGACCTTATCAGCAATCGTGTCCGTCGCCGTTGCCGCCCCCGCACGCTACTTATCATCCCCATATGTCGCACTCGCACCCACAACGGTAGTTTTTGTTTTTTTAATTCTCGCACACGGTTTTTTTAAAGTTTAGTTAGGAGTTTTATTTTATAAATTCATTCATTTTTTTTTATTAATTCTAGATGATTATTGAGTTTATAAATTATTTACGTGGTGCTATTATTTAAGTGATTGGTGTTTTGCTGTAAAATTTATTACTCACGGCTGATTTACTTACGAGGCTAAAATAAAAATTGTCATTAGTGATGTATGAGTCGCGGAATTTATCCACGGCTGTTTTTTTTTTTTTTGTTAATTCGTGATGATTTTTATTGCAAGCTGAACTTCCAATTGAGATTATTATTTTTATTATTAATTATTTTTTTTTTTTATTCTTCACTGAGAAAAAAAAACGTACTACTCTTGAGAAAATTTTATGAAAATAAAGTTAGCTGACATTTAAAAATTTTAATGATTTTTTTTTTATTCAAGAATTATTACAAAATTTTTCCATTTGTTAAAAACTACAAAAAATATAAGTGCAATTTTTTAAAAATATTTTTTAGTTATAAATTGAGCAAAATAAAAATGTCGGCTAACTTTATTATTATAATTTTATGAAAATAAAGTTAGCCGACATTTAAAAATTTTTATGATTTTATTTATTATAAAATTATTAAAAAAAAAAAATAAAAATAAAATTTGTTAACTTGTTAAAAATTTCAAAAACTATAAGTGCAATTTTTTAAAAATAGTTTTTAGTTATAAATTAATAAATTAAATAAAAAAATCAAAAATGTCGGCTAACTTTATTATGAAAATTTTCTTGTCTCAAGAATTTATTTATTTATTTTTTTTTTTAATTCAAGTGAACCTATTTGTTTGTTAATCTATAATCTATCAAAATGAATGCCAATATTTTATTATCATGATAGATATTGATATTATTTTGTAAAAAAACCAAAATTTATTTTAAAAAATTCTTGAGTCAAGAAATTTTTTTCTAGACAAAAATTTTTTCTTTCTCAGTGTTGTAATACTTTTTTTTATTAGTATTTACGCGTCAAGTCCAAAGACAGTATGACAATACAACGTTATTATATTTTTTCGTCTAGACTCTAGAGAAAGTTTTTAAAATATGAGATCTATTTATTGACTGATATATCGGTCTTTAAATATAAATGAGCTAATGACATTTGGATAAATTGACTAAAACGCGTGTGATTTAATTGTATAGTTGTGTACACTGGAAATGATATTTATTTATGTGAGGTGAACCATATGGCTAATATTTATTTATATTTAAAAAGTTAGATAATTTTGTTACGTTGAACAATTATTAATTATTTAATTAGTTCAATTATCAAAGTGGTTTCACAAACATTTAAAAAAATTTTTTTTTGTCAGTGTACTTTGTTTTCAATTTTTTTTACTTTAATACTATATTATCACTTATTTTTAAAAATTATTTAAACAATATTTATTAACGTAATTACATATGTATATACGGAAGATTTTTTTTGGGAATCCAAAGCTGTATCGAGGATTCGATTTCTTAGGATAGCTCTAGGATTATTCAGTAGATATATTTTTTTCTTATTATTGTATTTAAATTATTTTAAATAATTGAAATTATTATACGTACTTTTCCGAAGGCAAAGCCAATTAATGACATTAAAACACCGTTTGTATACTGGGTGCGAGTACGATTAGGGTAAAACGAGTGTGGTGCACGCTTGAACGTTCCTACACAGTATTGTGCATCGTCATATTTTTTTATATATTTATTTTTTCATAAATTTGGCATTGTGTATTTTTTTTTTTGCTACTTTGGCATGTGTAGTTGGTTTGTTTTTTATTTTCTATTTTTTTTCTATAGCTTAAGCTATTTTTTTATTTTTATTTTATGTAATTTAAAATTTTTCAATGTCTTGTGGAATTAATTCCGTCCATGCACGCATAATTTTATCATTATTAAATTTAGCAAAAAAAAATTATCGCGGTGAGATTATTAAAAAAAAAAAGAAAATAATAATAATTAGATTTTAAAAATAAAAAAAAATCTCGTAAACCCTTGTATGTCCTCGTTAAACGAACAAAGTACAAAATAACGGCGGCTACTAATTTAAAATAAAATAAATAATAAAACTAGTTTAATTTTATTTGTTTTATAAAAGAGAATTTAAATGTTAGGTAAAAATTATAAATTTTTTTTACGCCTGTTATTGTATCACATGTGTACATATGTACTGTAAAATACTGTGATAATATTTATATATATTTACAATTATACAATTTTTCTTTAACAATACAACCGTAAGATTGGTTACAAAGCTTTACAATTTATTTTAAAAAAAAAAAAAAAAAAAAGAAAAACAACAATCAATAATTTGTTAATTTTTTTTTATTATTTATAAGAGATTGCTTTGCATTTGTGTTTTTATTATTATGGTTTTGAGTGAATGTAGCATAATGCATCCTATCCTAAAAAAAAACATATTCTTCCTGAATATTTATAAAGGTAGGTAAAGGTATTGCTTGTTTATCCTAGCTTTATAGTCCACTGAAATTACTCTTATGCGTTGTTCGAAGTAATTTTTGACTGAGATGTTTTTTGATAGAAAAATCGAGTACTACTCTTGAGAAAATTTTATGAATATAAAGTTAGCCGACATTTAAAAATTTTTATGATTTGTTTTATTAAAGAATTATTAAGAAAAAATAAAAAAAAAATTTTTTCATTTGTTAAAAACTTCAAAAACTATAAGTACAATTTTTTATTTATAAATTAATAAATTAAATAAAAAAATTAAAAATGTCGGCTAACTTTATTATGAAAATTTTCTTGTCTCAAGAATTGATCGAATTATTTTTTTTTTAATTCAAGTGAACCTATTCGTTTGTTAATCTATAATCTATCAAAATTAATGCCAATATTTTATTATCATGATAGATATTGATATTCTTTTGTAAAAAAATCAAAATTTATTTTAAACAATTCTTGAGCCAAGAAATTTTTTTCTGGACAAAAAATTTTTTTTTCTCTGTATTTTTCACTTTTTTAATATATTTAATATTTCTTTTAGTATATTTATATATATATATATAATATATATAACATGTTGTAATAAGCAATTATGGTGACATTTTTTTGCATTACCTCAAGTATAAACTAGTGAGTCTATTAGAGTTAGTCTATAAAAATGCTGTAGTCCCGCGAGACATATTATAAATAAATTTTTTTCTTCTCACCAGATAAAAGGGCAAAAATTTAATTTCGTCACACTCTGCGTACAATTCTAAATCCTCTTACGGATAAAAGTGATGTCTGTGATTGCTAAACTCCGGCCTGGAATTACATTATACGCGGTTTTACTGCCATAATGATTTTTCTATGCGGCTAACAACAATTAGCGGCGTAAGAAAAAAAAAAATAACTATTCGAATAGCAATCGTGCTAAAATGTTAGAGAGTTTTTTTTTAAAATAAAAAAGAGGCCGTGGCAAACGTGTTACAAACTTGTCTAATGATTAGAGAAGAAATAAAAATAATTAAAAAAAAATAACTTTAACAATTAATCATTATTTCTTCTTTTATTGGTCAACATTCAGTAAATTAATGAAACTAAATATTTTAAAAATTTATAGGGACGTTTTTTAATTTTATCGACTCGGCAATCTAGGATAAAATCTATAAATATATATAAGAATATAAGAAGCTCTATATATATATATATATATATATATATTTTTAATTGGAATAGATATTAACGAGTTAACAAGCTCACAAGAGATACTTGGGATGCAACGAAGCAAACGTAATATATAAAGTTTAATGTTAAATGTAAGCGTATGGTAGGTGCAACCAGGTGTGCAGACTAGTTGTGTGCGTAAAGAGACGTGTAAGGAAGGTAGAAACCAACCTCCTTATACGGTCACCTTTGTCAAAGCCGGCTTGGCTCCATATAGAGGCAATGTTTCTCGATGCCAAACACTCTTATATAGGAGTTACTTGTAAGTCGGGAATGCTACTTTTTATCGCAACTACTACTGTTACTACTACTGCTACCATCATCATCATCATCACCATCATCATAATCGTCACAATTATTGAAACTACTGATGGATTGCTGCTACTGCTCCAGAAGCTGGACCACAGGAAGATGCTTTTCGGGTTTCCAAGAATCAAGTCGCTTTATGATTGGTCGGATTCAAGTACCGTTGCTCTCTTTTAAGAGTCCAAGTGCTTTTTCTCCCTATTATATATGTTGAATTTAATCGAATGCCCTCGCTCACGTATTCATGAGCTATACATATATATCTGATCAGTAAAATATAGCACGCTTTTTTTGCTACTGAGAATCTTGAAGCATTCTGATGCATGTTGTGTGTTTTTTTTTGTTTTTTACTCTGAAGGGATTCCCCTAAAAATTCAAGCTTGCTTGGAGACTGCTTGGGCTTGTTTGCCGCTTTATTATTATTATTATTATTATTATTTGCAATCATAAAAACTAGGAAGTCGTATCAAATTGAAACTCCGTTTTTCAAATTTTTATTATGTAAATTATTTCTTCAGAAGAAATAAAAAATAATTAATGATTAGTCAATAAATATTTTAATAGTTTATCAATTAAATTAATATTTAAAAAATGACTTATCATTATTATTGTTATTATTATTATTAATATTATGACCAATCATAAAAACTAGAAAGTCAAATTGAAATTCTATTTTTCAAATTTTCATTATTTGATTTATTTTTTCAGAAGAAATAAAAAATTTATTTTCCATAAAAAATAATTAATGATTAATTAATAAATATTTCAATAATTTATCAATGAAATTAATATTTAAATAAAGCTTATTATTATTATTAATATTAATATTAATATTATGCTTAATCATAGAAAGCGGGAAGCCTTATCAGATTGAAAATCTGTTTTTCAAATTTTTTAATATTTAAATTAATGATTGGTCAATAAATATTTGAATAGTTTATCAATTAAATTAATATTTAAAAAATTATTTATAATAACAATGATAATAATTACTATTATTATTATTATTATTATTCCCAATCATAAAAACAAGGAAGACATATTAAATTGAAACTCTGTTTTTCAAATTGTTATTTTTTAAATTATTTCTTCAGAAGAAATAAAAAATTTATTTTCCATAAAAAGTAATTAATAAATATTTTAATAATTTATCAATGGAATTAATATTAAAAAAAATTATTTGTTATTATTATTATTGTTATTATTAACATTATGTCCAATCATAGAAACTAGGAAGTCGTATCAAATTAAAACTCTGTTTTTAAAATATTTTATTATTTAAATTAAATTATTTCTTGAGAAGAAATAAAAACTTTATTTTAGATAAAAAATAATAAATGATTTGTCAATAAATATTCTAATATTTTATTAATTAAATTAATATCTAAAAAATTATTTTCTTATTAATATAGTTATTATTAATATTATGTCCAATCATAGAAACTAGGAAGTCATATCAAATTTTTATTATTTGAATTATGTCTTCAGAAGAAATAAAAAATTTATCTTACATAAAAAATAATTTATGATTGGTTTATAAATGTTTCAATAGTTTATCAATTTAATTAATATTAAAAAAAAATTTTAGTCAAGAAATAAATATTTCAATAAATAATAACAAGAAGAAAAGTAGTAGGACAATTGATATTAAATAACTAAATTAAAAATTGGAAAAACAATGAATAAATATAAATATTAGTGTAAGGTTTATTAGTTACGGAAGCTATGATACTCTTGCAAGTAGTATTTGATGAAAGAGGGTAAACGTTGGCTGGTATAATCAGCAGAGCGTAAGCTCGTGAGAATTATTTGCTCCAAGTTTATACCGATGCATTGGGTCGAGCACGGATGACCTTATAAGGAGCGAACAAGGATGCATCTTTCTCCCCGCTAGTGTAGGTTACGCGTGCAGCACGTATGTTATACGCACACGTATCCGGGGGGACTCATTTTACCGATTCGTCAATTGCAATTCGCGAAAGTCATCTTTTTTATTATTGTTACATTTTATTATATCGATATAGATATATATAAGCACTAACGTACCACCCAAGACACACAAACACGATAATGATCGGTACATCTGTCATCGCATTATTAATTATACTTTAGTAAAAACAAGTGTATTAAAATTACTAACTTTTTATTGTAAATATACATTATCTTTAATGTTTATTATTTTTTACGTTCAAATTATTGACAAATTGATAACTATTAAAATATTTTACGGTCATTTTAAGAGGATTAATTAAAATTCTTATTATATCTTCTTTTTTAATTGCAGGAAGAAACAGCATCCCCGAGATCAGATATTTGTGCCAATGACAGTGAGGGTGATTCCAGTGATGGCGAACCTACTGACACTAAGCCACCGTTAAAAAATCATCCAGGTAATTTACATATATCCATATTTATTTATTGAATATATTAATACTTTAATAATAAGTTTTTTATTATTTTTATTTCTTATTGTTGTAGTTGGTTAATAATTTATTAAGAGACGGCGGTATAATGAAAAACAATTGACAATGTGTATTGGAAATGAGTTTTTATTATTATTATTATTGTTGTTTTTATTGTTATTGTTATTATCACACATCAGTATCTTTAAAACTTTATTTATTTACATTTATTTTTTATCTTTCTTCATTTTTTTAATTTAATTATTATTATTATTATTATATCACAATAATAATAATAATAAAATTTCTTAAATAATAATTTAATTGATAAACTATTAAAATATTTATTGACTAATCATTAGTTATTTTTTATCTAAAATAAATTTTTTATTTCTTCTGGAGAAATAATTTAATTTAAATGATAAAAATTTGAATTTCAATTTGACACGGCTTCCTTGTTTATATGATTGGGCATAATGTTAATAATAACGATAATAAATAATTTTTTTTAATATTAATTTCATTGATAAATTATTTAAATATTTATTAATTAATCATTAATTATTTTTCATCTAAAATAAATTTTTATTTCTTCTGAAGAAATAATTTAAATAATAAAAATTTGAAAAATAGAGTTTCAATTTGACTTTCTAGTTTTTATGAATGGTCATAATATTAATAATAATAATAATAATAATAATAAAAAGGATAAGTAATTTTTTAAGTATTAATTTAATTAATAAACTATTAATTAAAATATTTATTGACCAATCATTAATTATTTTTTATCTAAAATGAATTTTTTATTTCTTTTGAAGAAATTAATTTAAATTATATAAATTTGAAAAACAGAGTTTCAATTTGACATGGCTTACTAGTTTTTATGATTAGGAATAATAATAATAATAATAATAATAATAATAATAATAATAATAATAATAATAATAATAATGAAATTAAAAATTTTAAAAATGAAGAAAGATATAAAAAATGAATGTAAATAAATGAAGTTTTGAAGATACTGATGTGTGATGATGATAATAATGATAAAGAAGAATATATAAAGTAGATGTATATTATAAATAACAATAAGTAAAAGTGAATGTGAGTTATCGTGTTAATAGAATTAAAGTCTGGGTAACCGAACTGTTTAAAATCGTTAGAGTAGAGTAGTACTATCTTGACTTGGGGGTACTTAGAATGCGAAAAACGTGCGAGCGATGACGGGGTTGCCCGTGTAGGGGAGTAAGTAATGTAAGGAGTCGTACGGTTCACGATGACCAAACTAAGACGACAACGCGATTCCAACTTGGGAAGTAGGATCCGGTCGAAAGCCGCATTTGATGCAGGTGTACACATAAATATCGATGCTAATATACAGGAGAGACGACGTGGATCTCCAGGGTACGACGGTACTACTGCAGTTTGCGGGTACTACACTTACTGGATGAGTTGAGTGTTCACCAGGCAATGAACACGTTCGGTTATCTTTAACTGTCTGAAATGCCATGTTCATTTTATTGGATGCCACTTTTTATTAACGCGAAATGCCAAAGACTGCTTATTGCTTATACTCAACCTTATCCCTCTCTTTCGCTCTTACTAACATTATTACTTCTGTACTAACCTAATGAATACCAAATATTTATTTATATGGATGTCTTTTCATCGCTTTTTAACTTAACAATACATCTTATCTTCGTTATTTATTATTATTTCTCATCCTGATACCATCAGTATATAAATTTATTCTTTATTTTTGAATATTCATTTAGAGGTACTGTCTCTCATCACTTCTTTAAGTACACTCGATTTTTAACTATTTTTTGCGCGTCGACATAAACTTTCTCAAAAAAAACATTAAATTAAAATTAATTAAACTGATATTTAATAATTTTTTTAATAAATAAATTATGTCAAAAAAATTGACATGTAGAAATTTTAATAAATGAAAAATGCAATTTTTGAAAAAAAATTTTTTGGAACAAATTTGTTTGTTAAATAAAATTAACTTTAATATCATCAAAAACCCTTATTACTTTTTATTGATATTAATCTATATTATTAAAAGAATAAGAAAAATTTTGTGTCCAAGATAGTCATATGATGAAATCCGTTTTTTTAATTAAATATAGTGTCAATACAAAGGTCTTGACTTAAATTTGTGACTTTTTAAGGTTTCATATCATTCTCACCGATAGTCAATTTATGATGATAAGTATTTAGGCTGCATTCGAAAATACTCTATCTTTAGATACATAATTAAGAAATAACCCTGTATCTCGTGAACTGATGATATTTTTAAAGATATAAGCTCATCCTGATGTTACACTCATCGAGACCTTTCATTTGAGTACCCACATCAATTTTTCATATATTTATATATTTTATATATATATGTATATATGAAAAATATATCAAAAATGCATGTGGGTATTCAAATGAAAGCTATTGATGAGTGTAACATTGGGATGAGCTTATATCTTAAAAAATGTCAATAATTAACAAATGACCTTGTATCTTGTGAATTATTGACATTTTTAAAGAAATAAGCTCATTTCAATGTTACACTCATCGAGACCTTTCATTTGAGTACCCACATCAATTTTTCATATATTTTCTATATTTATATATATTATATATATGTATATATGAAAAATATATCAAAAATGCATGACGGTACTCAAATGAAAGCTATTGATGAGTGTAACATCAGGATGAGCTTATATCTTTAAAAACGTCAATAGTTAAGAAAGTACAGTGCAATTTAACAAAAGTCATTATTTAATAAAGCTGAATTCTAGTTATTTATAATTCACAAGTCATGGCAGTCACGTAGTGACTGCAAGGTTGCTTGTTACTGATTAATATTCTTATTTTTTACGACTTGTTCATCATTAAATTTTGTATTTTAACTCTGAATCAATTATATATTTACCTGATGCTTAGAATTAATGCTAGAAATTTTTATAATTGTTATTAGCAAGAATTTTAATCATTATAGAAAAATAATTAGTGTTTAATTTTTATTTTTCATTAAATTCCCTCTAAATTTACAATTAAAGTTATTATAATTAAACTTGGAAGAATTAAAAATTTTAGTTTCTTTTATTTAGTTATATCACTTGTACATAAATTAAAAAAAAAAATATTGTAATTTTAAAATTATTTTTGCGCAAAATTACTTTGTAATTCAGAATAAATTTAGACTGTATTTGATATAAAAAAAATAGAGTAAAAGCTTAAGAAATAAAATGAAAGTGTTTTTCGTTTTAATTCTTCATCCGCTGTCTAATTTTAAAACCTAGTAACAGCGAAATTTTTAAGAGCTTATATTTTTTCTTAAACTTTTGCGGTTCATATTTTTAGCACATATCGTTTGACAACTAAAATATTTTCGTTAAAATTTTTTTTTAATTGAAAAATAAGTATCTTTTTTTGCAAGATTACTTTTATAAAATTTAACACGATTCAGCTGCTGGATTTAAAATTAGGTATTTCTTTTTTGCGACAAAATATTCTACTAATATAATTTTAATTTTGTAATTTACAATTATAACTTTTTTTTTTAAATAATTTTTTGTAAGTTGCAAAAAATTTTTACGTCAGGAATTTGATATAAGTAATTAAATCAATAAGACTGCAATACTTTTTTTTTAATTAAACAATACAAAAGAATAATAGACCTAAATGTGTAAAAAATTAAATGTAATTTTCCGAAGTTTTTTGTTTGATTTTGAAATAAGACGTTCCAATTAAAATATGTAAGGATTACATTGAAGCTAATTAGACAAACATTTTGTAATTGTTGCGATTTTATAAACTTTTACCTACGCAAGTATTATTAATGTGTAGAAAAAAATTTCACTCAAGTGTAAATGTACTTATTCAGCCTAAATGTTTTGAATTATTACCACAAATAGAAAAATAGTATCTTAAGAAAAAAAAAAAAAAATTACTTGGTAAGAATATTTTTTTTTTTTTTATTTAAACTCATTTCCAAAGAACATTAATTTTTTTTAATTGTAATTATTATTATTAATATTATTATTATTAAAAAAAATTCAGTATGATTTTAAAGAATTTTAAAAAGTTATAAAATGAAATTAAAGAAGTTCTATTGTATAAAAATAGGTCTGTAAATTTCTTGAGATAAATGCCCTACTTTCACAAAATAAATAAATTAAAATAATAAAGTTGTTTTTGTGTGTTGATCGAATTCTTAGGAGGAATGCCGGCCTTTTCAGCGGGGATAATGTACCAAATGCCTCAAAATGTTATGTATTCGCCAAGTTCTGGAGTACTATTAAGTATTGGACAAAACGGGCAACCTGTTCAAATTTCATCAGACGGAAGTGAGTTATCATTATGACCGTTCTACGTGTTATCACGTACGTACAATATACTGTCACCGGAAGTTCCATATTTATATTTTAAATGTTTCATTAATTTTAATTCCTCTCTGGGTGTATACCTATTGTTTTGTATATACACTTTTAATTACAATTACTACACGTAAATATTCACATATTTATATTTGTACTATAGCATCAACTAGAGTTTATTATTTTTTACTGTAACTGCAACTGTTTATACTGTCTTCTGGTTATTTTTACGTGAGAAATCATCCCTTTTATGTTGTAATTTAGACAAAGGCGTGTCTCTATTTGCCTTTTTCGTAATTACTTCTTGTGACCTTAAAATACAATCAACATCGCCATCACCATTTATAATAAATTGTAAAAAATTTTTAGACAATACCTTCATTGTTAAAATAAACATTTTTTTTATTTTTACAGTTATTATTATTAATTTGTTATTTAAATTATTTCTTCAGAAGAAATAAAAAATTTATTTAAGTAAAAAATAATTAATTATTTGTCAATAAATATTTTAATAGTTTATCAATTAAATTAATATTTAAAAAATTACTCATCATTATTATTGTTATGACATAATTAAGAAATGACCTTGTATCTTGAGAACTATTGACATTTTTAAAGATATAAGCTCATCCCGATGTTACACTCATCAAGAGCTTTCATTTGAGTACCCACATGCATTTTTGATATATTTTTCATATATACATATATATTATATACATAATATATAAATATATGAAAAATTGATGTGGGTACTCAAATGAAAGGTTTCGATGAGTGTAACATCAGGATGAGCTTATATCTTGAAAAATGTTAATAGTTCACGAGATACGAGGTCATTTCTTAATTATGTTAAATTGCACTGTACTTTTTTAACTATTGATATTTTTAACGATATAAGCTCATCCTGATGTTACACTCATCAAAAGCTTTCATTTGAGTACCTACATGCATTTTTGATATATTTTTTATATATACATATATATTATATATAAATATATGAAAAATTGATGTATCCTGATGTTACACTCATCAAAAGCTTTCATTTGAGTACCTACATGCATTTTTGATATATTTTTTATATATACATATATATTATATATATATAAATATATGAAAAATTGATGTGGGTACTCAAATAAAAGGTTTTGATGAGTGTAACATCGGGATGAGCTTATATCTTTAAAAATGTCAATAGTTCACGAGATACGGGGTCATTTCTTAATTATTGACATTTTTTAAGATGTAAACTCATTTTGATGTTACACTTATCGAGACTTTTCATTTAAGTACCGACATGGCGTTTTTTATATATATGGTATTTGTGAAATATATAAATATATAAAAAATTGATGCTCATTCTCTTAATAATATAAATTAATGAAATTAATATTTAAAAAAAATTATTGTTAATTAATCTTTAAAAAATTATTTATTGTCATTATTAAAAAAATTTTTATTTGTTTACAGGCACATCGAATATCAACAGCGGGCAATCTAATCAACCATTTATTACAATTCCCTTACATCCTTTAAACGTTTCGATGAGTAGTCGAGGACTGTCATTGCCAGTTACATCTAAGGCTTTATCACCACCTTGTTCGATAGCATCAACAGATGTCAATTCAGATATGCCTTCAGATCTCAGTAAAGATCGTAAATGATAGTACCTTTTTTATTCTGGGTATAATAAATGAATTCATATACATAGTTTAATTAACGTTTAGTTTCTTTTTTTTTTTTTGCTGCAATAATAATTAATTTTTATCAAGATCAAAATTTAAAACTGATATTTTTTTTTATCAATATTTGTATAAATTTTTGATAAAAGAAAATATATTTTTATATTTATTGATTTAATTAATGGTATTAAGAAATGTATTTGTTAAAAGTTACTCAAAAATATTTAACTAGTCACTGTTCAACAGTAAGCGATAATTTTCTTTAAAATTAATTAATTAGTTATTTTTAATAAAACAAATTTATTGGTTCATATTTAATTAACAAATATTGAGCCTTAATAATTCGTTGATAATTTAATTAATTTTTTTTTATGATCTCTTACTAGTTAGTTAACAATTTAGTAACTTTATGTTTTGAAGAAATAAAAAGAAGCATTTTTTATTCATTTTTATTTATTATTATTATAAAAATAAACCAATGAATCGACTGTTGTAATTTTTTTTTTTTTTTTTAGTATTGTAGAAATTTTTAATTAAGGGGGATAGTCACTGTGAGGATCGGAAAAATAGGTGATTTTCGGGAATTTTTTTGACTGGGATAATAAAGGAATTGAGGATACATTGAAGATCATTCTTCTAAATTTTGATTAAAAAATACCATATTGTTACAAAGTTATAAGTATTTTTGTGGAGCACCAAAAAAATTTTCACCACGGTGGGATCTCTAACTCAAAAACGGATTATCTAAAACAAAAAAACCAAACTGCGTTGTAATCTGCATGCATGTGGTTATCGTTCCACATAGGGGATTTTTAAAATTTGGATTTAAAAAAAATGACGACATAAAAATTTTTATGACACTGAAGTTAGCAGACGCCTAAAAATTTTTGATTTTTTTTATTAATTCAATTACAACTAAAAAAATATTTTTAAAAAATTCCACTTATAGCTTTTCAAGTTTTTTACATGACAATTTTTTTTAATTGAAATTATTTTTTCAATAAAAAATCTTTAAAAATTTTGAAATGTCGGCTAACTTAATTTTCATAAATTTTTTCGTTTTTTTTTTTCTCATTTTACAGATCCCACCAGTTAAAAAAAAAGTAGTTTGGAGAAAAACGCGTTTTCCTCGGAGCGCCGCACGTGCAATGGTCATTTAACGCTGTCACAAAAATGACTATAACTCGAAAAATATTCGGAATTTTCATATAAAACTCTAGATACATACTTTTGAATATATAAACTTTGATAGAATAAAAAAAAATTTTTTTTTTTTAATTTCACAGTGACTATCCCCCTTAAACTTACGATTGTTTGTTATAACTTATAACAAATAAGTGAGTAATGTTATGCCTTAAAAATTCTAGTGAAATTGTCTATTAACCGCTATATATACTATTGTATATATATTTATAATATTTATATAGTTATGCGCCATTATATACTGAAGCATTATTTTTAAAGCAATAAAAAAATCATATCAATTTATTTATTTTTTTGATTGATCAAAATTATGAAAAATGTAGATTTAAAAAACTAATGTTAAAGAATTCGAGTGGTAAAAATTATATTAAAAATAAATATGTACAGTTTTTCAGACGTATATATTTTATATACATAAAAATAAATAATTGTAATGTTTTTTTATGATTTACCATAAAGTGTTTGTATAACAATTTGATAATTCATTAAAAATAATATGTTATGTAATGACTGATTTTTTTTTATTTAAGTAGTTAGTTGCTTTAGAAGTATTTATATTTATTTTTTAGATTATGATTTTTTTGCTGATCATAAATTTTTAAAAATTAAAAATTGCTTTATAGAATCATATATCTTTTACAGCTGATTTAAGTTATGCAGGATTTTTTTTAATTTTAGCTTCTAAACCTAAAACTGGAATATCTATAAATCTTTTTATTACGAGCTTATAATTTAAGATTATTTTTTGGCACACAGAGTTTTAAGTTAACGTCCAGTAAATATAAATATTTATATCAACTAGTTTGCGAATTATTAAAGTCTTTATTTTTATAATAGTATTTCAGTAGTCTTCTCTTTGAAGAATTTTTATAAAGTAGTGTAAATATTTAAACAAACAATTATTTTGCGTTTAATGTTCTTAAGATTAAAAAAAATTTTTTTATGTTATTTGAAGTAAATAATTGTACAATTTTATTCAGTTTAATTTTAAATAACTTAAAATCTTCTGAAATTTACAATAATATTTAATAATTTTTTATTATTGATTAGAACATTAGGTTATTAAAGATTGTATAAAATTATCAGTAATATCTTCTGAATTTCATTAAAAAAATTTTTAGAGGTAATTAAAAAAGTAAAACCTATAAAAATACATTTACTACGGCCTAGCTTAATTATCCAATTACAAAGTAAAGATTATTACAATTAAAAAAAAAAAAATTGATGTCATATATCTATATAAATAATTATGACACTGCAATTAGCAGAAGTTTAACAATTTTTAATTTTTTTTTGTTTAAATAATAATCAACAAAAATAATTTTTATAAAATTGCACTAGTAGTTTTTTTAATTTTTTATATTCTAATTGATTTTTTCATATTCTGGTTTTTTATAAAAGTTAAAAAATTATGATAATTAATTTAGGAGATATTTAATAATTTTTAGAATTTTTTTTCAACAAATAAATTATGGCAAAATGAATTGACGCGTGTAGAAATTTTAAAAAATTAAAAATGCAATTTTTTAAAAATAATTTCTTAGAACAAATTTTTTTATTGAGAAAAATAAGAAAAAAAAAAATTAACATTCAGACAATCAAATAAATAAAAAATGCAATTTTTTTGAAATAATTTTTTAGGACAAATTTTTTTATTAACAAAAATTAAAAAATTCCCTAGTGACTGCTAACTTTAATGATGGAAAAAATTGACAGTTTTCAGCTGACTTCAATATCATAATTATCACAAAAATTTATAAATTCACAAAAATTGAAAAACTTTGCAACTGTAATTTTAAATGAAAATTAATTTAGCAGATGTTTTATAATTTTAAGAATTTTTTTAACAAATAAATTTTGTCAAAAAAAAATAAGAAAAAAAAATTGACATTTAGAAAATTAAATAAATAAAAAATGCAATTTTTTATAAATAATTTTTCGGAGCATATTTATTTATTAAAAAAAAAATTTAAAAATGGTCAAACGACTGCTAACTTTTCAAAAACGTAATTGATCAACTTGAAACTGGTAAAGATGGCGCTTGTTTCATAGGGACACTTAATTTTCATAGAAACTTTAGCGTCGTCATAAATGAAAACAGCCATAACAGATAAATTTGAATTTAGTTGTTAAAAAACCGTTACATACCATAATCAGAAGCGTCGTCAGACTTGCATAGTGATACTGTTTATTCCTTCCCGCGTATTTATATTAAATTAATTTATCAATATCAGTCACTGTTTTAATTACCCTTTTTTTATTGTTGTCGATTATTATTTCAATGTTTGATAAACATCCGGCATTAGTTATTCGCTGTCACGATGTTTTTCCAAGTAAGTTTATAAACTCTAAATATAACCATCTTAACTAACTTCTAAATAGTTATGAAATATTAATTTTATATTAAATCTGATTGATAATTTATAATAAATAATTTATATTAATATTTATGAGTTTTTCATGATTATTTATATTTTATTTATTTTAGGTTAGTATAACTCCCAAGGCAAAAGAACCGGCAGAACCAACTAAAGATGTTCAGGAACCACCACCAACTCTCATTTTAGCCCCGTTTCAACCTCAGGTTCACATTAATCTTAAAACAAAAGTCAATACATCAACATCGGCTAAATTGTTGATTACCAATCCTTCCAATAGACCGCTAATCGTAAGTCGAATTTTATTTCTTAATAATAACAAGAATAACTAACAGATAGAAAATTTGAAAAATTATACGTGTAATTTTTTCAAAGTATTTTTTTAATTGCTAACTTTTATGACATTTTTAATTTTTTTTTTTTTTTTTAATTTTCTAATTGCTTTTTGTCACATTTTTTCGTTGCATTTTTATTTATTACTGCACATTAAATAATTAATTACTAGCAACCTTCCAGTCACTATGTAACTGCCGTGACCTGTGAACTATATAAATAAATAAAATTTTGCTTTATTAAATAATGACTTTTGTTAAATTGTAATGAACATTAAGTTAGTCGACATCGAAAAATTTTTTTATTGAAAAAATCATTACAGAAAAATAAAAAAAAAAATCATTTGTAAAAAACTTGAAAAACTCTAAGTGTGTTTTTTAAAAAATATTTTTTAGTTCTAATTTAATAAATTAAAAATAGTCAAAAAATTAAAAACGTCGACTAACTTTAGTATTATTAAATTGCACTGTACTTTTTTAAATATTGACGTTTTTAAAGATATAAGCTCATCTCGATGTTACACTCATCAAGAGCTTTCATTTGAGTACCCACATGTATTTTTGATATATTTTTCATATACACATATATATAATATATATGAAATATATAAAAAGTTGATGTGGGTACTCAAATAAAAGGTCTCGATGAGTGTAACATTGAAATGAGCTTATATCTTTAAAAATATCATTAGTTGACAAGATACAATGTCATTTCTTAATTATTGATATTTTTTAAGATATAAACTCATTTTGATGTTACACTCATCAAGAGCTTTCATTTGAGTACCCACATACATTTTTGATATATTTTTCATATATGCATATATATAAATATATAAAATATATAAAAAATTGATGTGGGTACTTGAATGAAAGGTCTCGATGAGTGTAACATCGGAATGAGCTTATATCTTTAAAAATGTCAATAGTTCTCAAAATACAAGGTCATTTCTTAATTATGTATCTAGAGATAGAAAATTTTCGAATGCAGCCTAATTACTTATCATCATAATAAATTGACTATCGCTGAAGATGATATGAAACCTTGAAAAAGCACAAATTCAAATCAAGACCTTTGCAATGACACTAAATTTGACTAAAAAATCGATTTTATCATATGACTATCCTTGAGACAAAATTTTTTTTATTTTCTCAATAATATAGATCAATATTCATGAATTTATTTTAATTTTTACAGTTGAAAATAACTAAATTGCCACCAGCAGAGCGTTTAGTAGTTCTGGAAACTAATGAGATCCAGATAAACAGCGGAAGTGAAGAGCAACTCGGCTTGACATGGACACCACGAGAAGCTGGAAGTTGGAGGGACACTTTGCAGTTCTGCGACAACAGGCGAATCAAGTATGACGTTACTCTAACAACTACTTCATTGGAGACAAATAAAAAGGGTTTAACTAAAGGTAAATCTAGAATCTTAACCCAAACAAATTTTAACAATGAGTCAAGTTACGGAAGTCAGCCCAAGAAACTTCCTCTAAGTTCAACATCAATAAATTCTGTACCAGCGGCTAAGAAACCGGTATCCACAGCAGTAGTCCAAATAAAACACACTGAGAATAAAGAAAATGTCACAAATGTCCATTCAATTAATCATACTCGAGTTTCGGATAATAATTTGCGTAATAAGTCTCAAACAACTGTTAAAAGTAACGTAAATTTAAATTTTGATGATTTTCAATTAACTCCTCTGAAGCCACCAGCAGCATTGCGAACCAAAATCCCCGAAATACAAATAGAAGACCACACACTCGTCGCTGTAGGCTTACGTTCTTCAAGCAATGTGCCTGACATCCACGTGTTTGAACCAACGGATGTTGAATTTTCACCTCGAGACTCCCGGATAAGTTCGCCGATTAACGACGGGCCGCATTTACGTCGCGAAACTTATTCAAATCCCCAGCCAAAATTTACTGAGCGCATGATTGTTATTGATCAGGATTCTACAGAATGCCAAGAAGAAACCTTTGAAGATTCTTTATCTCCACCACATTGCCAAGAGCCTAACAACGGACCCCACAATTTTTCTACAATAATTGATAATATAAATTTTATAACTCCAGTAAAAATAAAATCACCTGATAATTATTCACCGAGCAGCAATGGCACTGAATATTTTTCAATTCAGTCTAACCACTCTTTTAGCATCAGTGAAAAAGGTTCTCTTAATTCATACAAATTGAACAGTACTTATGAATTATTACCGTCTCCTGGGAATAACAATGAGAGTATTCAATTAACTCACCAATCAGAATTAAGAAGCGTTCAAGCAAGTAATAATTCTGATGATAAAACTTTGAATGTCAAAAATTCAACAATAACTTCTGGGGAATTTAAAAAAAATTCATCATCATCACCGGTATTTTTTGATCAATCGAGACTGAGCTTATCTCAGAGTCTTAGAAATGGAGACAATGCTAGCGCAAAGGATGTTTTGGAGGCCGATTTATGGGTCAGAGATAATCAAAGTCAAAATTATATATTTAGCACACCATCGCATCATATTTCTAGCAGCAAGAGTAATCTTGAGAAGATAAATGAAGAATCTTATTTATGCAAGACACAAACTTATCGTCTAGCTAAACCTAAATTTGTTCATCCTCCGCTCAATGAATCTTCAAGTACTGATCAAGTAGAAGCACGGTGTATTGAAATTTCCCCTCCGAGACGACTGCGCTGGTCTGAATTAATGAAGAAGCCCTCGCCGATCAAACACAATAAAATAATGAAGGATAAAGTAACTCAGAGTAGCTTGTTGAACAAGAAAAAAGTCCAGTATAGCGTCAGGAAAGGTAATTTATCTATTCCTGGTGTACGTATGTCTTCTTTGTCATTATCAGGGCTTAAGTCAGTGTCCAATACTACTAGTACCAACAAACCCATCAAAGCTAAAGATAAAACTGCGGTAAAAATATTCAGTCCTGATAACATAATTGCTCAAGTGTACAATCCGTATGTAACGATGAAAAACGATCCGTTTTTAAGCATGAGTCTTTATTACGATGAAAACTTTTTGGTTAAACAAGAGCAAGAGTACACTAAGTGGCTCAACAGATTGATGACACCTCCGGAGCAGCTTGACACAGACGTCGAGGAAGCGCCGATAGACGTGGGTAAAATTTGGCAATCTTGTCGCTCTAAAGAAAATGTCTTAGCAGAAACTAAAGAAAAAGTATCTGCGAGGTACCACACAAACACTCGTTTGAATTCTCTCCGCAAAGCTGCCGCTGCTATGCTCAGAAACGGAGAAGTAACGAGTGTATTAGCAAATGTAACAGCTTGTATAAATAAAGGGATGTTTATTATCAGACAAGATCGGGATTTGCATCGTGATATTGGGCTGCAAAAAGAAATTCTTCAGCTATTTTTGAGCTACAATCCTTTGTGGTTAAGAATCGGCCTGGAAGTTATTTACAATGAGCAGATTAACTTGCATTCAAACAGTGATATCATTGGCTTGACTAAATTTATCATGATGCGATTTTTCACAGATCCGTATCTTGTAAAAACTTACTCACTGCAAAATGTAACATCATTGCGCGCTCCGGAATTTCAAGGACATATGAACAAATTTATGTTAAAGAAATTTTTCTTTTTGGTTTATTTCTTGGACTATATTAAGAGGAATAAATTAATTGGGTATGATCCGTGTTTGTTCTTAAAAAAAGCTAGTTACAAGGATAGCCGAGAAATATTATTGACATTTTCACGGCATTTATTGAGCGGTGTTGGAGATATTACTAAGATTTTACGCAGTCACGGTTATATTGTTACTCACAAGCAGAATTATATTGATGAATTTGATTATGCTGTTAAAGATATTGCCGTTGATTTACGCGACGGAGTACGACTGTGTCGTGTAATGGAATTAATAAAGGGCGATAAAACGTTGACTGAACGGTGTCGTGTGCCAGCTATATCACGTTTGCAAAAAGTTTTTAATGTTGAATTAGCACTTACAGCATTATTGCAAGCTGGGTACACTCTTGCTGGCGATATTGACGCCAAGAGTATTGCTGATGGTCATCGTGAAAAAACATTGTCACTCTTGTGGCAAATAATTTATAAATTCCAAGCTCCACGTTATGAAAAAGCTTCTATCACGATACAAACTTGGTGGAAAACAAAACTTTGGTACATACGTGTCAAGCGTTATTTGTCTAACAGAAAAAATAATGCTGCAATGGTGATTCAACGTACATGGAGATGTTATTGTGCGAGAAAATTACTAAAAAAATTGCGTGAACAGCGTGCTATTTTCTTGGCTCAATTAGATAATTCAACTAGATTTGTACAGCGATGTTGGTTGCGTAAAAAACAAATGCTTAAAGATCGTCGTGATTTTCTGGATAAAAAAGCCGCAGTTGTTTGTATTCAAAGATGGTTTAGAAGAATACGTTCTACTCGTCCTTACTTGGAGGACCTTCAGCGTAAACGTGAAGCTGTTATTAAGATACAAATTCAATGGCGTGCTGTGGTTATCATGAGAAGAGAAAGGAATAATTATTTGAGAATTAAACAAGCTGCGATAATTACACAGCAGTGGTGGCGAGCTGTCTCATTAAAATCTTCAACTTGTAATTATTATAAAAATTTAAAAGCTGCTACTGTTTTCGTACAATCTAAATGGCGAGCTAAGAAATTAATGATTGAAGAGCGCACGCGTTATTTTAAAATTATCAGAGCTGCTGTTAAAATACAAACCTGGTGGAGAAGTTATTTGATTGGTAAGCGTGTCAGGAATGATTATCTTTTGAAAAAAGACGCTGTTAGAGTTATTGAATCCTGGTTGGTAGCTTGTAAATCAAGAGACACTCAAGTTGAGCAATATTTGGCTGTTAAAAAAAGTGCAGCTGTTATTAAAAAAGCCTGGAAGAGATATTATGAGACTAAGAATTATGTTAAGAGGTTTAAATTGTATTGCAGAGCTGCGAGGACTATTCAATCTTGGTGGAGAATGGTCAGAGTTGCTCGTGAGTATCGTTTGCAAAAAAAGAGTGCTATTATTTGTCAAAGATACTGGAGAGGTCTTTTGATAACACGCGGAGCTAGAGAAAAATTTTTAGCTGTTAAAAAATCTGCGATTTTAGTCCAGAAAATTTGGAAGATGAAAAAGCAAAGAAGAAATTATTTAAAGATTAAATCAGCTGTGATTAAAATTGAAGGCTGGTACAGTAATGCTAAATACTCGAAAAATGTTAGACGAGAGTTTGTGAGACAGAAAGAAGCTGCGAAATTTATTCAGAGCTGGTGGCGTTGTTTGAAGATGACCAAAAAATGTCAAGCTAAATATTCAGCTGAGCGTAAAGCCGCTATTGTGATACAAAGATTCTGGCGAGCTAAAGTTATTGGTAAATTCCCTAGATTAAATTACTTGAAGATGAGAAGCAGTGCGATTAAAATTCAAGCTTTTTGGAGAATGGTATTAGCAAGACGTAAATATTTAGATGATTTGAAGAGAAATAAAGCTGCTGTAGTAATTCAAAGAAGATGGAGAGCTAAAGTTGTTGGAATTAAAATTCGAGAGGCTTTTATTAGACAAAAAAATGCAGCAATTGTTGTCCAAAGAAGATATCGAGCGGTTAAAATTGCTCGGGAAGTTAAAATGCAGTTTGAAGCTTATAAAAAAGCTGCAATAATTATCCAGAAAAATTGGAGAAAGGTCAGAGCATTTAGAAAGTTTAAACGACAACGCAATGCAGCGATTGTCTTACAGAGTCATTGGCGAGCTCGAGTAATTGGTAAAAAGACTCGTGAAAATTATTTGAAGCAAAGATCAGCTGTTATCACACTTCAGCGTAGATACCGTGCTCTGAAACTGGGGCGTGTTGTTAGAAATCAGTTTGTAATTTATCAAAAAGCGGCTGTGATAATTCAAAAAAATTTGAGGATGTTCAAACTCTCGCAAGACTACCAGCAACTTCGTACCGCTGCAATTGTTCTACAGTGTCAATGGCGGGCACGTAAATTGTCACTTGAAGCCAGTCAGAAGTATCAGTTGATGAAGAAGGCAGCTATAGTCATCCAGCAGCGTTACCGTGCTTGTAAATTGGGGAGTAAAGTTAGAAATGAGTATCTGGAGATGCGTAATTCTGCTATTAAAGTGCAGACTCTTTGGCGAGCGAATAAATTGATGAAACAGGCTCGTCGAGAATTTTTGTGCTATCGTCAAGCAGCGGTATGTCTTCAATCGACTTGGAAAATGATTGTTGTCCGTCGTGAGTATTTAAGAAAGAAACAAGCGGTTAATAAAATAAAAATTGCATGGAGACAGTTTGTAATTGCACGTAATATTAGAAATAAATTTTTGGCTCTAAGATCAGCTGCTCTATTTGTTCAACGACGTTATCGCAATTGTATAAAAATTCGTCGTAATTTTATAAAATTAAAATCAGCTGTTGTAATTGTTCAAAGAAGCTGGCGCTTGAAATTGCAATTGCGTAAAAATGTGGGAGATATTGAAAAGGAACGTAGATTAAATCGAGCAGCTGTTATTATTCAATCAACTTATCGAGGATATATTGTCAGAAAAAATCAATCTGAGGAGGAAAGAAAAATCCGAGAGCGTGTTCATCAAGCTTCTCAAAAGGCTGATGAGTCAAATATTCTCGCAAATCGTCTTCAAAATGCTATATATACGCTACAAAATGCTTCAAATGTTGGACAATTGTCCATGTGCCTTGGTTGTATTGATACTATAACAAGGTTGTCGCCGAAAGGATGCAGAATATTCTGCGAATTGAAATTGATTGATGCAATTTATAATCTACTGGGTAATTCTAATCGGTCTTTACCCTGGATGGATGTTTGTTTACGCTGCTCTAGTATACTTGTGACAATTATTAAATTGAAACCATTGTCGGCTTATGTTCGCAATATCAATGAGACCGAGACTATTGCAAGATTGATGAATGCCATGGTTAAGGCTAATTCGGAATTATTCTTGCATCTTGCTACTCTTTTCTGGCTGCTTAGCCGTGATGAGGATTTTGTTGAGCAAATTAAACAGTCACCACGGATTATATGGCTGATTAGGACTATGATTGAGACTCATCTTAAGAAAAATACTGGTAATGTTAATAAAAATAAATCTCTGTCGTTGCAAGATGTTATTGTGCCGAATGAAAAACCTGATTGGGTTAGAAATCATAAAAGGCCGAGATATTTTACTAATGTATCGCATGCACTGATAAGTTTGAATAAGATTTTTAATATTGTTCCTTGAAAAATTAATTTCAATTAATTAATTAAAATATCTATATCTATTAAAATTAATAATAATTAATTAATTGAAATTAATCTTAATAATTAATTGAAATTAATAATAATTAATTAATTAATTAAAATTAATAATAATTAACATTTGTGAAAATATATTTTTTAATAATTAACTAAGGTGTATATAAGTTTTATGAAGAAAAAAAAAAAAATGATGGTATTGAGATTGAATTTGTTTTTTTTTTTTTATAATAATTACATTGCAATAAATACAATAACAAATAATTATTTTGACGAATAAAAAACCGGACTGGGTAAAAAAAACCAGTAACCGAGATATTTTACTAATCGCATGCACTGATGAGTTTAAATATTTTTAACATTGTCACTAGAAAAATTAATAATTAACAACACAGTTGTAAGAATATATTTTTTTAAATATTAATAAAGCTGTAAATAAATTTTATATTTAATTAAAAATTTATGATTAAGGTAAAAGACCCAATTATTGACACTGGCCTAGGTGTTGACACTTGTAATTTTACTTAAATTAAAAAAAACAAATCAACTCTACTAAATTAATAAATACAATTTTTGAATTGTAAATTTTAAAATAAGTTTTTTGAGAATATTTCATTTTTTCAATTAGAATTAAATTGTGTCAATAACTAGGTCTTTTACCTTAATTAGTTTTGTGAAAAAAAAAATTGTATTAAGATTAAATTTGTTGGTTTTTTTTTATAATACTTTTATTGCAATAAATACAATAATAAACAATTATTTTGGCGTTACATTATTTACTTTTTTTTTTTTTCGTCATTTAACAGTCAATCCTATTATTCATATACATTGGATTACAATAATTTGTTTGTTATTTATTTATTTAATTTAATTTAATTTTTTTTAGCATAAAATGAAGCTGAGATGCTCGCTAATATAATAATAATAAGTGATACTTTAATTCAGCGTCGTTTTTTATTTAATTAAATTAATAATAATAATAATAATAATAATAATAAGTGTAAAAAGAAAGGGAAAATAAGAATCAAAGAAAAAAAAAAATAAAGTAAGGAATTAAAGAATAAGGAAAGTAATTATACTATTATAGCAAACTACAGCTAAATTTTTTATCACTTAATGCTGTAGTATTTACGTTTATTTATTTTTTTATTTTTTTTTTTATAGAAGCAGTTAACTGCTAAATATTCTAGATAAAAAATTAATTGCGGTCTGTAGTGATAATATTATTTATATCGACCTTGAAAATGCTTTAAAGTTAGCCACTTTTAATTCATTTTTGTATCACAAAATACAACAGTCCATGATTATAATATATAATTGCTAAAATGTTTGTAATATTAATTAATTAATTAATTAATTATTATTATTATTCTGAGAAAAAAAAATTATTAGAATAGGCACAAGATTTTAATATTATTTTTTGTTTAAAATTTGTAGCTGCCATCGGGCTATTCAGTTTTTATTATAATTATTTATCATTATTTAAAATTTAATTGGTGAAATTAATCTGGAGTATTGACGTTATTTCAAGTCTATTATACAAATAATTATGAAAGTGAATTTTTTTTTTTTTTTGTCATTTATTTACACAACTAGATGGAAAAATAATAATGATTAATAATAATAATAATATTAATTAATAATATTTAATAAGAAAAAAAAATAAAGGGTATTAATTTTCATGTACAGACTTTAACTCTTTAATCTGCTTAATCAAATATGCCTTTTCATCGTTAAACTGTTCATCCTCTGATCGATCGGTGTGGAAGCGCGTTAAAAATTCAATTAATTTTTCCTGATTACGTAGTAAAATGTCCAATATTGGCTTCGGTTTATTTGGATTAGCAACGAATACCTATAAAGCGTTAAAAATTTTTAGTAATTAATTATTGACTACTTCCATGTCAGTTAATCCAACGACTAATCTCCTCTTTAATAAATTTTAAATTATAATTTTTTCTTAATTATTTTCATGAGTAAAATTTATATTTTAATAATTAAATAAAATATAAAAAAATAAACAATGATTAATTTTTTAAAGATAAAATCCGATATCAAAAAATTATTTTAATTTATAAATAAATTTTTTAATGAGATTATTTGTCGTAGGATAAAAAATGAAACATTTTAAAAATATAATTAATAAAAAAAAAAAATAATTAAAAATACCTTGAATACGTGGAAGGCCTCAAATTGTATATTACGTGATTTTTCTTTCAACATGTTCATCATAAGCTTTAAATTATCTGGATTTGATATATACTGGGTCATGACCTGTGAAATAATAAAGAATAAAAAATCTGACCTTGATTCAATACGTAGGTCAGTAATTTTTTACAAATCGACGTTATAATTAGCGGTACCGCAACATTTTAGCCCTCGACAAAATATCCTCGGTGTTAATCTATTTGCGAATAAACACACACAAAATCCATGATATACTGAGAAAAAAAATTTTTTGGCTTAAAAATCGTTTAAAATAAATTTTGGTTTTTTGACAAAAGAATATTAATATCTATCTTGATAATAAAATATTGGCATTAATTTAATAAAAATATTGGCATTAATTTTGATAGATTAACAAATGAATAGGTTTACTTTAATTAAACAAAAAATAATTCGATCAATTTTTCAGACAAGAAAATATATTCTTCAAAATTATCAAGAATATATGTATATTCTTGTGACAAGAAAATTTTGTCAAGAGTAGTACTTTTTTTTCTCAGTGTAAAAGGGCACAACACGGTCACAAGCTTATGTGTTATATTTTGTCTGAAGGAGATTTTGTCGGGGATATTTTGTCGCAGAATCCTAATTAGCAATTTATCTAACTCCATTCTAGAAAATCTTCCATTTGTACGAAAAAATAGTTAGTTCAAAATTTATTATTACTTTAAAAAACAATTTGATATCTAATAGAGGTATAATATTTTGGTTTGGATCATTTAAATAATTTATAATTAGACTATTGTTACATCAAAATGTTAAAAAATCACCCTCTAAAAAATAAGGAGTTAGACCAATTGCTAATTAGACCGTCGAAATTATTTATTATTATCTACTATTTATGGTATGATTAATATAAATAATTACAGTAAAATTGTGTCTGTCCAATAACAATTCACCAAGAAGTTTTAAACTCTGTCGGCGAGTTACGTAGTTTTCGGAATTCAATAGCCTTTGATAATGTGAAAAAACTTTGTCATAATTGGCTTCTAAAAATTCAGCACTCAATATTTTATGCCTCGTTAATAATTCCTATAATATATATAAAAAATAAATTAATTAATTAATTGGATAAAATTATTAAATATTAAAAATTACCTTAAAAGTAGAAAAGGCATCTGATGCAATATCGAATGTAGATACTTCGACATATCTAAAAAAATTATAAAAATCATCGGAATAAATCATTATTTTAGCCAATGCTTCATATCGTGCACACTCTCTCAACATTGTTCCGCAGTTTAATGCTATATCTTGATGCTCATATCTAAAAAAAATAATATTTATATTATTATTGTTATTTTTATATAGAAGTTGTTGATTTAATCTGTTAAATTTGTAAAACAAAATTTAATAAATAATTTTTATTTACCCAGACATAAGTGTAAACAGTATCTCAGGTTTCGTGCAAATATACTCGACTGTTGGTGATCTGGTGCCGATTTGTCTTCGTAAAATATTATTGAATACTTGAGCAACATCTTTCTTGCCCTATTAAATGAATAAATCGTTAAATAATTAATTATAATATTTTTTTAACAATAAAAAAAAATAATTTATCTACATAAGTATATATTAGGATAAACAATGGGGATATTGTTAGTTGGAGAGTGTAAATGGAATCGTGCCAAAATAGACATTATGAGCACGGGAATTGAATGCTGATTGTTTATATTGATTAAATTTGTACTAATTACTAAGTACGTAGTTTTAAAGTTAATTTGTAATAATATGGCGCCGGATTTTACGACAGTAAAAAGGATTTTGAGTTAAGCCGGGAAACCTCAGAATCTACGGTCTAGACGCCGTCCAACTTAATTATCACTGACGTCCAAATTAATTTATACCGACGGTAGTACAATTTATTTAACAGTAGATGTACAACTATTTAATTTTTATTAATTTAAAATGACATTAAAGTTAACTTAAAATTTTATAAAAATAAAATTATTGTGAAAAAAAAATTTAATAAAAAAATTGTACATGTAAAAATAAAAAAAATTTCCAACTATTTGAACTAAAAAATATTTTTAAAAAATTGCACTTATAGTTTTTCAAGTTTTTTACAAATGAAATTTTTTTTTGTAATAATTTTTTCAATAAAAAAAAAAATTCTAAAAATTTTGAGATGACTAACTTAATTTTAATTCATAATTTAAACAGTTTTTTAAATAAGATATTTATTTAAACACTGTTAAAAAATATATATTTACCTCAAAATCGATGCGACTTAAATTTTGTACAAGTAAGAGCAATAAATTACTGTTGTACAATTCTTGTGCAAGTTGTGCCACAACAATATCAGCTTGAGGCTCTGTTTCAGCAGTACCGTACAGCATATTTTTAATGTGAACCAAATTTTTGCTTACATCTTCTTGCGCCTGTAATAAAAAATCATAATTAATAACAATCAATAAATTTTTTTTTTACAAAACTACAAAATTTATTTTACCTTTTCAACTTTTTTATCTCCACGCTCAAGAGCGTTGACGGCTTCCTTCAAAGCCTTCACAACTTCAGCAGGACTTTTTTGGGATTTTCCAAAGAGCGGCATGGTGTTTACAGGATACAAACCTTTTAAATGTAAATTATTTATTAATTATCATTGTCTTATTTAGCTTAGTAACTTAATTATTTAAATACTTCCTTAAAATCTTAAGATAATTTTTTTTTAAGTATTTAAATCTTCACTAATGTAATTAGTGTCATAATTAGATGTAATTATGTGGTTTGCTATTAATAATGTAATTAGCTGAATTTAAAAGATTAACTCTGAGAGTTGTTAAGAGTTTTAAGATAACGTACATTAGAAGATTAATTTTTTATTACATTACTCTGCAATTAAATTACTCAAATTGAAAAAAATTTTTTTTTATTTATAAAAATTAAAAAAATTTTTGATCAATAGTGATATTTAATAATTGAAAAAAAAAAAAATAATTATTTTATAACATTGTTAAGTAAATTTAATAAAATAATTTAAATATCAAAGATAATTATTTTTTTTAAAGTAATTCACTTAATAAAAAAATGATAAAATTAAATTAGATAAAATGAAAAAAAAATATTTATAAACATTAACTAAACTTGTTCTATAAATACAGTGTATTACAAAGTATAAATATAAACATACTGCAGCAGTAAATTTAATCAATTTATAAAATTAATGAGTAAGATGTATATGATATAAATTACGTACAATCATACGCAAATAGTCAGAACATCTTAATTTTATAAATTACATACTTATATGTATATTTACAATATGTAGCTATTTAAAATTACACAAGTAAGTACCGAGCGTTTAAACATAACAAGATAATTACAAATGAACGTTTAATAATGACAATAAATAAATAAATTTATTAATTAAATAAAACTATTGATCACAAATTTATTGAAATAAATATTCAAAAAGTCAAAGCTATGAATCATCCTTCACTTTGTTATATTATAATATATACCTATAGATATTTTATATACCTACACACATATATGTTATATATATAGATATATATTATAAAAAAATATCAATAATTTGGTTGTGAAAGTAGCTCGAAGAATGCAGAGAAATTGAAATTTTAGAAATGATGCCAAGTATAAAGATAAATTATAGGAAATATTAATTTTAATAACAAAATAAGTAGGCTAGTTCTTAAATATCTCGACATTAATTTACAGATATAGATAATAAACATACACAATAGATAATTATAAATTACAATTATAACCTATATTTACTGGAAAAAAAAAAAAAAAAAAAAAAAAAAAAAAAAAAAAAAAAAATTACGCAATAAAAAATAATACTTAAACTAATAATGAATTTTACCATTCAATTAAAATCCAAATGATAAAATTTTACGCAGTGGTTATTTAGCACTGGCACTAGATAAAAAAATTTTCTTCACAATTGTTTCAATCTCAATGTTGATTTTTTTTTTTTTCTTCACTAATAGATCATTTATTATTGATGTGTAAGGCGTACTAGTTATGTATGTATATGTGTAGTGAAGGTATCTCGTGACAAATAAATAATTTTTCGTCGATAAAAAAAATACGTTAAAAATGAGCTCAACAACAAAATGCTTTTATCTATCACACATTTAAATAAAAATAATAAACAACTTGTGAGTTGAACTTTTTTAAATAATTTAAATTTACTATTGTGGAAAATTCAATAAATTATTTATGATTGAATTATTAAATATCGAAATAAATATAGGTATATCTATATATATATATATATATATATATTAATACATCGTATACATATAACTATATAAATTACTTATTTTTTTTTTATCAACTCAAGTTGGTCTTGAGTTCCTCACTCATGAACAGTGCTCATGAAACTGACGTTGGTGATACGGCTGCCAATAAATTTATTTTTAAAAATTTATATTTTTCCCGCCAGGCGGCGCAGCTGTTCCAAAACCCTAGTGGATTTTTTTAGTAACTAAAAATTGGCACTCTGGTAATTTTTCGGAGCATTTTTTTTACTTGTAGTATGTTGTGATTGTAGACAACTACTATCTATTCTTTTTGGTAGACAGTGTATATTTTTATATTATATATTAAACAGTGGACTTGTAAATTAGATAAAATTTTTTTTTTTATTTTAGATCTTTTTTTTTCGTTCATTGTTTTAGAAAATTCAGTGACTGAAATTTAAAAAATATTTATCAATAACGGTATATGTAGAGCTACATATATATATATATATATATATATATATATATATGAATTAATTGAAAATATAATTGTTACAGAGGATGTACTAGCCGATGAGAAAGGAGAATGTGTTATTTGCCTGGAGGATTTACAACCAGGTGATGTGATAGCCCGCTTACCTTGTTTATGTATATATCACAAAAAGTAAGATTTATTTAATTTATAATCAAATATTTAATTAAGAGAATTATATTAAGATATTAAATTAAAATTTTTATTACAGCTGCATTGATAAATGGTTTCAAGTAAATCGCAGCTGTCCTGAACATCCTGGTGATTGATTTGCAGTCGACGAAATTAAAAGTAATTTAAACATAATTAAAATTATATATATATATATATATATTTAAAAATATAATAAATACCGAAAAAAGAACCAACAAAAACGTATTTTTGCATATTGCAGTTATGTGCTTCCATTTTCGAAATATAATTGTTTTATGGTGAGATAATATGTCAAAGTCAAATCTAAGAAAAATAACAGTCGACCCAACCAAATGTAATACTGATTCGCGTAGACCAAGTGTGTTTGAAAGGTTAGGAACTAAGCCAACAATAACTACAACTAATCCAACAACCACGACTAATAATCCTACTCCAAGTATCACCTCTGATTATTGTCGTAATTGGGCATTGAATGGCAATTGTTCCTATGGAAAAACTTGCAAGTATGTATTTTTATAAATTAGTTTTTTTTTATTTATAAAAATGTATTTATTAATTTTTTTTTTTTGGTTTCAGATATGCTAATACTCATACATTAATTAGTCCTTCTAAGAGAGCTAAAAGGGATACTTCAAATGCTAACGTAGGGGTAACTATTTTGACAATTATTTTTAATTTAATTATTCGGAGAAACTTTGGATTTAAAGTACCAGAGTCTAGTTGAGAGATACTGAATGATTGATAATTATTTTGAAGTAATTTATTAAGGATAGCCACTGAGGTTCGAAAAACTAAGCGATAATTTTCTTTAAAATTAATTAATTAGTTATTTTTAATAAAACAAATTTATTGGTTCATATTTAATTAATTAAATTTTTTGAAATTTCACAGTGGCTATCCCCCTTAACTAGTCACACCGTCACTAGAAGTCTATTTATTTAAAATATTTTTCAATTAGAAAAATTAAAAATATTTTTAATAATTAATAAAAACTACAATTTTTTTTTTTAGAAAAAAAAATTTATTATATAAAAAAAAAGATTAGAGCTATAAGAAAATGAATTATAAATTTGATTATAATTTTTGATGTTGAAATAATTGTCTTAATAATAATTAATTTTATTATTAAGACAAGTAAATTCTTTCAATATTTTTAAAGATTTGAATTTGAATTTGATAATAAAAAAAAACATTTTGGATAATTTAAGGGATTATGATTAATTTGAATCCCGGAAAAAATCTTAAAGTTATGAAAAATTCATATTATTTCATTAAAATTATTATAAAATAAAAATAATAATAATAATATTTTTCTTTTTTTGTAACAAAAAATGAAGCAATCATTCTGGGGTGCTTGTTTTTCAGGAAAATTGTAGGTGTAATACAATTATTATTATTTTTATTTTATAAACTATCAGTTATTTTCTATCAATTATCAATTACTAATTTTTTTTTCTTGTTTTGTTTTTCTCCTCTTTCAAATATTAAAAAAAAAAAAAATATTTTTTTTAATTTCTTAAACTTATCTTCTCTTTACAGGTGCTATTTATTGTATAAAATCATTACTAAATATTCTAAACATGAAAATGTAACATGTGTTGTAAATCGCCAAGGGCGTTTCTTTACGAATAAATAAATAAATAATAATTTTTGAAAAAGAAGAAAAACAAAACAAGAAAAAAAAAATTTTTTTAATAATTGATAATTGATAATCATTAATTGATAGAACATAACTGATAGTTTATAAAATAAAAATTATAATAATAATTGTATGACACCTACAATTTTTCTGAAAAACAAGCACCCCCAAAATGATCGCTCCAGTTTTGTTACAAAAAAATACTATTATTATAATTTTTATTTTATAATAATTTAAATGAAATAATATGAATTTTCCATAATTTAAAAATTTTTTCCGGTCTATTTTTTCCGATTATCGAATAATTTACCAAAAATCCAAAGTTACTCCGATAAATTAAAAAAAATTATCAATATAAAATGAATAATAAAATATTAAAATTGTCAACAGAGTAAGGAAGATCCTTTTAAAAGAATCACATCAAAAGTAGTGAAGAAAACATCACACAGTCCCGATTTAAACATTGAGGAGTGGAATCAAACCGATCTGGAGTACGAGGACGAAAAGGTGCTGGAGCGTAGGCGTCAATTGCTGCAGCGCGAATTGGAGTTACAAATGAAGAAAGACAAGGAGATACATGGCAAGGATAAAGTAAAGCATAAAAAACGCGTTATGAGTTCATCATCAAGTTCACGTAGCTCCAGTTCATCGAGCAGTAGCAGCAGTTCGTCTAGCGACGACTCGTCATCCAGCTCAACGTCGGATTCTCGCAATAAAAAACTAAAGAAAATAAAAACTAAACGGCACCACAGTGCCTCGTCGGACTACGAAGACGACAAGGATCGTGGTAAAAAGAAGCTTAAATTAAAGCGTCTTAACAGTAGTAAGAATGACAAAATTCCCGTTAAAAAAAAGCGCAGAGTCGACAGTCCAGTTAAGAAAGACGTTTCTAAGCCAACTAAGAAAGCAACTGCAGCTGTAAGTGTTGGAAGGAAACACAATTCAGTTTCCAGGACAAGGTCGCCTCTTCCCGTGGCAGTTCACACTACTAAAGCCAAAGAGAGAAATCGCAGTGAGTCACCCAAGGGTAAATCCAGCAAAGACGAGCGCGAGCGCGAACGTCACTACCGCAAAGGCCGTGAGACTGAGGACAGTAGCAGCGCCGCTAAAGAGGCTCCGAAGAGTTTTAAAAATGTTGAAAAAATTGGAAAAGAGCTGGAGAATAAAAGTAAGAGTCGAGGAGAAGAAAAGAAAAGCGATGATAAAGCGAGGCCTAAAGTAAGGCCCAAAGAAAAAAATCACATATCACGGACCCCGCCGATAGAACGTCCAAAACAATTAAAAGAAACGCCTAGTAAACTTCGTCGCAGCCGGACTCCTGATAAACCTACTAGATCTAAACGTGACGTAACTCCGGCTCGTCATGTCGAAAAATCTCCAGCTATTATGACTTGCTCGTCATCTTCGTCTTCGACAAACAAGTCACGGGAATTGGAGAGGAAAGATCGTGACAGTGTTCACAAACGTGACCGAAGTAAAGATCGCGACGATGCGCGTAAAAGTGAACTAAAGTCCCGGTTGTCTAATCAAGAAGACAGTAAAAAAATACTCTCTTCCCGTGATGATGATAAAAATCACGGAGATAATCGGAGTCGCGCGAAGAGTCGTGAGCGTCGAGACAAAGATTTTAACCGCGGAGATGATTCGCGTCATCGCGTTCAAATGCGCTCAGATCAACGCGACAAGGATCGCGATGATATAATAGACCGGGGAAATGTTTCACGAGAGCGTCAGCGTGATCGTGATAAAGATTGCACCCAGAAACGCGATCGTGAATTGACTGTAGGAATTAACAGTGGTGTTGATAAAAATTCACGTTATATTAGAGATAAAGACCGGATTAAAGACAATGTTATGAAGGATGACAAAAATAATTCCCGAGATCGTCGCGGTGATATTAAATTGTCTGACCGTGATAATAAGAGTTCTTCCCAGAGGTTTGATGGTAATAAGTATGACCGTGCAATGGACAAAGAGGCTGTGCATAAAAATGTCGACCGGGAGAGACTGGATCGTTTTCCTAGAGAGCGTTCTTTGGAAAAACCTGTTGATAAAAATGTATCTGTCTCACGGGGTGAACATTTGCCTGAACGCGATGCTATTTATGAAAGAGGCGGTGGTGGGAGACATCGCCGGGTCCAGGGTGGGACCAGGTACGAAAGAGGAGGACACTCTAGCTTGGAGCACGATAGGAAAGAAATTCCCTCGGTTAAAATAGACCGACGGGAGAGTCCTCGCAGGAGCATGGAGGTTGACAGGAATTTTGACCGCGGGTATTCGAGAGTCTCTGCTGATCACTGGGAGCAGCAGGATGAGCCAGTGCGCCTGGATTATCATCATGAGGAGGATCGCAGGAAGCCGATGGAGACTCGTAAATTTAATAGTCCGTTTAATGAACGACGGGGACGTGGCAGAGGTGGTGGGACTGCTGGTGATGATGACAGACCACCGCCCAGGTACCCGGTTCAGAACGAGAGACCTTTTGATGAGCACCATCATATGTACAGTGGCGATAAGCTACCTCCTCATCGTCCTGGTCCTGCTAGGGATGAGAGTAGTAATGATAATTGGGACATGCATCACGAGGCTGATCACAGCAGAGATCGTGTGTTTCCTCCTGACTGGGAGGAGAGGGACTGGCGGCCTAGGAATCATCACTGGGACAGGGAGAGTCTTCCCAGGTCTGAGGCTCATGAGGAGGAATGGCCTCAGAGATATGACAGTCCGATGGCTGATTGGAAGATTAATGAAGCTAGGAAGCCTTGGGAGAACCAACCGATTCATCAATCAATAAGGGGCTCTTATAGGAATGACCGGCATAAAGATCTGGATATTGGAGAGAATATTTATCCCAAACGCCGCGGTCCGTATAATACTCCTGAAATTAGGGATGATTGTGGCAGTCATGGGTCCAAGCAGAGTTCTTTGCATGGTAGTATGAAGGAAGAGCCTATTAATAAAAAATTGATGGAGTTGGCGGAGGGAAGGCCTAGGAGGAGTCGAGAGAAATCTACGGATAGCTTGCAGAAGAAATCCCTTTCTAAGGAAAAAATAATATTGGAGCCGAAAGTATTGGAGCAGCCGGTTGGAGTTGAATTGAAGCGCCCGTGCTTGGAGGAATCGTTGACTCGGCACACGGAGAGTGACTTAAGTGACATCAGTGATGATCCTGATGATATTCTTAATATGGAGGATGAAGAATCTGAGGATAAAAAGTCGGTTGATGATAAGGATATTGTTAATAAACCTTTGGTGATTAATAATGAGGAGGTTGTTCAGGTGAGCAAGCCTTCGCCTGAACAAATTACTGATGATTCTGCTAATTCTGGTGTTCCTGTTGTGGGTGTTGCTGTGGCTAGTGTTGCTAATGCTGTGCCTGCTAATAGTTTTATTGGTAAGGAGAAGGATAAGGATAAGGATAAGGAGGAACAACCGGAGGCTGCTGCTATTGATGAGGATAACATGGAGGCGATGGACTTTGAGGAAATTTCAGATGGTGAGTTGGAGGAAGATATCAAGACTAGTGGCAAGGGTTTGGGTGATGCGCTGGGTGTTGATTGGGAGAGCTTGGTTAAAGAGACTCAGCCTAGGAGGCAAGTTTCTAATTTAGATTCTGCTCAGTGTCGCTGGCAGTGCAAAGCTATTTTTCAGAGGATTGGAATTTCTGTTAAGTATGCTGGGGAGGAATTTATTAATAAACTTAAGAGTAAATATGATGGGGATGGAGAGTTGCTGCTTGATAATGTTGCGATGATCCACACGGCGCTTTTTAGGGAAAAAATTAATAATGATCCGGTGTGCGGGTTGGTTATTGCTGATGATAGTCTTTATAGGATTAATGGACGTGGTAAATATCAAGATGATGACCCGGAAGTTCTTAAACCTTTTACTAGTTTGTTTGAAGAAGCTAAGTTGTTATTGCAGCACGCGTAATTGTAATTTTTTTTTTTTAAATAGACACTTTACGGTTTGATTATAAATAAATTTGTAAGTGAATTAATAGTAATTAGAATTCTAGGAAGTGAATGTTTTATAAAAAGTACAAAATGAAATTAATATTATAATTAAATTGGATTTTTGAATAATTGATCTATAATCTTCAATTGTTATTGTGTAATAAGAAATAAACAATTATTGATAATGCGACTTTTCTATGTAAATCTTTCATTGTATTTGTTGTAAACTTTTAATAGAAATTGTAATTAGTATACT
The DNA here is from genome assembly GCA_905319865.3 of Cotesia congregata. Taxonomy (NCBI): domain Eukaryota; kingdom Metazoa; phylum Arthropoda; class Insecta; order Hymenoptera; family Braconidae; genus Cotesia; species Cotesia congregata. Next base: position 4,363,227 of record CAJNRD030001121.1, read on the forward strand.
TATATTCTAATTGTATAATAAATATTATTTACATGAATACAAAATAATTATGTTTTTATATATTATTTATAATTATAAGGAACAATTTTAAATTAAAAAATTATTTTTTTTTTATTTCAGTGATTAAAATTTTATTTTTGCTTCGTATAAAATGCATTCAAAAATTAATACAGAAATTTATATGTACAAAGTTATTTACAAGCTAGCAGTAGTTATTTTTTAAACTTATTTTTTATTTACTTAAAACTTTCTTCTTCTTATTATCTCTGGCTTCCAGTTAACAGGATGGCTCTCTTCAGTCTACAAAAAAAAATAAACAAAGAAATCCGTGATTAGTAAAATTAACAATAATAAATCATTAAATAATTTTTTTTTTTTTTTCAATAATTAAAATGAATACTTCCAAAAAAGAATATTTAAAAAATTATACTTACAGCTTCCTCACACTCCTTGAACAGCTTTATAGTTTTGTCCGCTCCAGTCATTATCAATCTCGAGCCAGACATGTCAAAAGTGGCACTGAAAAGCCCAGCTTCACTATCCATAGAACCTGGTTGCACTGGTGGATTCAAGCGTTGGAAATTGTACCCCGTTTGGAAATCCCACAAGTTCATAGATCCACAATCGGCACCAGAGACCATTACACCGTCAGCATTGACCGCTAAGCAATTGATTATGGCATTGTGTCCCGATAGATTTTGGATGAATTTTCCCTCTGGACACTTCCAAGTTTTAATGTTGTCTGGAGCTCCGGATGCAAACATGTATCTAAAAAAATTAAACGTTAGAAAATAATTTTAAACTTCTGTCAGACATATTATTTAGTTAAAAAAATAATTTTTAAACTTTTGTCAGACATATTATTTAATATGATATTAAAATTAGCAGACACTTGAAAATTTTTATTTTTTTTTTTTTTTTTAATAAACTAGGTCTAAAAAATTATTTTTAAAAAATTGCATTTATAATTTTTGAGAGCTTTTAAAGATGGAATTTTTTTTAAATAAATTTTTATTATTATAATTTATTTATAAAAAATTTTTGAAATAATCAAATGACCATTTTTTGATTTTTTTTTAATAAAAAAATTTGTTCCAAAAAATTATTAAAAAAAAATTGCATTTTTAATTTTAAAAAATTTCTACATATCAATTTTTTTTCCTAATTTTTTTTTTTTTTGTAATAATTTATTTATCACCAAAATTTTTTAAATTATTAAATATCTGCTAAAATAACTATCATTCTTTAATTAATGTTTATTCATTAAAGAATTTTATTAAATTACTTACTTATTAGGATGCAAACAAAGCGCACGAACACTTTTTTTGTGGTGAGTCAGAGTAGCCATGGATTTACCAGCAGCTAAGTCCCACAACCTAATGGTAGAATCGTGGCTGCCAGTGATGATCTGGGGTTCAGCAGCTTGACTAACTACACTGGCTACTGTATTAGTATGTCCAACTAAAGTATGAACATTAGCTTTGGTCCTCATATCCCAAACTCTGGCAGTGGAATCTCGACCTGCTGTTGTCAAAATATCAAGCGTCGGATGAAGTGCCATGCTGTAGACTGCTGAGAGATGACCATGGTAATGTCTGATCACTTTGTTAGTCTCCAGATCCCAGCATTTCACTTGCTTATCTTCACCGCATGAAAATAAGTACGGGTGCCGTTGAGAAAACGCTAGACCTCGTACTGTACTGATGTGTCCAGTCAATGAAACCATCAGACTGCCCTTGGCCAGATCCCAAATTTTTATGATTCTGTCACCTGCACCAGTTGCAAACCAACGGTTTTCTGGTTCCACGGCACAACATCTCACCCATCCAAGATGTCCACTGATTACACGGTATAATTTCCAAGGTGCATGCCACTTGGGTTTCAGAGAAATTGGTGCTTGTCTCCTGGGAATTGCGACTGCGTTTGATGATTTTGTCGCAGGTACAACTAATGGTCCTGATGAATTCGCTGGTACCAAAGCTGAAGTATTTTGCATGTCCCCGTATGAGTCGTCTAATAATAAAAAATTTTTATTAATATTTTAGATTTAAAAAATTAGGATTTATATTTTATTTTAAGAATTTAAATTGAATGACACTTGGTAAAATTTTTTATTTGCCTAAATAAACTAGGTCTAGAATATTATTTATAAAAAATAACATTTATACTTTTTTTTTTGAGCTTTTAAAGATGGAATTTTTAAAATAGATTTTTTTTATTATAATTTACTTGTTAAAAAAATTTCTAAAAATTATTACATATTTCTTAATTTCAATTTCATTAAATTGACAGAAAAATATAACTAAAATAATTATAAATTTTTTAAAATACTCACCACCTGGTGGAAGTGGTTCTTCATTATTATTTTCAGGGTTTTTAGCTACCGGAAGTTGAGTTTTCACTTTGGAAACAATATCACCGTATTGACTTCTAGCTTTAATGCGTTTAATGCTTTCATATCTGTAAAAATGAAAAAAAAAATTAGTATCTCTCTTGATTTAAATCATTACATCATTAATTAATATTATTAATATATAAAATATATGATAAAATAACATCTGAACATTTTTTACTTGTGAAGAAAATGATAACAATGTTTACTCTAACGTATAAAAATAATAAGCATTAAAAAAATTTTTTTTATAAAATATATCAAAAAATAAAATTAACTAAATTTCAATTTTTAGATAAAAAAAAATTTTTTTTTTAAATAATAATAAAAATTTAACATTTTTGAAAATTTATTTTTTTCAATTGTTTTTTTTTTTCCATATAGAATATGAGAAAAAAAATGGAAAAATTGTTTAACTTATTTGGACAAATTTTAATGACGATTTTTGATAAATATATAAAATGTTTGTAAGCATTCAACGCTTTAGAGAAAATTTTTTTAAAATTTTCATAATTATCGTAAATTTTTCTTAAAATAAAATTTTTTAAAGAAATATATTTAATATTTTGAACTAAAAAAAATTCAAGTGATTCTTAAAATATTAATAAAAAAATACTTACGACTTTGGATCCACTGGAGGTAAAAGTCTTTTATTTTTGAGAAAAGCATCGTGGGTTCTTTTCAAAGATCGGAACACTAACGTGTGTACCGAATGTTTATCAACGTCATTAACCATTTTTAAAATTTTTAATAAAATAAAATAAATCACTTTCTATAATTTTAAAATATAGTTATAACTATTGATAATTGACTAACTTAATTTTCATGATATCCAAAAACTATTTCGTGATTATTTTTAAACGTATTACAAACGATTTGAGCAGGAAGAAAGAACTGTTCGGACAGACGTTACTAATCCAAATCCACGCGTGTACAATTTCCCTCCATATATATATAGTTTCCACATTTCCAGACAGTTTCCATGAAAAACTTCAGGCGAATGCACATAAAACTTTTTTTAAATCAACCAATTAGAATTTATTACGAAATTTTCCTCCGTCAACTCCGCCATCTACTGGCCAGGAAGGAAAACGCTTATTTTTTAAAATTCACAAATTAATCATACATTTTCATAATTTATTTTTTTTGTAATTATTTAAATTTACTTACTTATGCACTTATTTTATTTATTTTATATTAACATACTTTAATTTACATAATTCTTAATCTTTTAAAAATTTATGATACTGAAATCAACAAATGTCTGACAATTTTTTAAATTTTTATAAAAAATCAATTATATTAAAAAATATATTTGAAAATCCGTATAATTTTTCTTAATTTATATTTGTATAATTTTTATTTTATAATAATTAAAAAAAATTTCTGTTGATTTTAGAGTAAAATAATTTTAACAAATTCTTATTTTGTACTGTATATTAATATCAGAAAAATAACATCTAGTAAATGCTACTCAACAACAAGAGTATAGTTATTATAATTACACATGCTAATAATAAACTAACAACATCACTTAATCATTTGATACATTCAAATTTTTAAAATTATCTGCAGCTTCAAAGTCACATTCTAAAATTTCTTTTACTTTGTCCGCTATTTCTGTAAGCTCCTTATTAATTTTCTAAAAAACAAAATTAAATATCACAATAAAAATAAAAATATGTGGGATGGTATTATTAATAATAATAACAATAATAATAATAATAATAATTGTGATAATTTTTACCAATTTGATTTCTTCTTTATCACTATTTACTTTTCGCGAAAGTTGCTCTTTTTTTGTGCAATAAAGTTCATTGAGAATCAAACCTATAATTAAATTAAACCGTATAAATTCATAAATATTTCTTCTTTCATTGTTTATTATTATTTTTCTACCTTTTTTTTGACAATCACCACATCCCAATTGGTCTAGGATTTTTATTAAATCATTGCAATACTGAGCCTTCAACTCGAGCTCCTTATCAGACAAATCTAAAACCACAAATTTTTTTTTTAACAAAATATTTTTATTGATTCCAGTTAATTTTTTTTAGGGTAATATTTTTCATGAAATTTTATTTTATTTTATTTTGTTTAAATAAACAAACCCAACAGCCAAAGGGCCATTAACAGGGTTAATAATACAACAGTTAGTATATAAAAAAAACCATTTTTGATGTATAGCAATTAAGATGACTTACAGCTAGCATAGTGATTTCATATTTAATAGAATATTAATATTAATATTAATTATAAAGGTACTTAATATATCTATATGTATTATAAAAATTAATATTATTATTAATTATAAATTTAATAGATAGATTGCTAAATGAGTAGAGCATTGACGTGTTAGCAATTGCAAACAAAAACAAAAAATAATAGTGATTGATAAAATTAAAAAGAAAAAATAATAATGTTAATAATATGAATAATAATAATAATAATAATTATTATTATTATTATTATTATTATAAAAGTTGTAGCAATTGCACATAATTAACACCATTAAGTTGATAATTTGCCAAGTGATGCTGTTATACAGCCATTAAGTTAGTTAGACAGTACCAGGTTTAAATAATTATTTGATAAGTAACAAGATTGTTTTGTTCAAATTAAAGCAAAATTATAATTTTAATTATAATAATTATAATTATAATAATAAGAAATTAAATATAAATCAGCATTAAGCTTCTCAAATACTTACTTTTCCATTCAAGTTCTTCAGTCCGTCCAAAAAAAGACACTGCGTGAAACTTCATATCCAACAAAAGATGATTGACCGGAGGTACGAGAATTTTTAACTCACCTTCAATGAACTCCAAAAGATTCCGAGGGGGTTCACTGAGAACATTATTAATCATCGTATTAAGTGCCGAATAAATTGATTCAATCTATAAAAAAGAAGAAAAAAAATTATTTAAAATAATTTTCTTTCTGTCCTAAATTATCTAGTAAAAAGAAATTCTTGAAGTAAATAAATTTTTCTTGATACAGATATCAGAAAAAAAAAAAAACATACCTGTTTACTAGAAACTTTGACATTACAATCACGACAAGTCCAAGAACTTTTTAAATTCAATGGATCATCAGGAAAAATGTATGAAAAGCATTTCAAATTAGCACACCTCAGAGCGCTGATGTTAGTTCCAAATTCCTTTTAAATAAAATTTTATAATTATTTCTTATTTAAAAATTTATAAATAAATAAATAACTTGCCGTAGGATCTGCACATCTTTTGCAGCAGCATTCAAAGTGTTTAGAAAAAAGCAAATACTTTCTTCGTAAAATAGTACCCCAAATTAAATCAACGTAAGTTCCTGTAAGTTCTTCGTCTTTTTTAATAGGAACTGTAGCGCGCGTGAACATAAACCCTCTATCATTAAAATAGTGCCGGGTATTTGGTAAACAAGAGTGATTTATCAATGCTCCTAGAGGATAGAGACCTCGAAGACTTATCGAAGTTTTGTCGTCAACACGTATAGCTGTTTCAAATGCGTTAGTATCAAATGCACGACATACTTGGAGCATAAGTTCTTCGTCCTCTGGATTGATTGCTTTTGAAATATTTTTCTTCAGCAGTTCTATCTAGAAAAATATCGAAGAAATAATGAATGATTTTTTTATACAATATATAATCTATATTATTAAGAGAATAAGAAAAATTTTGTGTCCAGGATAGTCATATGAAAAAATCGGTTTTTTTTAGTAAAATTTAGTCATTGCAAAGGTCTTGACTTGAATTTGTGCCTTTTCAAAGTTTCATATCATTCTCACCGATAGTCAATTTATTTATGATAAATATTTAGGCTGCATTTAAAAATTCTCTATTTCTGGATACATAATTAAGAAATTACCTTTTATCTTGAGAAATATTGACATTTTTTAAGATATAAGCTCATTCCAATATTACAATCATCAAGACCTTTCATTTGAGTACCCACATCAATTTTTCATATATTTTATATATGAAAAATATATCAAAAATGCAAGTGGGTACTCAAATGAAAGGTCTCAATGAGTGTAATGTCGAGATGAGCTTATATCTTTACAAAACTCAATAATTAAGAAATGTCATTGTATTTTCTAAACTATTCATATTTTGAAAAATATAAGCTCACCCCGACATTACACTCATCAAGACCTTTCATTTGAGTACCCACATCAATTTTTCATATATTTTATATATTTATATATATTATTATATATATGTATATATGAAAAATATATCAAAAATGCAAGTGGGTACTCAAATGAAAGCTCTTGATGAGTATAACATCGAGATGAGCTTATACCGTTAAAAACATCAATAGTTAAAAAAGTACAGTACGATTTAACAAAAGTAATTATTTAATATATCAAAATTTTATTTATTTATAATTCACAAGTCACGGCAGTTACGTAGTGACTGCAAAGTTGCCAGTTATTATTAATTTGTATCTACAAAATTTTGAAAATTTATTTAGTAGATATTTAATAATTTTAAGAATTTTTATTACAAATAAATTATGAAAAAAAAAAAATTGACGTGTAGAATTTTTAAAAAATTAAAAATGCAATTTTTTAAAAATAATGTTTCAGAACAAATTTAATTGTTAAAAAAAAAAATAAAAAAGTGGTCAAGTGACTCCTAACTTTATATTAATGTCATACTAAATTAGCTCAGAAAAGAAATTAATTTAAATCAAGAAGATAAATTTGAAGAACTTCATTCTTTTTATTTGCGTGGAAAAATTTTTAAACTAAGAAATTTTTTTTAGCTTAAGTAAATTTTATTTGGTTCAAAAATTTTTCTCTTGACTCAAGTAATTTTTTTTTATTTTTTTTTTTGTGTATTAGCTTGAATTTTTTACAACCTCACGGCCATGTAGTGGACCTTCATGTTGTTGAAGCGTACGAACAAGGTCTCTTTGATACGAAGACAACGAAAGTGATCTGATTGGAACCACTGCCTGAAGAAGTTCCATGGACCACATACTTCCGCAGGTAGGCTGCCAACTTTGCAGCCGTTCACATTCAAACTCGATGTGATTCCTAGAGTTTTCACACTCATTAGAACATATTGGGAGGCCGCAACCTCGGTCACAGGGGAACAATGTGCATCCGGATTTATAGCAATTGATACACATAGGAAGATATTTCTGATAGCAACGTGGTCCAATGATCATTGGCGTATCGATGAATATTAACTCACCCTGTTTTATATCACGCTTAGCAAACAATCCACGACCACTTACTTTTGAATTACGAATTTCCCATACTTGATCTTCTTTACTTTTCAGAAGATTATGTTCTTTTAAGTGTTGTCGGATAAGATTTTCCGTAGCTTGTGGTTCTAACATTTTTGATATGTTAATTTTTGGATATTTGTTATTATTATTATTTTTAATGAGTAATTTGTAGAATAACAAAGGCTTGGTGATAATAAGTATACGTTTGGTGTGTGTTGATATTCAGAGTAACTGAGTGTGACTGAAACATGTATCAGAAGGAGTTTAAAATAGAGTGATCTTAAAACAGAACAAGTAATGCTTCTACTGTTCGTGGAGAAAAAAGGTTTTTATTCATTTGATTTCAGGTTTTATTTATTGCAGAATTTAAACTATAGAAAAAACTAAAAATGTTAATTTTATATTATAAAAAATTTTTAAATTAACATGTTAAAAATTAAATATTATTATTTAATCAAAATATTTTTTTGTATTACCAATCAAATTTTTTAAAAAAATTTCAATAAAGAAATTTGAATAAGTTTAAGAGTCTATTGCAAGTGAGCTTTAGTATAGAAAAACTGTCGAAAACTCCAAGTATTATTTTGAGTCAGCATATTTTTCATTTTTTTTTGTATTGATAATTTATGAAGACAAGCCAAGCCAGTTTTGTCGATTTTTACATTAGGGTAACATAAAAGATAAGAAGGCTTGAACAGATTCCCAAATATTTACGCTATAGGGCGGCAATGTAAGTTTTGTAAACTTGTAAGTTTGGAGACTGTACATTCCCAGGTATTACAAAAAAATGATGATTTTTTAGAAGATTTTACTCAATAAGAAGTAAAAAATTAATGATTATCAACTTAAATTCAACAAAACATTACCAAAAATAGTTTTGTATCAAAAGTAGGAGAATAATTAACAATCTCATGTTTCTATTTTATTGGGGACACATAAAAAAAAGAAAGAATCTTCAGTTTTCCGGAAAAACGATAATAACAGAGCGAATATAGATGGCAGCAACAAAAAATACTCCGAAATTATTTAGTTGACGAAAAAATTATCTCCGAAACCTATATAAGACATATTAGTTTCAAAATTTAGTAAATTAAATATTATTATTTAATCAAAATATCTTTTTATGTTGATAATTTTTGAGGAAAAGTCAATTTTGTCGATTTTTACATTAGGGTAACATAAAAGACAAGAGGCTCGAACAGTTTCCCAAATTTTCCGCTATAGGGCGGCAATATCTGTAAGTTTTGTAAACTTGTAAGTTTGAAGACTGTACATTTCCAGGTATCACAAAAAAAATTTTGAATTTTTAGTAAATTTTATTCAACAAGAAATAATTGATTTAATGTGTAAATTTAACAGTTATTCTCTTATATCAACACAAAGAAGCTTAAATTAATATTTAAATTACAGGAAAAACTAAAAATAATAATTTTACATTATAAAAAATTTTTAAATTAACATGTAAGAAATCAAAATTATTTTTCCTCAAATCTAGAAATTTTTTTTTTAACAAGGAAGTTACTTTAAAAAATTTTTTATTTTTTCAGTTAAAAAATAAAAAGGTTTAAACTTTTCAACAAATCAATTGTTTGTTATAACGATGTCCATTTTATTCAAAATAAATTTTTTCTCAGATAAAATTAAAAAATTTTATCTTAATATTTAAATTCTATTCATTGTAATATAATTATACTTTGATGTTTCTTATTTAAAGTTATTTTAAGTTCTAATCTCTTCTAAATGTACTCAGGTCACAGACTTATTACGGAAATTTCCCCGGGCCTTGTCTAAAGAGCCGAAAGAGATACTTAATGTGAATGAACAGACTTATAAATTTTTACAGCCTAATTGTAAAATTGTAACATAAATCCGGCGTAACAAAACAGAATTACTTTAAAACTAAAAACTATCTAATGAGTTAATCATACAATATATATTGTTCTTTTGAAACCCAGGTCAGAATTTAAAATATCGGAAAATTTATGATAATTAGGCACCACTACAAACTTCTTAAGTGTCATTAGGCCCTTTGATAAATAAGAAAGTCATATTAAACGAAGACACAGTAAATATCTCGGCTTGCAAATCTATTGTTATATTCATTGCTATTTCTGTCTCTTTTCAGTGTACTTCCTTTTAACAAGTAATGAAATTAAGGGGCTGGGTAGGGGCATGGGGCATAATTACCACTATCGACATGTTTAAATACCGGAGGTCTGAAAAAATTGAGTCATTTCCAAATCTTACTTTGGCAGTATCACATCAGTGTGTTCTCTTCATTCCGCAAAACTTGATAGTTAAAATTTTAATTTATTTAACTCAAAAGTATCAGTGTTGAAAGTTTAATTTTTATTAAAACCAAAAAAGAAGTGACCAATTTAAAATTACTCTTATTAAAATGTCGGCAAACAAGTGTTGTGAATTAGTTTCTGCAATCCAAAGCAACGACTTGAAAAAGTTTAAAGTTTTATTGAAATCGCGGAAAATTTCAAGGCTGCCAAATCTCACCGAAAGTTATCGACTTATCAACACAGCTATCAGCCACAAACGGAGAGCAATTGTGGAAGAATTAATCAAGAAAAGAGTTGAAGTTAAAAGTTACATCCAACGACCAACAAACAGACTTCTTCACACCGCTGTGAGATCAGGACAGTTAAAACTAGTGAAGAAACTAATTTCCAGAGGAGCTGATGTGAACGGTTCTAGGATGAATGGTTCAACTCCCCTTCATATTGCCGCAAAATATGGAAATCTTAAAATAATGGAGGTTCTTCTGAAAAACGGCGCAAATGTTCGTTCAGTTTGTTTGGGAGAAAAGGAATTTGGCTTCACACCACTTCACTTTGCATGCAGAGGAAAGCATTTGAAGTGTGTCAAATTGCTTCTGAAATTCAGCAATAATGTAGGAGCACTTATTCCGGGTACCATTGAGCCAATCCATATTGCAGTAGCATTGCTCCATTCAAAAATGGTATCGCTACTTCTAAACAATGGTGCGAATGTTAATGCAAGATTCCGCGATGAATTTTATCCGATGCTGGGCTTCAATTTGAACTACCGAATTGAAGAAGAGAATTTTACACTTCTTCTTTGCGCAATTAGCCAAAGGTCCATCAAGATTTCTCAACTGCTGCTGGAACATGGAGCTGACATTTCAAAGAAATCAGATTTAATGTCAATTACTCCGTTGATAGAAGCTGTTGAAACGAACGATCCACAAATGGTGAGGTTTATTTTGGACAACGGTGGAATTTCCCAGATCAACGAGTACTCTGCTAAAGGTTCTTCACCTCTACACCACGTAATTGCTAATGCAGATACCCTGGCCTCTCCTTACGGCGACTATCAGATCCATTTCGTCGCTGAAAAGTTGGAGATATTCGACATCCTTGTGGCAGCAGGGGCTGACTTGAACGCGAAAGTCAAAGATTGTTTTGACTGGACTATTCTTGAATTAGCGATTCACTTTGGATACAGACAAATCGTGGACTACATCTTGAATAAAACTGACTTTGATTCAAGTCACTTGGATTATAGCACCGTCGAAGTCGCTCAATTTCACGATTTCATGTTGACTGAAGACATTACAAGTCTGGATTACCTCGATGAATGGAGGCATGAATTCAAAGTGATAACTTATAATCTTATTTTTGAGATTCTTCGACGAGAAGCTATCGGTTTATTCAAGAATGAAGAAACTATGAAGAGACTTGACCAGCAGCCAGTCCACATCAATATTACGGAAGAAGAACATCAGAAAATAATGAAAGAAATGAAAAGTCAAATTCATCAGGTGGTTTGTGAAATGAAGAGTGAGAAAATTGGTGATAGCAAAATTAGTTTTTGGAATTTACTTACTGCTAGTTCTTATCAATTAGGAAATTTTGCGTTTAATGAGAGCGTTCAAGAGCTATGTATTAGAGATTATAAGGAAAAATATAGTATTTATTATAATTTGCTAAAAAAACAATTTGAGTATGCTTTAGAAAGATCTGATCTTTTGAGTAATGCTGTTGAATATCTTGCTGCGTTGTTTAAAGACTCTAATCATTTACCTTATTATTGTTATGAAGGTATTGTTAATAGCTTCAATGATGAAGAATTAAAAGCATTTGTTAGTATTATGTAAAATTTTTTATAGCTTATAAATTTTTTTTACATATAAATTTTAAATTTTATGTATGTATTTGTAAATAAATAAAATTGTTAAGATGTTTGTAAATAAAAATTTAATAATCTAAAATTATTATTGTTATTTTTTAAGAATTTTATACCTTTAATTTGTTGTACATTTAAAATTTGGGTCATTGCATGTTAAATTAATTAATAGATCGTATGGATACCTTTCAATTTGTTGAAAAATTTTATTTTAATACATGTCAAAAAATTGCTAAAGAAAAAAAAGAATTATTTTTTAAAGTTATTGAAATTCAAAATTTTATAAATATCTCAATTTTTTTATCTGATTTTATTTTCATATAACTTTATTTTTTTTAATGTCTCAAAAATTATTATAGATTATTTTTTGTTTCATTTAAAAAATTTTCATTTTTGAAAAATCGATGCGACTTTTAATAATATTATATCTACAAAAATTTATGTTTGACCAATATAAAATTAAAGTTCAGGAGTTGTGGTAATTACCACAGCTTTCTCTATTGTTGACCTTCCCCTATATAAACTGTGAAAAGATCTTTTGTGGGTCTGCAAATCGAGGATATATTTTTGAGCAGGTATAGATTTTAAAGATGTAATGGAGGGACTCAAATTCTTCGTATTTTTCTAAAAGTTTTGCGGGCCATCTTCTTACCCATTATTATTTCCGGATACAAAATAACCCGAAATCTTTATTTTTGACCTAATTTCAGTAATATTTAAAGTAAAGACTTTGTAAGAGTTTAGAAGACTTTTTGCTTAACCCTTTGCCATTTTTGTCGTCAAAAGTCCATCATTTCAATAGGAGAACATAATAACTGAAGAAGTAAATTTAGAATTTTACTCAAGTATGACAGCTAATAGCCTCAAGATTAGGAGAACATAAAAATAGGGAATATCTTTCAAAAAAATTCTATCGATTAAATAACGAAATCATTTGTTGTCGAGGGTTGCTTTTTTATTATATTATTTTACTTTTTGTGGAAAATTGGAAAAGGTTCAAGATTGCGTAAATCATTTAATTATAAAATTTTTGAATTATTGAAGGACAATTTATGTTTTTTAAACGTATAAATTTGTTATAAAATAATTTTTGATATTTTATACTGTTTACTGTTATTGTTATTGATGGAAAACAAAATCAGATTTTTGGATCAAAACTTTTTCATTTTATAATTTGCTCAATATCAAATTTTAATTAAACTTTTAAAGTTAAAAATTTTTAAAATTAAAACTGCGTACTTATAAACACGCAAACATTTTATTTTTTTAACCTTTGAAATTTATTCTTGATCCTTTTTTTGAGTTTTCAATAAAATTTGTATTTATCAGCACTCTAATTCTTTTTTGAAAAAATATTTAATTAAAAATTTGAGTGAATAAAAAAATAAAAACTGTCTTCATGTTGTTAGTATTAATTTCGTTAAAAATGTATAGTTACTATTTCTTATCCATATTTTATCATATATTTTTAACACAAAAAAGTAACCCTTGAATATTAATGCGTGGGAAAAAATGTTTATGCGACATATTTAGGGGTTTTTTGTAACAGGAACGAATGAAGAAAAGATGGCATGAAGATTTTATTTTTCAGAAAACCACAATTCAATGAATGGTCCCCTATAGATTAGTCAGGGCGTCAAAAGAAATGGATAGAATTTGAACAGCTGCATAGACAGATGTGCATTTTTGAACGACTTCAGTGAAAGTAAAGTTTGAGTTACCACTTTATTGGAGACACATAGAAAAAAGGAAGAATCTTTAATTTTCCGAAAAAACGATAAGAAAGGAGTGAATATAGATGGCAGCAACAAAAAATATTCCGAAATTATTTAGCTGATGAAAAAATTATCTCCGAAACCTATATAAGACATATTAGTTTCAAAATTTAATAAATTAAATATTATTAAATCAAAATATCTTTTTACATTACCATCTTTTTATATTACCAACCAAATTTTTTATAAGAATCTGAATAAAGAAAATTCGTGCAATAATAAAAATCTATTGCAAGTGGGTTTTAAAATAGGAAAACTGTTGGAAACTCCAGGTGTTATTTTAAGTCAGCATATTTTTCATGTTTTTGGTATTGATAATTTTTTGAGACAAGCCAAGCCATTTTTGTCGATTTTTACATTAGGGTGACATAAAAGATAAGAAGGCTTGAACAGTTTCCCAAATTTTTAAGCTATAGGGCGGCAATGTACGTTTTGTAAGCTTGTAAATTTGGAGACTGTACATTCCCAGGTATCACAAAAAAATGTTGATTTTCTACAAGATTTTACTCAATAAGAAGTCTAAAATTAATGATTGTCAACTTAAATTCAACAAAACATTACCAAAAATAGTTTTGTATCAAAAGTAGGAGAATAATTAACAATCTCATGTTTCTATTTTATTGGAGACACATAGAAAAAAGGAAGAATCCTCGGTTTTCCGGAAAAACGATAATAACGGAGCGAATATAGATGGCAGCAGCAAAAAATACTCGGAAATTATTTAGTTGATGAGAAAATTATCTCCAAAACTTATATAAGACATATTAGTTACCAAATTTAGTAAATTAAATATTATTATTTAATCAAAATATTTTTTTATATTGATAATTTTTGAGGAAAAGTCAATTTTGCCGATTTTTACATTAGGGTAACATAAAATATAAAGAGGGCTTGAACAGTTTCCCAAATTTTCCGCTATAGGGTGGCAATATCTGTAAGTTTTGTAAACTTATGTGCCGCTTGGGTTATAGTGTATAACTATAAGTATGAGTCATAATCATTGAAAATGAAATTTAGGTCCAAATTAAACATCTATTAAGATGTCATAGGATTTAAACATTAAAATTGGAAGAATAATTAACAATTTCATGTGTAAATTTAATACTTATCTTAAATTAAAAAAAGAAAGTGTTCAATATTTAACTTAAAAATTTTTAATCCAAATTGTTTTTTGAGGCAATGACGCAAAATTTTTTACTGTGTATGTATTAGTCATAATTATAAATAAGCTAATAGTCTAATTATTATTATTATTAGTGTTTTACATTCTTAGTATCTGAAGTAACTTATTTATACTGTGCAGCACAACTGCTAACCGTTTCCAAATTTCCATTGATGCACTTCCAAGTTGAACATGTTCTCCTATCTCTTAATTATGTAAAACCACGTGCGAAGGAAGTTCAGTGGCAGATTTGGGTTCGACACTGCCCAAGGGCCATTTGACATGATGTCCTAAACATTTTTGATTTTCAATTAATTACTATATTTTTTTTAAATATATTTTAAGTTTTTAAATAAATTATGAAAGTTTACCCAAAAAGAAATCAATTGAATTATCTAAAAAATATTTTTAATTAAAAAAAAAATCAATGGCCCAGAAGATCATATTTTTTTTCTGTAATTTTTATTACACGGAAAAAAACACTTTTATATATCTGTTAGTTATATCGAATTACAGTTTTGAACATCAGGTACCAGGTATAGTAGTAGAGTTCTCTAATATACAGTATAGAAACTAAAAGTTTAGTTTTCAATACCTTCCTAAAAGTAATGCCACTAGCTTGACCATTATTTTTCCCTGATACAAAATGATTCGAATTATTAATTCGCTCCCCAATTCCATCAATATTATTAACCTGTTGCTTTGCAAATAAATATTTAAATTCTCATTTATCTATCGTAACAGTGAAATGGTTACTAAAACCCTTTGGCAAATAAATCTTCAAAAGTCGATCATTTTATTGAGAAAACATAAGCGCTCAAGAGGTTCATTTTTTGTATAGATTTCACAATAGATTCGTCTGAATGATTTTTTTTTTTTTATAGATCTATCATTATTATTTGAACTTGAATTCAGTTTATAGTGATCTATGAAGTATATGATCTATCAAGTGTAATTTAAACTAATAATGCCGATATTACAAGAATTAAATATAACAAAAAAAGTCTTGTTTAATTTCTGTAATAGATTTTTAACTATAATGCATGAAAAAAGAGAGAAAGAGGAAATTTTAGAAATATTTTTTAATTATTAAAAATATTTAAAATCTTTTTTTTTTATATTTCAATTAAGTCAATGTTAAATATGGAAATTTTTTCAATTTATTATCTTTTTATTGTTTCTGAGTAGCTTTTGAAAAATTTAATGTGATTATTATATTATCATATTTTACTAAAATATTATGAAAATAAAGTTAGCTGACAAAAAATATTTAGAACTTTTTTTTTTTATTAACAAAATTATTACAAAAAAATTTTATTTCTAAGAAATTTGAAGAACTATAAGTGCAATTTAAAAAAATATTTTTTAGTTATAATTTAATAAATTAAACAAATATCATATTTTATTAAATTCTAAACATTAACTTTACTAACTGCAATAATATCTGAAAATTCTGTAGAGTTTCTATTATAACTATTTTTAAAATTTAAGGGGAATATTTTCCACTTTTGATATTATTAAAACAATAATTTCATATATTTATCATTTGTTATTATTTTACTTTAAGATATTTTATAAACAATATTGTAAGTTCCAAAGACTTTGCTTTAATTTCATCACGTTGCTTAACAAAACTAGTTCAGTAAACCAAATTTTTAGAATCATTCGACTGTTAATCTTCTCAGTCTTTATTTTAATACCCTGATACTATCTGCAGACGCTTTAACAGTAATATGATCAGATCATTGTATCATTAATAAGAATCTCAATTGACTTTTAGAAAAAATGAATAATAAATTTAAATAAATAATAAATATAAAAAATGTACAATAAATTTAAATAGAAAAATTTTTAATACATACATAAAATCACTTTTTTTTAGATTAACGCGATATATCGCTTGAATTATAGTTACGTGAAGTATAAATATGTAGATACTTATGTATAATAGGGCGAACATATGTATATAAGTAAAAAAGTTAAATCACATGTGGATTTACTTCATAGGATCAGGAAAATAAAAAAGCATTAGAAGTAACTAACTAATTTTTATATTTAATATCTATAACGTTAGAGTGAGAAAAATTTTTATTCTAAAGCTATTAAAAAGAATTCTAACATTTTATTGTCATATTTTATAATAGATCTTAATTTATTATTTATAGTACTTAATTTACATTTTTAACTCATAAAATAATTTTCCTTTGGGAAAAAAAATTTTTTTTTACAAAATTTTACTCAAAAAAATTTTTAATTGCAAAATCTTTTAAAAAAAAAAATATCTTTCAACTCTGATTAAAATTTTTTTTAAAATTCTTAAATTATTTAATTAATAGTAATTTCACATAAATATATTTTACATATGAATATTTATTCATACATATTTTTTAGATGACACACGTGTGAAGAGTATAATTTATTCTAATTAAATTCCAATCATAAGAACTGGTTAAAAAAGTGATAGTTTTTTAATAAAGGAAGCATAAAAATGTAAGAACTATTTCAAAGACTTATCGATCAAATTTATATAGATATATATATGTAAGCACACACGTATATTTTTTAAGTCTGGCTCAAAATTGAAGTGGAAATCGATTGTTAAGATCTTTTGTCATTTTAATTGAGTGTGACTAAACTTGACTTTAGGATCAGGAATTTAGAATAGAATTAGAAGTATCAAAGTCATTTCATTCGATTTAACAATTCTGAATTTTATTGTATTTCACGTTTTGTTCATCAGGTATATTTTGGGCCCTAAGACCCACAAATAGATTTTCAATAGGGTCTCATGATAAACAGAAAGTAGATACTGGACTGAGGAGTACACAAAGGACTTTCTCTTTATTGTTAAAATATATTTCTACAGGAAGTTACTAAAGTCTGAAGGCCCAAAAGGGACTTATTGATACTTTCACAATCCGTTTTTGAGAAGGTAGTCCTCTGTAGCTTTAACTGCCTAAAATTTTCTAAGTTTCGCGTGCTACCTTCTTTGCAGTTATCTTCTCTTGTTCAGAACTGGTCACATTATTTATTGGTGACCTAATTTTTCAGCTGGTATTTCTTTTACTTTATAAGTAACTATGTCATTCTAATGTCGGAGAGATAAGTCGCTTTAACCCTTTGGCACTAATCCTTAAAAATCGGGTATTTTATTAAGAAAATATAATAATTGAAGAGGAGATTTCTTCACATCTCTTCTTAAGCTTCACTATACATTTTTCTGTAGCCAAGTTTTTTTTTAACAGTCCAAAAGGTAAAAGACCCAGTTATTGACACTTGTAATTTTATTTTATTTAAAGAAAAAAACAAATCAACTCTAATAAACTAATAAATATAATTTTTGAATTATTATTATTAGTTTATTGCATTAAACACTTACAAATATGTTTTTTAGCAAGGAGGTACACAGTTTAATATTTCATTGGTAATATTGTATAAATAAAATAGAATAAAATAAATTTTCATGTATAAAAATAAATATAAAAATACATATATGTATATAAATAATAATTAATCTGTTCATCATAAAAAAAATGTTTTTGAATTATAAATTTTAAGATAATCAGGCAATCAGGTTCTGGCAAGATTTGCCACTTATACTTTTAAAATACTAGCTTTTGAGCAACCATTTTCCTAACATTTAAAAAATTAAACTTTCTTTTATTTAATTACAATCAAGGACCACTTTGATACTATTCTGTAGATTATTCAAAAGCTGTTAAAAAAATAAATAAATGATTATTGTGTTTCATATTTATTTTTAATTAAACTATTAAATACATTTGTCAAAATACTTTTGAGCGCTACTGTACATTAAGATATTTAAAATTGTAACTATGCTACTCTTTCTGAATGTACTAAAACATTTTTATTTACTCAAGCTATACTTCAAATTTTAATTACATTATTTACGGATAATACAAAATTTTTATTCTTAAGCGAATACTTCTAATCTTAATTTTATTATTTACGTAAAAGAAAATTTTATGTAAGTATTCACTTCTTGCTATTTGCCTTGGCATTTAAATTCAATAAATAAATAAATAATTGATTTTTTGAGAACATTTTATTTTTTTGATTAAAATAAAATTGCAAGTGTCAAATAACTACGCCAGTATCAATAACTGGGTCTTTTATCTTATTAAATGTATTTTATTTTTTATATAATTTTTAGAAAAATTTTTAAATAAACTATTACAAAGTTTTTACAATAATTAATAGTATTTTTTTCTGATATTTTATTTTATCTAAAAATCTATTTGAAATCTAATAAAAAAAATTTTTAATTACAAAAATATATTTATAACAGCCTATCTTAATATTAAGGTCCATAATAGTACGCCGTTTTACTATTTAATATATGTAATGATAATTTCTCCCGAGTATTAGGTTTGCTTTAACATTACTTGAGTTGTAACTACTGTTGTAGTTAGTGAAGCTCCGCTAGGTGGCTAGAGTGATATTTTTTTTCCGCCTCTACATTCTTATTTTAAACTTTTATATTCTATTAAAGAAGGATATTTCGACAAGATCATACTTCACAGGATCATTTCTGTAGTATATCTTCACATCCTCTCTACTCAATTGTGGAGTCGATACAGCCATGATGACGAGGTATAATCCTCTTCTCTGAGCGTGAGGACGACTGAAGACTTGACTTAGGTCGAGAATTCAGTCATCGATGATCGTTCACTTCTTGAACTTAGTTCAAGAAGCATGAGAAGTGGATATTCCGAGTGGTTACAAATTAATTCAAAAATAAATTTTGCTTATAGAATTCTGAAGTATTTACAAACTTGTAATATTTCAAAAATTTTCAAACTAAATTTTTAAATTTGTAAGTTTATTCTACAAAAATTGAAATTTTATTTTTTTTTTCTTTTTGCAAAATACAGTTTTTTACTTTAGCGTATTTTAATCTTGTAATTTTACCATTATTTTGTAAAAAATAAAATAAGCTAATTTTTTAAGTACATGCGTACAAAGATTAGTAAATTTAATAAATAAATCTTAATTAAATTTTTTTCGTGGACTTGATATTTAATTTTTAAATATTTTTTTATACTAAAAAGTACCTAAATTTATAAAAGTTGTAATTCAGCATAATAAATAGATAAAAAATTAATTAATTAAAGGTTTAGAAATAAATTTTTATTTTTATTTTTATTTTAATGAAATACAGATATTAGATCATTTAATTACAATAAAAGAATTTAAAGTGATAATTCAACATTGCTAATAAAAAATAATATTTTAAATGAGATCAAAATGATAATTGCAATTATTAATTATCATGTTGAAAAAAGCATTTTTAAATTCAACCAAAATTTCCTCAGTGCTATTGCTAAAAAATCTAATTTTTGAATTTCTTTATAAAACAAACCAGCAATTAAATAATCACTACAAAAAAAAATAATATTTTTTCAAAGAAATTATCCAATAAAATTTTTCTATTGAATTTCAACTTAAATAAATCTTTGGGAAGAACTCTCACGCGAAATTGTAAATTCGAGTAGCTTGCAAGTCTTTAAAAAAAAAGTTTTCAATTACTTATTAAATCTTGATATCTAAAACCTATGACTATAAAATCTATGACTATTTATTTAAACTAGATATTTAATAGTTTTTTTTTTTTTTTTTTTTACAAACTTTTCATGTAAACTTTTATTTAGTAAATTGGTTAAATCATGTATTATATTACTTGATGAATAAGTAAAATCGTGTATTATAATTCTAATACTTATTTATGGGGCATTCCATGCCAAATCGACCACTTTTGACACCGACCCTTTTCGATTTTTCTAAAATTTTGGTATCTTTCTCTACCCTATTGAAAACAATTTTCAGAATTTTTTCAAATTTTTTTACCCAACCAAAAAAAAAGTTACGAATTATTACAAAAAAACAGCTTTTTTTTGTTAAATAACCATAACTTTTTTGAAAAATGACTTTTTGGGATGTTTTTTTTTTGAAATTTTTGTCTTTAAATGTACTTTAAAAAAAAAAAAATAAAAATAATAATTCAGATTCATATTCAATGTTTTTTTTAACTTTTTGGAAAAAAAAACGAAAATTTCGGGATGATTGACATTTTTGATTTTCAATTTTTCTTTTTTATAAAAAACTTCAGTATTTTTTGCAAATTCCCTAAAATTTTCAAAGTGGTAAACTTTTTCTTTCTATTTTTTTTCAGAGTGGTATAACGAAAAACAAACATTTAAAAAAAAATTTTTTTCTTCATTAAAAAAAAAAAGAAAGAAAAATTTTACCACTCTGAAAATTTCAGGGAATTTGCAAAAAATACTGAAGTTTTTTAGAAAAAAGAAAAATCGAAAATCAAAAATGTAAATCATCCCGAAATTTTCGTTTTTTCCCAAAAAGTTAAAAAAAAAAAACATTGAATATGAATCCGAATTATTATTTTTATTTTTTTTTTTAAAGTACATTTAAAGACAAAAATTTCAAAAAAAAAAAAACATCCCAAAAAGTCAATTTTCAAAAAAGTTATGGTGATTTAACAAAAAAAAAGCTGTTTTTTTGTAATAACTCGTAACTTTTTTTTGGTTGGGTAAAAAAATTTGAAAAAATTCTGAAAATTGTTTTCAATAGGGTAGAGAAAGATACCAAAATTTTAGAAAAATCGAAAAGGGTCGGTGTCAAAAGTGGTCGATTTGGCATGGAATGCCCTTTATATATTCTGTGTCTGATTTTTTACTTAATTTGTACATTATTTTCATTATCTTTTTAGTCAATATTGTATTTTATGTATTATTAACATATATATGTATAAATTTGCCATTTGGCCAATTAGGCCTTGGTATAAATAAATAAATCAAAATGAAAATCTAAAATCTAAAATGACGTTTAATAAATAACAAATTTAAATTTAATACATTAAATCAGTATTAAAGATTAAAATAAGGATAAAATAAGTGCAATCCGCAAGAATTATTATACTGAGTTATCATCTGATTTGGTGACATTAAAATTCTATATTTTCAATTATTATTTTCTAGTCCTTGACCTAATACGGCGTAAAACTTTAACTAAATATATTATCAAGTAGATCTTAAAATTTCATGAATTATTTTCTATATTAATTTCCAAGTTTAATTTGATTTTACCTTGTTTATATACAAATTATTTAAATCAATTTTTTATGCAATACTAAGTATGTTATGTACTCACAGAAATTATTTTCTTGTAAAAATTGTATATACTATGTAATAAAAATTGCCATTTGGTTGTGCCTTGGCATCAATAAACAAAATCTAAAATCTAAAAAAATATTAATATTAAATTAGTGTAAAAGATCTATCAACTGAATTAAAAATTCTAAAATTTTTAGAGGTGCTATTCTGACGGTCATATCTGAAAACCTGGCCCATAACCACTTCTTCTTCGTTCCTATTCTCCTAATCCGATTCTTAGTTGAGCCTATTTCTCAATAATTCTCAAGAATTATTATTTAGGGCAAATAAATAGTTTTTAACCTTATAAGTCGAGCATCGCATCAAGAAAATATAAGTCTAAGAGAAGTTTCCTAATATCGATAGTGTCAAATGATAAAAAAATCGGCAATTGAATCTCTTTGTTAATTTCAAATAAATGTGGCTAAAAGTTGACTTTTGGAATAGGAATTCATAATAATCGAAGAAGTATTTAAAAAAAAAAAAAAAAAAAAAAAAAAAACTTAAGTAGTTTATACCTGAAAAGAATTTTTGGTTGCTGTCATAGTGAGCGGTCAGTTACTGACTTTATATTCAAAGATCGTAAAACATTTGACCCGAACCCCTGGGATGCCGCTTAGCTGACTTGCACCGCATACTACTTTCTTATTTTTTCTCCGAATCTCCTGATCCTCGACAACCACAGGATCACGTAAACTTTCCAACTTAATTTCATTTTTTATTCTCAAAATTATTTATTGAAAAATTTTTATTTTATAAAAAAATTCAATTATAATTAAAAAATAATGGACCAATTATTTATTTATAGTTCAATAATCATAAAAAATCAATTAAGTATTAATAATAATTACTTCAATTGATTTTTCTAAATTTTTTTACGCAGGCGTGTAATGTACACAAGTTTGATTGTTGTTTACAAGTTGCCATGGAAACGTAATTTACACAGTAGAACATATATGGTCAAGTAATTTACCAAGTACTGTACTTTACTTTATAACTTAACTATTCAAACCAACTCGAAGCATGAAGATAAGGTAAATTGACCTGTTCGATATGTTATTATACGTTTTTTAATAATTTTCTGGGTAGTTTTAAATTTATTTGTCAATAAAAAAAAATAATAAATATTTTTTTTAGCTTTGTGTTCTATTTCTTAATTTTTTTCTATTTTTATTTAACTATCGAACATTAATGCGTTAATTGTGTGTATATGTCCTCAGGTGATGACAATTAATTATGACATTAAAGTTAGGATTCACTTGACCATTTTTTTATTTTTTATAGCAATTAAATTTGTTCCAAAAAATTATTTTAAAAAAATTGCATTTTTAATTTTTTAAAATTTCTACATGTCAATTTTTTTTCTTATTTTCTTTTCCCATAATTTATTTGTAACAAAATTATTAAATATCTGTTAAATTAATTTAGTAAATATTTGATAATTTTAATGAAATTAAAGTTAGCAGTCACTTGATCATTTTTTTATTTTTTTTTAACAAACAAATTTGTTCAAAAAAATTATTTTTAAAAAATTGCATTTTTCATTTTTTTCAATTTCTACATGTCAATTTTTTTTTTAAAATTTTTTTTGCAATAATTTATTTTCTAAAAAATTGTTAAAATTATCAAAAATCTCCTAAATTAATTTTCATCAAAAATTAATTTTTATAACAAATAAATTATGGCAAAAAAAATTGACTTGTAAAAATTTTATAAAATAAAAAATGCAATTTTTTAAAATTAATTTATTTGTTAAAAAAAAATTAACAAATAGTCGTGACTACTAATTACAATGTCATCCTCAGGTAACCACTTGCACTGAGGTTTTAGCACATTCTACTGATCACAGCACTTGATTGTTGCAATTGTACTTGTAATTATCTAAAAAATAAATAAAGTAAATAAATTAATAAATAAAATAAAGGTGTAATTATTTTTTTATTTTATTTACTTTTATTTCTCAGGTGCAATAACTCGTTAAGGATTTTATGGCGTCAATTAATAATTATTGCAATCATTTGCTTGATACCTACTTCATACGGATTAAATTGCACAAGTGATCCATGTATGTATGGGATCTGCTTAGATAATGATAAGTAAGTTACTTGAATTAAAAATTTAATATTTGTTTTTTTTATTTTAATTAAAAATAATTATTTAAATTAAATAATCAGTTCATACTCATGCTACTGTATTGATGGATACACTGGTATAAATTGCGAAATAAATTGGGATGACTGTTGGTCGAATCCTTGTTACAACGATGGCACCTGTAATGACGGAGTCGCCTCTTATAACTGCACGTGTCCTGATGGTTTTATAGGTAATATTTTTTTTTTAATTAAATAAATTACATTTTAATTTATTATTATTTTTTTTTTTTTGCAGGAGTTAATTGTGAAACAAAATATAGTGAGTGTTTGAATCAACCGTGTCTTAATAATGGCACATGTATTGATTACAATGGATTCACGTGCCAATGTCAAGAAGGATATTCAGGTAAATATTTATTGTGTCTATTTAAATTTTAAACAAATCTATATACTTTACTTACATCATAATTGTACTTTGAAATTATAATTTTTATGAGAAATTTTTAATAATTTTTTATGCAATACTGAATTTCGTAGATAATACCAAAATTAGCCGACGTTTTTTATTTTATTTATTAAATTGGAATTAAAAAATATTTTGTTAAAATTGCACTTAAAATTTTTCAATTTTTTTTTAAATTAAATTTTATTTTTACTTTTTTTTATAATTAATTTTTTTTTATGTCGACTAACTTAATTTTTATTCACAATTTTTTAGATTTTTATAACAATTAAATTAATAAAAAAAAATTCCAAACGTAGAAATTTTAAATGCAAATTTAAAAAAATTTTTTTTTTTTTTAATATTGATAATAATATTAATATTTATAATAATAATTGATTTTGTTATAAAAATTGCAAGATTTTTTAGGTCTGCTTATTTCAGTATCATAAAATTAGCTAAAATTTGATGATTTCTTTAATTTTTTTCAACAAATAAATTATAATAAAAAAAAATTTCTATAAAATTCTACTTTTAGATGTTACAAAAAATTACTAATATAATTTTTTTCAAATATTTTTCTTAGTAACAATTAATTTTTTGTAAAAATCCAAAAAATGACTGCTAATTTTAGTATTATTTTATTTTCAATCTTTTTAAAAAATAAAAAAATTCTCAATTTATAAATAAAAAATTCTAAAATTCCAGGAGATTATTGTGAGATCGACGTATCAGTTTGCAACAGTACAATTTGTAAAAATGGAGGTGAATGTATCGACGGTCCCGGATACTCGTACAACTGTCACTGCCGGGACGGGTGGACTGGTGAGCTGTGTGAAGAAGACATCGATGAATGCCTGAGCTCGCCTTGTCAAAACGGAGGACTTTGCCTAAACGTCCCAGCTACTTACACATGCGCCTGTTTATTCGGTACCTAAAATAAAAAAAAAAATTTTTAAATTAATAAGTGACTAATAAAAAATAATTTGAATTAAAGGTTTTACTGGAAAAGACTGCGACAAGTTGATAATCTCCTGTGAAGAAAATCCGTGTAAAAACGAAGCGATGTGCTTGCTGGAAGACAATCAACCAGTCTGCTACTGCGTCCCAGACTATCATGGGCAATTATGCGAACTGCGTTACAATGATTGTGAATCGAAGTTTGCTCGCTGTGAAAACGGTGGGATGTGTGTCGACGGGATCAACAGTTTCATGTGTTCCTGTCCCTCGCCTTACACTGGAGAAATGTGTTCCATTTACAATCCAGCTTTAACAACTGAATTTCATCAAATAAATATAAATACAACTGAAAAAACTGGTGAAGCACCAATTTTTACCACTTCGGTATTCACAAGTCCCCAAACGCAAGTAACTGAATATGAGCTGGATCGTCAAAGTACAACTGAAAAATTTACTGAATTAACATCACCAATTACAGAAAATTCTACTAAATTATTTACCAGTAGCACTAACAGTACAATTATGAATGATACAAGGACTGAAAGTCCAGTTGTTTATGAAACAACCACTGATACTTATCAGTATACTACCTCGCAACTGATTACTTCTTTAGATTATTTATCAAGTACAACTGAAGACAATCTAGATAAAACGACTGCCCCAGAGACTTCAACAAATGTCTTCCAAATAAATGAAACAAAAAAATTAATAAAAAATTTTTCTACTGAAACTTCCTTAGATTCTTATACCAAAGTACCGATTGTTCAATTAAATGCGACTGATATGACATCATCTTCATTGCCATCAACTATGTCGACAATAAAATTGACTAGTTGGTCATCTGAAATAAATTTAACGACTGAATTATCTAGTGAAGCTGAAAAAATTATTACGACTTCAATGCCGACTATTTTAACATCTACAAAAATATTTAATGAAAGTTTGATTACTTTTGAGATACCTACTTCGTCAACTATTGATTTACCAATGACCATACCTACTCTCAGTGAATTAACGACTGATAAATCGCACATTACTTCAACAATTATGTATTCTACTGAAGCTGAAGGACGCTCCAAGGCGTATAATTGCACTGATGATTGTATTCATGTTACTCCTTGCACATCGGGAAATTCTAGCCAGGTCAGTCTTAAATTTTATTATTTATTATTATAAAAATAAATTTTAGGATTAAGATTTTTACAAATTGGTCTGTTGCAAACTGATACAAAATTTTAGAAATTTGAATCTATAATTTTAGTTAAATTTAATTAGAATTTTTTTATTTTTTAAAAAGGTTGAAAATAAAATTAGCAGTCATTTTTTGAATTTGTACAAAAAATAAATTATTACTGAGAAAAATATTTTTTTAAAATTACATTAGTAATTTTTTTGAAACATCTGCAAGTGGAATTTTATAGAAAAATTTTTTTATTATAATTTATTTATTAAAATCAATTAAAGAAATCATCAGAATTTAGCTCAAAAAAACAGACATAAAAAATCTTGCAATTTTTATAACAAATCAATTATTATTATAATATAATAATTTCAGTGTGATTGTGATTCGTCGGACTGTACTCCAGCAGTAACACAATCGTCGACTATCACAAACGCGGCTTTTAACGGGAAATCTTACGTTCGTCAACAACTCAAAATAGATGACAGTGGACTGTTGAAAATTTACTTAAGATTAAAAACCAAGTCAAAGAGTGGAATTATTATGCATGCGTTTTTTGATGAAGAAAGGTATGTTTTATTATATATGGAGCTGGGACAATTGAAATTTCAATTTTCATGTGGACTACAAACTATGTTACTTGGAGAAATAGATAGTCCGATTAATAATGGAAGAGATGTTGATATAGAAATGAGGTAATTTATGATTAGTGTTTTAATATTTGAATACAGAAGTTAGTAAGATTAATTATTTTTAATTACAGATTTAAGTATTTAGTAGAAAATGATATAGGTAAATGTTCAGCAAGACTATTTGTTAATAATACAATGGCAATGAGTGGTGAACAAATGTTGACTGCACACACTGATATTCCACAAATAGTCCGTGTACATTTTGGTGGAATTCCACAAGCATTTTCACATTATTTCCCACGGATTGCCCTAGGATTTATTGGTTGTATGAGTATGTTAAAGGTAAAAATTATTTCACCCAAATTGTATGTCTTGAAAAAAAATGAAAATTACAAATAAATAAAAAAAAAAAATTCATTTGTAAAAAACCTAAAAGTAATTAAAAAAAAAATATTTTTTTGTTCCAATTTAATAAAGTAAAAAGAAATTGAAAAATCAAAAACGTCGGCTAACTTTAGTGTTATAAAAAAAAATATTTTTAAAAAATTTTCTTCATTCAGGTGAATGATATTCAAAGACACTTTGTTTTGGATTCTGTTGAAACGTTTCAAATAGAAGAGTGTACTTCATTTTTGTGTCTGCTGAATCCATGTAGGAACTTCGGCTCTTGTCATGATATCGATGGCAAAGTTTACTGCAAATGTATACCTGGGTACAAAATAATAAAATTTTTTCAATTTATTTAATTATTTTAATAAATCATTATAAATATATTTAGCTTATAATTTTATTTTTATTTATTTATTTAATAAATAAATAAATAAATTTTACTTTTAGATATACTGGAGAACTATGTGAAAAAACAGCTTGCGATGACAATCCATGTTATCTTGGTTCAACATGCATCAGTTCACCAGGAACTGGATTTATTTGTGTTTGTCCTTTGAATATGCACGGTCGTCGCTGTGAAGAAGGTAGTACTTATAAAAAAAATTTATTAATAATTATTAATTTAATTAAACCAGTATATTCATTTTTCTAGAATCAATTATAGTTGATCCATCATTCTCAGTATTTATTCCCGGATTCTCATCATACGTTGCGTATGGCATTAATGGAATAATACAAAATTATATGGAAATAAAAATGCGCATAATGCCACATTCTGTTGATCAGATTTCATTGTTAGCTTACATGGGTCAGGGTGGTGCTTCAAGAGATACTTCTGATCATTTTTCTGTTACGTATGTTAAGGGATATATTATGTTGACCTGGGATTTAGGATCAGGTATTTACAATTATTAATCATTAATCATTAATTAATTAATAAGTAAGTAGTCTATTTATAATGAAAATAATTATTAAAATTTTTTAAAGGCGTAAGAAGAATTTTTACAAAACGCCCACTATCATCACGAACCAGAGGACCTTACATGCTACATGTTGGTCGACGCGGTCGAGATGCTTGGTTATTTGTCGACGGTATTGGTAACGTAACTGGACAAGCCGCTGGTACAATGAATAAATTAAATGTGTCACCACTACTTTATATAGGTAAAAATTTTACTCAATTAATAAGAAAATTTTGGCCTTATTATTTGTTTATTTTTTAATCACACTGTAGATAGTTTGGGTACTTTTTAAAAATAATAGTACTATTACAGGATCAATTACTAATAATTTAAAAATTTAATTCTAACAATTCCTATAAAAATATTAATATGCTCATTACAAAAATTTTCTTACTCTCTTAATTATTTAGATATAAAATCCATACGTACAAAATAAAATGACATTAAAGTTAGCAGCCACTTGATAATTTTTTAATTTTTTTTTAACTAAATAATTTGTTCGGAAAAATAATTTTAAAAAAATTGAATTTTCAATTTTTTTTAATTTCTACATGTTAATTTTTTTGCCATAATTTATTTGTTAAAAAAATTATTAAAATTTAATGAATATCTACTAAATTAATTTTCATAATAAAATAAATATTAATCAATAATTAAAATTTAATGAATTATTAATCAATTTTATACAGGTGGACATAAATCAAAAAATTTTGAAACATTACCACACGATTTACCGCTCCATACTGGTTTCACTGGGTGTATTTATGAAATCGAATTACGAACAGAAAACACAGTCATTCCTGTAACCAAGTCTAGTCCAGCATCTGGTCGTGGAGTTGGAGAATGTCATCGTAACGAGTGTTCTTATAATACATGTAAAAATGGTGCTGTTTGCTTGAATCACGGACCAACTTATAGGTAAAATAAATATACAATTAAAATAATTTATTTTATATCCTTTCAAATTTTTTCTACAATTAATGAGAAAAAATTTTGTTATATTTTATAGTTGTATTTGTATGAAAGAATGGCAAGGTCCAGACTGTACCGTACCTGCAGTATCGTGCTCGTCTTCAAATCCATCTTGTCAGTCTATGAAGAATATATGAGGGAGTTTTTGAAAGTTTTTACGTAAATAATAACGGGTAGTGCAATTATTTTAAATAATAAGATATTTATGGTTGTAAATGAATAAATTGTGAGTTTGTTTTTTACTTACGGAAAAAAAAAAGTTTTTTATTTATTATCCTTAAATATAATTGTAATTAATTTATGTACTATCGATTTTGGGTTTCGTAGTAGCCGACGATGAATTTAAATGAATAAATAATACTGCGGCTGCCAATCGTGCCTGTAAATCTTGTTTACCTAATTCATGGGACCATTCCACATTACCCCAATGTGAAATCTAAAAAAAAAATTTTTTTTTATAATTTGCAATCAATAAAAAATTATTATTTTATTGAAAAGTATTTTTTGTAGTAAAATTCTATTTTACCTGAAATTCTTCTTCTAATCTTGATAAAGCAATAGCTTCTTCAACATTTAAAGCTCTTTCACATAAAGCAAGCATTAGAATTACTGATTTTAATACATCAACGCCGTACATAAATCCTGAAATTATTATTAAATTATTTTAGATAATCTATATTATTAAGAGAATAAGCAAAATTTTGTGACCAGGATATTCATATGATAAAATTGGTTTTTTTTTAGTGAAATTTAGTGTCATTGCAAAGGTCTTGACTTGAATTTGTGCCTTTTCAAGGTTTCATATTATTCTTACCGATAGTCAATTTACTATGATAAGTATATAGGCTGCATTCGAAAATGCTCTATTTCTAGATACATAATTAAGAAATGACCTTGTATCTTGTGAACTATTGACATTTTTAAAGATATAAGCTCATCCTGATGTTATACTCATCAAGACCTTCCATTTGAGTACCCACATCATTTTTTCATATATTTATATATATTATATATATGTATATATGAAAAATATATGAAAATACATATGGGTACTCAAATGAAAGCTCTTGATGAGTGTAACATCAGGATGAGTTTACATCTTTAAAAATATCAATAATTAAGAAATGACCTTGTATCTTGTGAATTATTGACATTTTTAAAGATATAAGCTCATCCTGATGTTACACTCATCAAGATCTTTTATTTAAGTACCCACATCAATTTTTCATATATTTATATATATTATATATATGTATATATGAAAAATATATCAAAAATGCATGTGGGTACTCAAATGAAAGCTCTTGATGAGTGTAACATCGGGATGAGCTTATATCTTCAAAAACATCATTATTTAAGAAAGTACAGTGCAATTTAACAAAAATCATTATTTAACAAAGCAAAATTTTATTTATTTATAGTTCACAAGTCACGGCAGTCACATAGTGGCTAGTAACTGCAAGGTTGCTAATTAAAAACATTAGTCTTATAAAAAATTTTTTTTTAATTTAATAAATAAATTAATAAATTGGTTAAATTGTTCAATTTTCTTCAATTAAGAACATTAAATAAAATCTTTTTTAAAATAAAATTTTTTTATATAAAAAAAATTATTACCGTGAAGAGATGCAGCGTTATAAGAAGCAACATGTCTTACAATTTTTTCTTTGGTGTCACTAGGAATAACCGGAGAACTTATACTTGTTGTTTTTTCAACATCTACTTGATACTTATCGCAAAACCATTGTATGATTGGGTCCCATTTTTCCTTTTGGATTTTAAATAATTCCTCTGTTTCCTATTTGACACAAAAAAAAATTATTATCTATCAAATTAATATAAAACTAATTTTCTCAACTTACACTTGATTGATATAAAATAGTATCAGTTTCTAAATAATTAGCAATGTAAGTAACAATATCAATGCTATTTAAATTTTGTGGATTGTCTAAAAAAGTGCTACACAGAGCTGTCTGAAACATAAAAAAATTATCAAGAATTAATTTACTAATTACATGATTATTAAAAAATAGATTAAGTATAAAAAAAATTATTTAAAAAAATTTTTTAGAGCTTCTAAAGATCCAATTTTTTTTTGCTATAATTTATTTAAAAAAAAAAAAATCTAAAAATGATTAGAAGTCTCTCAATTTTAGCATCATAATAAATTTTAATTTAAAATTATTTATCTAATTACCATATGCATATTACTTCGATGAATAATATCCTCTTGACTATCCCATTCATGGGCAACAGCTAATGCCAATGGTTTGCTGGAGACTTCAAATACTCGCCCTTTGGGTGTCTTGAGTTTACGTTGATCCAATGTTATTTCATATTTTTCTCCACTTTGTAATATATTTGTTCTTCTATAAAACCTTTTAACAGTTGCTAAAAAAATATAATGTATTATTTATTAGTAATATAATTTTATTTTTATCAAACTGAACTTGTATGAAAATTGAATTAACCGACATCGGAAAACTTTTTTATTAAAAAAAAATTTAACATGTAGAAAATTTATAAAACTCCAAGTGCAATTTTTAAAAAATATTTTTTTTACTTGTAATTTTATATTTAAAAATGAACTTATAGGTTAAGCTCAAACAAATAGTAATTTTACTGTTTTAAAAAAAATAATTACCCATTTTACGGACGACAATACCCTTTGGTAATAACTGTCTGTACTTTAAACAAAACATATTTATTTAATAACTTATTTTTTTATTAGTAAATACAATAATTTTTTCTAACTAGTGACGTTTGTTATTGAGTGTGACTTTCGCGCAAAAAGTGTTTAAAAAGTAAAATGGAGGACTGCCTACATGAAGCGCCCTCTTTGCAAGCATATTCAAAAAATAAAACAAAAGCTGACAACTGTCAATTTTTTTAAATTAGTCAGTTAGCAATCACTTGGCCATTTTTTAATTGTATTTAACAAATAAATTTATTTAGGATGATAAATTTAGCAGATATTTAATAATTTTTTTTAACAAATAAATTATGGCAAAGAAAAAATATAAAAAAATTGACATTTAGAAATTTAAAAAAATAAAAAATGCAATTTCTTCAAAATAATTTTTTAGGGCAAATTTTTTTGTTAAAAAAAAATTAAAAAATTCTCTAGTGAGTGCTAACTTTAATGTCATAATTTATTTCGAAAAATTATTTTTTAAAAATTGAGTTTTTAATTTTTTCAATTTTCTACATATCAATTTTCTTCTCATTGTTTTTTGCCATAATTTATTTGT
This sequence comes from Cotesia congregata, assembly GCA_905319865.3. Taxonomy (NCBI): domain Eukaryota; kingdom Metazoa; phylum Arthropoda; class Insecta; order Hymenoptera; family Braconidae; genus Cotesia; species Cotesia congregata. Next base: position 4,396,021 of record CAJNRD030001121.1, read on the forward strand.
TACAAGAATTCTAAAAAATTATCAAATACTTATCTGGAAAATTAATTTTCATCAGAGGTGCTTGTTTTACGGTGAAATTTATAAAGTTACTGAAAAATAATTAATGTAAGAGGAAGGTAAAAATACTAAAAAATATAATAATACTAAAGTTAGCTGACGTTTTTAATTTTTTGATTTTTTTTTTAATAATTAAATTAGAACAAAAAAATTTTTTTAGAAAATTGCACTTACAGTTTTTAAAGTTTTTTACAAGTGAAATTTTTTTTTTTTATTTTTTTGTAATCATTTCTTGAATAAAAAAAAATTCTAAAAATTTTTAGATGGCTAACTTAATTTTCAAAAAAATATAACAAAGGTAAAAAAATTTTTCTAACTTGCTAGTTACTTTTATTTTAACTAATAAATAATTTATACTAAAAATATATCACAAATTTCTTTTCAGAATACTAGCTCCTGTAACTTTAAAAACACATTAATTAATAAATTTTATGAATATTAAAAATTAAAAACTGCGGAAATAAATATGACGTGAATAAGGTATTTTTAAATATTTTATTGATAAGTAGAATTACAAGTATCCACAAACACAATTATTTACCAAGTATATATTTTTTATTTTACGGTTAAATAAAAGGATTGAGTAGAAAAGAAAATAAAGAACTAGAGTATTTGATCCGCACACTAACAATAAAAATTAATTTTTAATCAACTCCACTCCAAATGAATAACAAATTAAGACTTTAAAGAATAAATTAACAATAAAAGTGTGCCGTGGACAAAATAACAACTTAATTAAAAAAAAAACTAATTTCAATGTTCAATATATTGCTGTTAATATCAAGCTTTCTTTGTTTATTTATTAACTTATTATTTTTTTTCTAACGAGCCTGTTCTTTTTTCAATAATCATCCGTCTGTCATTCTCTCCCTCTCTTTCATTCTTTTAATAAATATTTATTGTACAGTGACAAAAAAAAAATTTTATGACACACATTTAATTAAAAACATTGAAGTGTCTCATATGTGCGAAGCAAAACTTAGGCATATCGGCTCTACATTTTGAACTGATGATTACTTTATTTCAATTAATAATGTTTTTTCTTTTATTTTATTAACAATAATTATGAAATATGCATGCAATAATTAATAATTACTTTGCTTTTTTGAAGATATAATTTTTATCTGACATCCAAGTAATTAAAAAGAGGTGCAAAATAATAATAAGAGATAAATTAGTATAAAATATAATTATCAGATATATAATGAGATAATTTAATGTTATTATTGTTATAATCCACTTGCAACTTGGATTTCTACTGAAGGACGTATATTTGTTTTTTATTTATTTATTCATTTATTTACTCATCTTTTCACATGTCATGTGTTTTATTTATTTATTTTTCATTAATTAAGCTAAATCGTAAGTAATATTATTATTTTAATATAGAATTATTACCTCTTTACAAAAATCAATTCTTAAACTTACGTATAGAGTTGGTCTGATACCAGGTCACAGGAACTTTTGAAGGTCACTAAACTAGTTAATCAGTTACCTTCAAAATTACATTTACCAAACTGATATGCTCCAATCGATCTAATACTGTCAAGTCCAATCCCACGAAACTTTCAATCAATTTTATTTATTATTTTTTCTCATCAACTGAATAATTATAAATTAAAATTTCTATTATGACTATCATAAATATAATTACAATTACGATCGTGGTAATGGACTATACCGTTAAATAATATAAATAATTATTAATAAATATGAACGAAAAAAAAAAAAAATAAAATTTGATAAATTTACCTAGAACCTGTGACACAGAGTCAGTCCTGTTTTACATACAATGCTTTTTTTTATTATTTTTTTATTTTTGTAATAACTACACACTATAGGTACATATATAATTATTTGTTATAATAATATATAAATATATGTATACCCATTAATTTTTTTTTTAATTTTTGAGCCATATAATTATATATCATTATTTAATTATAATTATTATTATTATTATTAATATTATAGTTATTAAATGTATTGATGCTATCTGTTGTTTTTTTTTTACCATCGCCATCAATTTACGTTCACGTAATAATTGCTGTTATTTTATTTTCTTAAAATATCTAAAATAATATTTTTAATATAACATTTAGCAGTAAAGAGTATGCTTATTTATTTATATTTATATTCATTTAATTATTTACTTTTTATTTTACCGTGTGTATATGTATCTGTGTAGTCGTTTAATGTGTGTATGTACCTCGGCCAATCCATCATCATTTCACATCGAGTTACATGTGACAAATTAATTAATAATATTTATTATTAATATTATTTATCTCTTGAATAATATACTGCGATAAAAATTTCAAGTTTATGTGTTAACAAGCAAATTAATTTTCATTTCAATTATACACTCAAGCATATTTTATTAAATTGTTTATTATATCAATGAGTAAATATTATTTCATCACACGCATCTCTTGAGTGTATTAAAAATATTAAATAATTCAATTATTTTAATCAAATTTTTCTGTTGATTTTTTTTCTAATATTAATATTATTAGGGTGTATGATAATTACGACTTGAAAAAAAAAAAACATAATGATAAAATAAAATGTGTTGACACTTATCCGGGCCAAAGGTGCGTGTATCTCTTGATCATATACAAATATATAAGCATTAAACGTGTTTAATATAATATATATTATTTTCATCATCCTTAGATCATATTATTTTTATTCATCATGTATGTATATATACCATTAGTATTATCCTAAGATAATTATTGTATGAACAATTTTCTTAATGGAAAAACCGAAAAAAAATGGAGTGTAATTTCAACAGCCGCCACTTTTTATGTTACTTAACTAATGGTTTTTTTTTTTTTTTACTACATAATAAGAGGTAATTATACCACACTGCAATGAAATAAAATTATAATAAAAAAAAAAAATTAAACAAGACCACCATTTGATTTTTTTTTAATAAATATTTTTAATAATTCAAATAATATGTAAATAAACAATGACTTATGGAATGATAAAATAATATCAATTTGTTTGTTAAAGTATAGTAATTAACATAAATTGCTTTTAATAATTATTATAATAAAATTAATATAAGTTAGTTGATTTTATTTTAAATAGTATAAAATTTTAATGTCAAACAATAATATGCATTAAGTACCTAACCGTGGTTACTTATTTTTTAAAAGAAAATAATAACAGGCAGTGGACACTAAAAATAATAATTATAACAGTAAAATATTACGTTTAAAATAAAAAGCTTATCAATGGACGTTCTGATATTTCAAGATTACTTGTTATTTTTTTCTTTATTATTATGGCAATTCATATACTTTCGCGTACACGCTACATATTAGCTAGCTCTCATTCATTTATTCATTTAATTATTTACTTATATATTTATTGTGTAATAAATATCTTCAATTAGCTCTGCAGTTAAAGCTACAGTCGATTGCCTGCACGGCTGCCAAATCAAAGCTAGGGCTTCTTTATTTATATTTTTTTTAATTATTTAATCATCTTTTATACTTTTTTTTTTTTTTTATACTTTAGTTATTTTTTTATAAGTTTAATTTTTTTATATAATGAACTGCAAAGGGTCTTGCAAAATATCAGAACAAAAGTAAAAAGTATCTGAAAGAGATGTGTAAGTATGGATAGTAAAAAGACATGATTGCGCTTTAAAACATCAAAGTCCTACAATGTCTCGCCTCTATGGCACGTGATTACGATGACGGACGGCACATTTAGAATATCTTACGTCTTGAGATGATTAACAAGTAGACGTTTTATGAAATTAAAAAATTTTTTTCTGATCCAGCCGGTCGTTATTATTATTATTATTATTATTATTTTTTATTATTATTATTATTATTAATATACGAGTATATTCTGCAGGACCGCGCGAAAGCATGTATAAACTAATTTATTATTAATTCATTTTTTTCATTTTTAATCACGAACTGCTTTATGAGATTCTGGAATTCTCCAAGTGAGATGTGGGTGAAATAGTTATTAGTTAATGAGACAAACAGTGTAGATATTTTTTTTTTATGATCGATTATCTTCTTACCGATCAATAGATGGAAAAAAAAAAAAGAAAAAAAAAATTATCTTTCTTTAATTTTAGTAAACTTATTCCTTTACTTCAAAGTATTTGTATGTCGGATTTTCATATCCGTTTATTTGCATATTGGCAACATGTCGCTCTTCAGGAGTTGCCGCTTGATCAACTTCTATGAATCCTTGACTGTGTGGGCTCCTGGCACTGCGTCTTTTGAATACTGCAATACCAACAATTGCCGCAGCCATGAGTGCAATACCAGCAAACGCTAGAGTGAAATAGACTGAGCGGCTCTCTCTGTGATAAATTTCTCGCCTTATGGAGTACCCCTAGTATGAAAAAATACCACACACATTGTTAATGAAAGAATACTCCAGACTGTACTTAAAAAATAAAAAAAAAATTTCAAATGATTTATACTAACAACTAGCTTTTTGTAATTAAACTTACAGGTTCCGAGTGCGAAACATCGTGAGTCATACTGTGTGCAGCTCTGATAATACCCTCGTTGTGCATTGCGGCAGCTGCTGACTGTTGTAACTGTTGCTGCTGCTGCTGTTGTTGTTGTTGTTGTTGTTGTTGCGGTTGCTGTTGCTGTTGCTGTTGTGGCTCAAGTGGAGGTTGCACTATATCTTTCTTCTCAATAACAGGATCACCGTCTTCATGTTGTTCTTGCTCCGTACGCAATTCACCCCTTTCTACCTTTCGCTGCTCTTTACGTTCACGGTCCAGTTGCTTTTGATGCTCTTTTTCTGTACAAACATAAATATTGATTTAATTAAATCAAATAAATCCGAAATGTAGATTTAATTCGAAAATAAATTCTGGATTATAAATTAATGTAAATGTACCTTGTTGTTTGCTCGCTACATCGGCCTGATATTTATCCAGAATAGCAGCCTCAGCTTCCCGTGTCATTGCAAGGAGAAGTCCCGGCGTCTCATCTTTGCTCCTGAGGGCCAATACATAATCATCCATCAGCCGTCCAATTTTAGCACTCAATTCTGGATACCTATGGATGCATTTTAATAATGATTTAATACTTATTATCTATCAGAAAAAAATTAAAAAAAAAAAAAACCCATTTCATTATAATCAGTATGATCAATGGTGAATGGATAATAAGTCATTATTTTTTGTCTCTACCGTTCTAACATCAAGAGACTTTGATTTGTAATCCTGTCAATTTCAGCTAAATGCTCAAGTGTCGCTGGTTTCTCACGCTGTGCTTGCTCCAAACTGCTGTCCAATAAATGTTTGTAGTGGGCGATTGTGTGGTGTCGATCTTTGTGTAGAGCTCTCAGTAATTTTTGCAGACATTTTTGAATTCGGTGCATCTACAATAGATAGTTCAATTATTAATTAATAATAAAAAACTAACAAATAAACAGTCTCTTATACAAAAAAAAAAAAAGACGCCATTTGGTCACACCCGAAATGGAAGGTAGATTTCATAGAATGAATAATCATCTTCTTGTCTCAATAACTTTCGTTTGATATGGAATGAAATTTATTTTAACATACATAAGTAGGTTGTATTACACATTGCCTGAAAATGGTTCAATAGAACTCTTAACTGATAAAATAACTAAAAATGGTCAAAATGTCAATGTGATATACGTCAAATTAAAGGTAATTTCAAGAGCTTTCACATGAATTTATCAAAAATTAGCCATCTCTTCAATCAAAATTTATACATCAATGAAGTCACCGAAAATGTGATTTTCACTATTTTGATAATTTTGAAGAGCTGCCATTTCTAAACTTATTGATGGATTTCGCTCATCTTCGAACTTATTCAAGATTATTATCCAAAGAATATGTGTAACAAATTTCATCTAGATCCGTCAAGAACTGTAGACACAATCGCGGAAACATTCCGCGTTATATTACATATATTGTCACGGCAGTCAGGGTGTGGAACCAGTTACCGGAGGAGATTGTGACAATTACTGATTACAATGAATTTCGGTCAAAGTGCTACAAGTTTTTTGTGGATAAAGACGTTATATAATTATCATTACATTATTTTTCGAATTACTAATTATTTATATTTAAACATATATTTTTTCATCTCTTTTGTTTTATGATCTAGAGTCATTAAATTAATAACTTTAATGGACTTTGCTTCGAGACAACGTTATTTATTTTTACTTCATTATTATCATTTCCATTACTGTTTATAATTTTTATTATTATTATATATTAATTTATATGTAAGGCCCTTAGGGAGCTAAGGCTTCAGGGTCTAAAATTTTGATAAATAAATAAAAATATATAAATTTTTTAACTAACGTTATTTTTGAGGTTTACTCGACTAGTTAAGAGATATTACGACAAAATTTCGAGTAAATTTCGACATGAGGACCAATGCGAAAGATTGATTTCTATGAAATCTACCTAAAAGACCTGTATCACTTGTTAGTCTTTTTGATATTGAAAATACAAAATAATTCACATACATTTGGTGGTGTTTCGTTCAAAGCAGCGGTATAACATGACATAGCTTCTTCATTTCTCTGTTTAACAGCCTCCTAGAAGTAAAACAGAGAAATCAATAATTCTTACTCCACAGTAATCACTCAGTTACATTAAACCCCGTGTAATTTAAATTTTAAACAAGATTAAATATTTAACAGGGTAAGATAAACCAAGATAAATAAGACAAAAGGAAGACAAGTTCTCACTTGAACTCGTTGCTGATGCATTGCACTCAATTGATGTTTCTCAGCAGCACCGCTCGCCTCCAAAGCCGCAACAGTCTCTTGGAATCTAGCAGTCATCCATCGTTTAAATGCATCAGCAGCTACTGGATCACGTGCACGTATATCTTGATATCTTTCCTCAAGATCACTCCAGTCCTTCATCACCTGAAAAAGTTGCAGCAAACAGATCGCGAAAATGACACCACCGTCTTCCTCAAAAAAAAAAATAACTTGAAATTACAAATGGATTTACCTTGGTAACCTTTTCCTTGTGTACCTCTTCGAGGCGCATTTGCGCTTGCTTGTAACTTTGATGCTCAGAGCGTGGATCGAAATGAGTTAAATATGGATCGGGCGTACCCTGGGGCTGTGATGGTGATTGAGAACTTGAGCTAACAGGTACTGGCATAGCCGTAGGTTCTTGTTTACTTTTCTCTGTTGTTGATACTGTGGTTGAGGGTTTAATGTTCGCAGTAGTCGTGTCATAATCATCTAGATATGCCTCGTCGCTTTCATCTTCATACGCCTGATCACTCAGCACATCCTCGAGATCACCATCCGAGTCATCATCATCGTTGTCAGGCTCACTGTCGCTATCTCCATCGCTGTCAATGTCGTCATCATCGTCTAAATCATCCTCATCTTCATCTAAATCATCTTCGGTACCTTTGACAATCGGCAAGTCGATTGGTTTTTTTGGCTTTACATTGTCTGCAATAAAATAAAAAAAAAAAAAAAAAAACTCGGTATAATTAATAAACAAAAAGACAAATAAAATGAAGCAAGTCAAGAAATTAATCATCCACGTTTAGAAATAAAATCTTTAAGCTCGAACGAGTTCTGGCAAGTTACCGAGAAATTCCCATCACGTCTGAAATACCACGGCGCGTCAGAACGATTGGAACGATTCACGAGTTTGGTGAGAATGCAGTATAGGTAAGGAGTAAAAAGAGAGAACAACTTCTGCAGTGCAAGTCGACGCGGCATTTGGGCTGCGATACGACAATCCACTTATCGAAATTCTTTTTCTTGCAAACGCGAGCACAACTACTATATCTAATACTTCTTCAACTACTTCGACCGATTGATTGGATACGGATATCGAATCATCCAGCTAAAACTTAAAAAACTCCCTCATTTTTCCCCGATATTCATCATTTTACTTAAATTAATTTTAAGAAGATATAATAAATTAGTCGTATGTCAATGTGACAAAAAGCATCGTGAAGCTATTTTTTTTATCCCTAATTCTTTTCTTTTTCTCTTCACATCTTTTTATGGATTTCTTTTTTTTTTTTTTTTTTTTCAAGAATAGAATTAATTTAAACAATGTTTGAAATGATGTAGCCCACAGCTACATAAGACTAACTAGAATCTCGAGAGACCTAGTGTCTTATTTTTAGCCTTTTTTTTATTTTTTATTTTTTTTTTTTTGTCAGAAGAAGAATAGACCTGGTGGACTTGATGAGCCATCTTCACGACATCCTTCCGCGTGTCCAAGTTCCTATGCTGTTTCTCTTTAACATTGCACTTTTATATCTGGGTCACCGCGGCAAGGTAGTATATTATATCTATCTGCTGGCGTCTTATACAGTGGATATAAACCTACTCTTCTTTCGTGTGCTTCCTATTTTTTATTTCAAACGAGAATAAAGCACAAAAAAATATAATAATAAAAGATAGAAAGCAGAGCGGAAACGTCGAAAGTCTTCGATTGCAGCCTATATCAAACATCAGTAAGAGTAAAAAAAAAAAATAAAAGTAATATACATATGCATAGATATGAAAAGCCCTTAAGAATTTCATCGACGAATGTTCTTTTGTATTTTTTTTTTTTTTTCTTTAATATAGTACTCTACTATTAGTAAAAGGTACCTAGTCTTTCGATATGTGTTTGTACATATGTACGGATCACAAAAGTCTTGTGTCTTAGAACATTGAATCGGGCAATTTACTGTGCAATAGACGTAACGAGAAGCATCGTTGCTTTAGTTAGAAGTACTCGATAATCAAAGCGAAACCAAGAGAGTGAGAAGAGGGATCGATCGAGCTCACTCCTGACGAGGGTGGTGGTTTAATAAAAAAAAATACGAAAAAGACGAAGAAATAGTAAAAGAAGAGCGGATGTCCTATAGCCGCAATTCTAACTGAGATAAAGCCGAATGCTGAATAGACGAAACCTGAACATTGGACCAAGGCTTCAAGTCATCATGTCTCGATGTATATACAATGAATATATATAGATATATCATTTATACTAGTAACCATTTGCGAGTGCCAGTAGATAGCTAGTCGTATTTGCACTATCTCCGGAATTCCATGACGTTTTATGCGTCGTGGATATACCGTAGTAGTTATGTATTATAACTGTGCAGTATGTATATATTATACATATACATCATCTATTTTGTTGGGCAGATAGAAAAGGACAAGAAATATATTGTATAGAGTCGTCGCGACGCGCAGTCGTCGACGTAGACGTACATTATTGATTGCTTGAGCAGTGCCAAGTAAAACGTGCTAGGACACAGAAGGCCGTACCCTACTCATTTAATACACCCTCGTGTTCTTCGATAAATTACGCCTCTTCAGCCCTCTTCGGCTTGCTTACTCTATATTACTGTATCTTTCTCTAGCCGATACACAACACTAAAAAATAAAAATACGTCAGGCTTTTACCTGTCACCTTCTGACGTGTTTACACCCATAGGTTTATTTATCATTGTCATTATGCCCGTTACACTTTTTTTCTATTTAATTCTTTTTTTTTTTGTTTTATTTTCGCTGTCGCAATTGTAGTTTTTATCTAGTTATTTCTTTGTTCAAACGTACCAGCTACTGAAGCAAGCTAAATTATTTACAATGATGTAGAACTACCTTTCAGATGCTTGGGACAGCAAACAAACTCGACGCCAGAGAAGAGAGATATTCCGCAAGGCAATAGCATCGCAAAACTCCGTAAATTCATGTTTCTCTCGCGACATGTGTCTGCTGCCGTGGAGTTCCACCTAAAGTCATAAACAAACACTCATGAGTATGTACTTAATCTTGTAAAATGATCTTTAATACGGTTATGATACACATTTAGGAATATGTCATGTCATTTTTATTGACTAGTAATTTTCTAGGTAAAAAATTATTCTTTTTTTTTCCTATAAATTCAAATGGAAAGTGATTTTTAAAGATTTAAAATCAAAAGGTGGCTAGATGATTTAATTAAGCTAAATCACTTTAATTAATCTTACCTATGAGATTCCCAGCATTTAGTGTGATTATGCAAGTGATCAAAGAGACATCCTTCTGGTACAAGAAGAGCGTCACTCTGGAAAGGCCCCTCTAAGGTAAAAAATAAGTTGATTAAAATTTTTATATTTAACTTCACTTCATTGATTATTATCATTATCATCATCATAACCATTATCATTATCACTGTGATTAAATATTATTTAGGAGCCACTTGAGGTTATTCAACTCTTTCCCGACAATTAATACAATTTTATCGATTTAAATATTGAAACATTTACTTAACTTTTTTTTTTTTTTTTTTTTTTTTTTTTTTATTTTATTTTATTTACAAACCAATAAACACGTGTCTCTTGGAACAACTTGAAATTCAAATAAAAAATTAAAATCACTCTGAAATATAAATAAAGTTCCTTCTCGATTTTTTCATTATATTATTTTGTGTTCAATTGATCAATAAAACGTAGTCTGGAGTACTTTAAGACAGACGGTGATATAGATTTATATGTATATATAGTTTTAAGTACCCAGGCATCTGTACGGCTTGACCCATCGAGACAGTTTACATTTAGTTCGTCCAGGTTTGCACCAACCGCCAACTCGTACATAGTGGGACGACTCAACGATATTCGTAATATCCCTCTTCGGATAAGCCTAAAAATAAAACATTTGTAGATTACTCGTGAGTATTGAGATACATAACAGAACATAATATGATAATAGTGCCAGACTTACTAATTAATTAATTAAACAAGATATAAATTTATTGACATATAAAAAAGCGTATAGTAGGTAAGCCTAGTTAAAAAGTAATAGCTTCATTTAATTTCTTCTTTTACGGATAATAAAACGACTTATTTGCTTGAACTTTCAAGAGCATCCGGATTAACAATTCAAATTTAGTGATCGAAAATGATCGATACAGAAGATTACGAATGTATGATATACAAGTTAGAGGGATCAGAGAAACCTATCTCAAGACTAAGTAGATTAAAGTGATCCTTTGAAAGGTATATAAGCGTTTCTCGCGATTCCATGGACGATTAACGTACAGACCACTATGACGGATTCTGGCTCGCTTTTCCGTATAAAGGGATTAGTAAAATCTCGTTCAAGATCATAGTGTGGTATTATACATTTTAACTATGAATTTTCACTTTAAAGTCTCATTCTAGAACTACTATTATTACCATCACTAGTACAACAGTAACGTTATATTTTACTAAGTACATATATACATTACTTTTTGAATATATTATTATATTATACGTCCTCGACTTGTCGAATGAATATGTATATGAACAATTGAGTTTGCAAGCTCTTATAATTATACAACTATTATATATACTAATTGTCAAGTAATTGAATAAAGTAGAGATCAAACTGTTGAACAATCTTTGACTCATCTCTTCCTCGTGGACGGGACTTCATATTCTCTATATTTTTATCTTTTGTACAATTCATTGACTCTCTATTATTCATTTTGTTAATAATGTTATTATTACATTATAACAACATTGAGTAGCTATGTTAATTCTATTGTAAAGAAAATGCTGCATAATGGAGTATGGTACAAAAAGCGCAGCAGCATAAACAATAGTGACTTTTAATTGTTTTAGTTTATTAAAAGTGTATTTTTTAATTTAATTTTTGACTTCACCTTCTTGCAGTACTCGAGAATCTCCAGTTTGTCTGTCATGCAGCTTTTCGTGTCCGTTGACGATACCCATCGTCCTTGTTCGCCCATATGCTGTGCAAGATACGTTTCACTGGCTTCGCAGAGCGTAGCAACCTAGTTTTTTAATGATAAAAAAAAATAATAAATAAAAATTCATTAAAATATAAATTAAAAACCGTTGTAGGTAATATGTATGTATATATATTCATATTTAATAGTTTTATAATACCTGGGGCTCGGATCTTCCTCCGGCTGGTGCCAACTCTAGTCTCTCTGACACGGCCTGTAATCAAATTTATTTATAAATTTAGTTAGAAAATTTCATTATTCCTTTTTTAATTTTCTTAAAATTTTAATGATGATTTTTTTTCATCCTATTGTTCAAGATTTATTATGAACACCGGAGTAATGACAATATGACGTTGTTTAAAGAAAATTAAAAATATCTTCAATTATGTAAATACAATTTTAATTGTAAATTTTATTATAATTAAATTTATTTCATTTCATCCAAAAAAGTATTATTGATTTTCATAAATATTTGTTTTTTTTTTTTTAATCTTTTAGAATAAAAAATAAATAATTCTAATTAATAAAAAAAAAAGACATAAAATGTGAGATTGGATTACTGATAATCTGTAATAACTTTTAATTTATTTATTTTCTCGGTAAACTCGTATCTTATGTCTATAATCCTTTGAGATACAATGGCCGCTTAGTAATTTATTTTTTATTTTTTTTTTAATTTAAACGTATTATATTAAAAAATACCTAATAGTTGCATTAATTTAATTAAAATTCGAACCGCCAATCAATTTATTACAATTAACAACGATATTGTATTTATTATCATAAACAATGAAATCGCTGATAAATGGACAGACAAAAAGGAATATCAGAGATTTCAACGTAACTCTCTCTACCGTTTTTGCCAGAGGGTTGATATTTCGAAAGCACTTTGAAGTGTCATGTTCATGTACATGTATGTCAATACGCAAATTCCAGAATTAAATTACGAGACATGAATTTTACTTGGCTTTTTTACTGGTAATTTTTTAAAAACTGAAAATTTGTCAATCAGCAGTTCACTGAGTCAGTTAAAAATGTATGACAGCTAAATATGGGATATTATTTGTAGCTTCATATAAAAACCGAATTAAGCATTTGGAAAAAAACATTTTTTAAAAAGTATTTACATTGTCAAATTCGTTAATTGTCAATTCAAATAACGAAAAATACCTAAAACCGGGATTAAATCATTTAAAAACAAAAGAACTTTTTTTCTTTTGAAATTGCATATTACAACCTGACTTATATTGAACTACGTCAATCACTGCGCGTCACGAGACGCGTAAAATCAATATTTTTTTTGTTAAAAAAAAAATTTTTTTTTTGTTCACAAAACTTTAATTAAAAAAATTAGTGTGACCTTATTCATTTATTGAGATAAAATGTCGTAGCAAGCTCGGTTCATTTTGAGCACTCAACAGTAGAATGCTCTTTTAAATTAAAAAAAAAAAATTAATGAAATAAACCGTCAGCAATTAAAATCTATTTATAACACTTTTAAAGCACGACGTATTGCTTCTTTATACACTAAAAATTGATAAAATAATTGCATAATACGATAAAAAAGGTAAATAATAATAAATTATAACTTATAACTAATTAAATATTAGGTTTGTCATTATTAATTACCAAGTATACTAATATATTTCAATTACATATACGCAATAATTGTAATAAGTTAAACATTACTCAGAATAAATCAGAGCTTCTCAATCTCTATGACATGTTTACATTTTTTTCACCTTGGGATTCTAAACCATTATGTAGATTTTGATAGCAAGTATATAAGAAAATAAATTCAAGTCATGTTCAAATATTATTTTTTGAGGTGGATAATATTATTTTATGAAGCTAAATAAAAATTATTTTGTGACTGTTTAACAAATAACTGTAGCAGACAATTTAACATTTCTATCACATAGGCACTCTGTTATTTCATTTATTTAGTATGTACTTTACTTATAAGTCATTTTTTAACTACTAAAATCTTCAACAACTATATTTGTTCAGATGTAAAAAAATAAGTTTGATAGTAGATTAATCATTTTTATACTTTAAAGAAGCATTACCTCCGTTTGCCAATTAAGTAATGTTTCCATCAAAAATTATAAGTCTAGATTTACAAATTTTATTCAACAATAATGAGCTTAAGAAGTGTTTGATTGGTAAATTTTTCGAACATGTACTTTATAAATTTTTCTATAATATTATTGATTTAAAAAGTTGAAAATTCCAAAAGCACAAAATTTCAATAATCATGCTGCGGTAGAAGCAATCAAGGAAATAGCGCTTCAGATGTGCAATTTTTGAAGTTTTTATTTATTTATTTATTAACCAAATTTTTAGACCCGGAAGCCTTAGCTCCCTTAGGGCCTTACATAGAAATAATAAAATTAGTTCAACAGTAATGGATATAAAATAATAAGACAGTAAAACTAAGAAATAAGAAAAGTAACGTTGTCTCTAAACAAGGTCTATCCAAATTACTATCTAATGACTTTAGTTCATAAAACAAAAGAAAAGAAAGAATATGAATTTGAATCTGAATCTAGCAGTATGATGTGTAGCACTAAATGGAACATTGCATAGATTATATAAGTTACAAAAGTCATTCAAATGTGCAGACAAGTTAGTATTAGTTAACATATTTTCAAAACTACTTATGTGCGGGTTTTCAACATACAATGCTACATAGTGCCCTTATTCATTACTATTAAAATACTTTTGTTTAGTTTAAAGCTTTCCAATATAGCCGTAGCTCTCTGCTAACGTATTTAGACATATTTATTTAATTAGAATCAAACTAAAAAGATTATAATAGTGACTTACGTTAGCAGCCTACGCTTCAATAACCAAAATCGATTACTAGAGGGATTGAATAGATAAATTCTGTCTTTCAAGCGATATCCTGAATGAAACGTCCGGATGTGCATACAATTAACTGACGTCAAGGATATTGAGAAGAAGATTGACTTTTCTATTATATATATATATATGAGAATTAAATTATTTTAAATTGTGATATATATTATATGGGCTTGATCAAGAGCGTAATGTATATTTTTTTTAAACTGTTTGTTCATGTTTGTAAGAGTACACTGATAGAAGGATTTGTATATAGTTAAAAAAAATTTGTTAATATTTAACAAATCATTTATTAGAGACCACTTTTTAGTCCTTAATAAATATTTCTTAGTATTTAAAAAAATTTATTAATATATTTAATAAATGAATATCAGATTTATGAAATACAAACCAATCATTTTAAATACTAAGAAATATTTGTTTAATACTAAAAAGTGGTCTTTAATAAATGATTTGTTAACTATTAACAAATATTTTTTGGTACAAATAAATTCTTCTCTATGGTATCAGGCGTTTTGATCCCCCGACAAAATATGGTTTTTCTGAAATAATAATAATTATAATTATTGAAATTTTCGAAAAATTTATTATTATATAATATATATAAATTATAAATTTATAATAATTTATAATTATTATTTCAGAAAAACCATATTTTGTCCGGGGATATTTTGTCGGGGGATCAAAAATCATGGAACCCCTTCTATCAGTCTAGAACTGCTTTTAGACGTTTCACGTTCAAGTTGGGCAATAACCAAATGCTCTTAGTCGTGAAAAATATAATATTTATAACAAAATGTCTGTATCCATAAATCGAAAATGCAAAAGCAAAGGTTGGCAAAGATGTATGGCTCTTTGAATGAAACGTACATACATTTATTCTATATAGATTAAAGTCCTTAGAGACGAAGAAAAGAGTGATTGGTGGTACGCCGAGCGTTTCCTACAGGTCAACCAATATTACCTATACACTGCTACCTATATACCAACACCGTCTTATCGGTCACAGATTGAAGATAACCCACGTGAGAAATCTCTCACTCTAACCCTCAGAATCTATTGAGTTTCACTGAGACGTATTCCACAATCCTCTAGATGCTACTTGTATGGATATTTTTACGTGTACATTACCACTTGAAATACATATAGTACATTTGCTACTGAATATAATCATGAATTTTATTGTCTTGCATTATTCAATCTCATTGAAACACTGAAAAAACAGTTGCAAGATAAACATCCTTGAAATAAATTTAATTTAATTCAATTTAAGTAAAGCAAAGCTAAGTAAAGTTGTTAGCGAAACAGTGTAAGTCATAAAGAAATAAAGTCAAACGAAAATTTTCTTAAAAGATAAAGAAAAAAAAGTACATTCTTTAATTAAAGTACCGTGATATTGATTATTTTATGCCTTTGGAGGGTTTGCACATTTTAACAATGAGTCACTGACTTTTTCATGTCGTTGCGGGGTCGTGAATCATTGTGCTTTTGCTAAGCAAGGATAATATAGCTACAATGCCCATGAAACCTTGTAGATTTAATAAAAAAAAAAAAAGCTATAATAATAAAAAAACATAGGAGTGACGATAATGGTAATAATTAAAAGGCTAACACAGTTACTTGAGTTTAAATAATGTTATACTATACTATTCATTATGTACCGGAAGGGGTTGAAGTGGTGTAACGTGAATAGTAAAATTTTTATGCTACTCAAATCGAATATCACAAGAATGAAATTGAATAGAATGAAAAGGAGGCTTCGGGACACGTCTACTTGCTGCTTGTAGGTACTTGACTTTATTAAAAACGTGGCGTGAATTTACAGGACTTCCGGCATGGTATTAAACGATTATTTTATACTTAATGGTATCTTATTACTTTTATTATATTAGAAAAATTATAATGAATAATAATAGTAATTATAATATTAATAGCAGTTTTGTTAATGACTCTTTATTACTGACCTATTTTCATTATTACTTTTAAATTAATATGAGAAAAAAAAAACTTTTAGTTAATGCCATTTCTTCAGTACTTAAATACACATTTATAAATTAAATATTCACGACAAAAAAATTTCATAATTATTGTTTGAAGCGAATTTATTTTTTTTTACCTTCATATTTTTTAATATAAATTATAAACAAAATTTTCTGATTTTTTAATACATATTTTATGAAATAAAAACGATTTTATGTTTAATTTTAGTTGGAGTATGATTAAACTCGTTATAAAATCACTCATGATCTCATGATCCTTAAACAACATGCAATTTATGTTAGAGTTGTAAATAAGCACTGGGTTTTGCAACGAGCTAAACATTACATGAATTTATAATAGATACTTAAAATTGAGATGTTTCATAACATTATTTGAGTCGAATAAGCAGTAGCTTAGGACATTAAGCTGCGAATATTTTAATTAAAATGTCAAAAGCTTACTTGAGGAGTAAACAAATCATTCACCTTGAATATTAATAAAATAAAAATCAATGTTAATAAAAATACTACCGCTACATATTAGTTATTATTTTATAACCGTATATACATATAAAAATATTGATTTTTATATTATAAATAGAAAGCACAAACAGTATAAGAGATATCACACGAGACTATTTTGAAAGCATGATCACTTAAGTGGAAGTCATGGCATGGAGCATTAGTCATCTCTTCTTGTAACCAGAAAGCAAGATCGGAAGTTGCACTCGAGCGTTTCGGTCTTGTCTTGTGTGTATTACGTTTATATATATGTCGTTTGCAGTGTCTTATGACTTGTGTGTTGTCTTTTGGGTGCATCGCGGTATAGTAAGCTTGAGGTCGATACAAATGTTCCATTCTTGGCTGCTTGCATCAAAAGAATAGAATGGAACAGAAGTAAAAAAAGCGAAAGAAAATAAAGTCGACTCAAGAAAATCCAACACACATTTTCTCTTTTTCTCATTCTCATTTCTTTTATTTATTACTTTACTTTTTTTTTTATTTATATTTTTTTTTTTCATCATCTTTTAAATATTCTTTTCTTTTTTTTTTTTTTTTTTCGTTTTTATTCATCGCCATAGAACATTCGACAATGTCCACAGCTCTGAGACTCTCAAGGGTTTCGTTGGCTTTTTTCATCTCCTCTCGTGTCGTCACTCTTTTTTCTCTCAACTCATAGTCTTATTGCACGTATCACACCTCTATATACTTTTTAACTTTACTCTTTCGGACTATCATATTTAACATGCTTTCTTTCTCTTACATGTACTTTAAACATACATATATACTTATAATTTTTTCATGTCTCTCGGTTCTTTGACTCGCGACCTCTTTCTCGGGTTTTAGCCGCAATGAATAAATATGTAAAAGCCACCGTCGTTTTCTTCAGCAGAGACCAGTAGAGAGAGTTAGGAGAATGGCTACTATACGCATCTAAATTGTATATATATTTATACCATTCATTCAATGGTAGTTCGACTAAATACACATAAATATGAAAATACATATATTACTCTTTTCATTTTCATATATTTATTATAGAAATATTGTCGTTATTAATTTGAATTAACTCTTCGTTTTAAATTATATAAATATTTGCAAATGTATACAAATGAATGTGTCATGTTGATATTCAAACTGACGCAATTGTTATATCATATTATTCTCACATACTCTTCACCACACCTACAAATAATAAAAAAACAATATTCTATTAAAATAATAATAATAATAATAATATACACATCATCATTGATCCATATGCCAATGTAACTTTATGCGTCAATGGTATTCAATGATTTTACAATTCTCTCTCTCTTTTTTTCTCACTTGTTTTTTTTTTATCATAATCATGGGGGAGTACATAGTTGTTCAATGAAATCAATGATTATATTTAACCATTAGAAAATTATTATAATATAAAATATTTGTTTCATTAGCTCACAGCATAAAATCTGCAATAAATTAAAAACAAAATATATATTAAAAAAAAAAAAAAAGAATTAAAATAAAACATAAAGACTTTTACCTATTTATTACATAATATTTAGTCTGAGAGGATTCATTTAATGCACTTAGTGCTTTGCTTTCTCTTATTTGCATTTTCTCCTCGTGCATTATTATACTTTTCATCTCTTGAATTTTCGCGCCCTCGTTACGCTCTCTAGAATAATAAATCTCCTCTTTAATTCTTGTTTCTTCTCATCTGCTCTTCTCTTGTCTTCTTTATCATAATTTCCTTCCACTACTCCAACACACGTCGTTCTTACTCAACTTACCTACTAATGCCAGTGAATACAGCGTTAACAGACTCTCGCTAATATACTAACTGATCAATTATCAAAGACTTAACGAGTCACATAGTTTGCACTATGCTAAAGTGTCAAGAAGAGAAAAGATATTATATGGTATAATAGAAGATGAACAAGAGGAAGAAGAAGAAGAAGAAGAAGGTTTCAAGGAGACGGATATCGATGTCAGAAGATCGTCGACTCAACAAACTTTTTAAAGCCCATCTTTCTTTTTCTTTTTACTCTCATCTCATCTTATCTAATCTCAGCTGCAGCCATAGCTTCTTCTTCTTCTTTTTAGCAATTCTTCTCTAGCTTACCAACGATTATTCTGGACGCGATTTAAATTTATTAAAAGTCCACTTACAAACCAGGTCGAGTCATGCCAAGAAATCGAATTGTCAGATTTATAAATTCAATTTATATGACTACTGTCATGAAATTGAAAATACTGAGAATAAATAATAATAAAAATAATATTAGGAAAGAGGTTTTAGAAAATTGTCAAGGATAAAAGTATAGAGCCTAGAATAGGAACGATTTGAAAAATCGATTTGAGAGATAGTGGTAACAATTGAGAGATCGAGAGAGAAATCGTTATCACACGCTACCATCTACACTACCCTACATATACATACATATCAAATATATAGATATATATATGAATGTATGTATTGCTTCCTATTCGTACTCTAAAGCAAACCTCATGCAATTTCCTGCGTCTGCAGTTGACGCTCTCCAGTCTCGGCAAACAGAGTCAACCCCACCGCGGGAGGATACCAGACCATTTGAAATTTAAATTACGCGGCAGATGGTAAATTTGTTGGATAAGAATAAACAAAAATAAAAATATTTAAAAAACAAAGTTAAAAAATTAAATTGAAAAAAATAAAAGCGAGAGACATCGATAAACCAGACCAATTCTTATTCCATGTTCTCGGACATTGGCATAAAAAAATAAAGAAAAAAGTAATAAATACTACATACATTCCATATATGGGTGATTTGTAAGGATGTTTTTGCTGTCCCAGGCATTTTTATATTAGAAAAATTGTTATTTTGTTACTAAAACAAATTTATTACGAAAGTAAAAAAAAATTTCTATTTGGAGCATTGAAAACTAAAATGAAATAAATTTTGGTTTTTTTGCTATAAATTCGTAAACCACCGAAATAGCAGTCCCCTGGACTGTCCCATTCCCCAAATTAAAACTTTAAGATTAAATTTTAAGTTATTCGTCCATAATATATTATTTGGTCCATAATGTTTATAAACTTGATTAGTTAACTAACAATCTTTTTCAATAAAAAGTACCGAAAATTAATTTGTTTCATAAAATTCATTAAACCAAAGTTTGTCCCAGGCATTTTAAGAACAGTCCCCTGCCAGAAGTTCAAAGCCAAAAAAAAAATCCAGCCTGTTATTTTACCTTTTGTAAGGTTTATAAGGACTTAACTAGCCTTGAATTAATAACCATAGGGCTGTTAGCGCTTTATCGCCATTTTATTTAGTGTCAAAGCACTGTTTGTGCTGGAAATATGTGTCTGGGCCACTTCAAAACTCAGTTCCCTGGCAACTATTTTTATTTATAATTTATTTATAAAATTGGATCCATAAGTCTTAATATTATTCTAATTAACGTAAACATTCATTGAGAAATTGAAAAGTTGAATGCATTGAAATAGTTTGCTGGATTTTTCTCAATTTGATAAAAAAAAAAAAACAGTCCCCTGTCATGATATATAGCAAAAGATACACAAAAATCGAAAAAGCAAAAATTAATTCGGCTGTTTATTTATTTTGATTAAGCTGATAGTTTTGTAGCCCCTGTTAATTTTTTTTCTAATAAAATCAAAAATAATTTGGTCGGACAATTTTGTACAGATTTAAGACGTCCTTACAGAGAATCACCGATATATACGAGGTTGTACATTGTCTGAGCTCTTATGAACTCTTTTATAACGTCATCATACGAAAATCCGAGTTATGTTGCCGGTAATCAGGTTAGAGGCGTTATGAGATTGCGAGGGCGAATAAAGAGAGATTGAACGGAATAGACCAGGCAAAAGAGAAAGAACGATTGTACTGGGTATGCTGAACCCCTTTTGTCCTTTCACTCTTTTCCTCTCTCACTCCGTCAATCCATTTACAAAACGTCGCTTTTACAAGTAAATCGAATTATTTTTGAATTTCAATTGATTTTACGTTACTTGTAGTGAAACATCATGCCATTTAAACGTCGTCATTACGTATATTAATCTAAAAAAAAAAAATTACCAAGCCAGCATTGATGTCTCTACGATTTAGTTAACACAAATCTGTCGTAGTCGTGATAAAAAAGAATAAGGCGGATAAACCGCTTATAGATTAATAATAAAGTTACAACGCCGCATTACTTCTGCCAAAATAAAATTAAAAAAAACTGATCGATCGTTATTAATACGCCGTAAAATAAAACTCACCTGTGTCTGTGCCACTAGGAGGCCGATAATCGCAGATGTCAGGCAAATGTTGATCATCCTTACTGACATTTTGTCGTACACACTTTTAAAATAAAAAAAAAACTCCTTACTCGCCGTTGCCGGCGCAGCACGTCTTGGTCCTTTTCTCTCTAAACGTACTAACGCCTACAATTAAATATTATTATTATTAGTAAATATTAAATTTACAAGTAATTAATAAATTATTCATTTAATCACAGATAAATGAACAAAACTTATAATAAATAATAATAAAATACACACGTAATGTCACGTCTTTAATATCACTTAATGATCACTCACAAGTGTGTCGATATGTCAATTTTATTATTACTATATTTTTATGTATTTAATATCAGTACTGGTAGCAATATTTTTCGTTATTTTATTGCGTAAATCAAGGTAGTATTATTGAGGTATACATATATGTTTATACATATGTGTATGTGTGTATATATCGAGAATTGACAGACACCAGAACCAGGCGCCTCACGGTTACCGCCGCGTAACTGTGCTCCTTCGTTTTCGCTACCCGCTGGGTGGGTCGCTCGATCAGACCACCGAACAACGACAATGAAAGAGCCAATATGGCGCCGCTGAATTAATAACCAATGAGAGACGTTTATCGGGGGCGGCTGCGTCATGAGAATGCGCAGTAACGCCAGTCGATAACGCGGCGGGAACCCGCTCATTTTAAAAATTACAGACAATATTTTTCGTATATTCCTCTAAAGCTCTCTGCTGTCAAATCCAAACCACATTCGTCCCACAAATTCGCTTTCGAGTCTTTATCTCTCAATAATATCTGATATTTAATCATTTAAATTGATATATTTCATTTCATTTTATTTTTTTTTTCTTCAAAAAATTTTTTGAAGAAAAAAAAAAATTTTTTTTTAATACTCAAATTAGAACAAAAAAATTTTTTTTTAAATTGCACTTACAGTTTTTGAAGTTTTTTAGACGTGCAATTTTTTTTTATTTTTTTGTAATGATTTTTTCAATAAAAAAAATTATAAAAATTTTTAAATGTCGGCTAACTTAATTTTCATAAAAATTCCATATTTTTACCGCTTTTCCTTCAAATACCTTTTTAACGCGTCAAGATATTTAAATTCTGTAAAATGCATCTAAAAGCTTAGAAAATAAGATTTAATTTACATGTTTACATATATTTATAGACCAAAAAATATCTATTCTGGGTCCCTTTCAATGAAATTTTACTCCTGCAGTCGTTTTGTTTAGTTTGATGGTTGAAATTTAATATTAAATAGAAACATTTTTAATAAGTTGATATTAGAATTCTACTTATTGAATTCACATTATTGTTGTACTAAAACCAGCAAATGTTTATTTTTAACAAAATTATTTCTAAATAGTTTTAAATTAATTATTTAATTTTTCTTTAATTAATGAATTATGTGACATATTATTATTAATTTTATTTTATAAAAAACAATTTTTTTTTTTATTCGAGAAATCTACTTCCATTTCGGCTGCCGAATGGCCTTTTTTTTTTAGTGTAAAAATTTAATTTATTTGATTTATCAATTTGTATGCATTTCTATTATATAATTCTGTTCCTTTTAGTTGAAACTTTATCAAGTAATTGAATGTATTGTTTATCAAAACTGTTCAACATTTTTTTTTTGAGTCGTAATTTATAGCTTCTATAAAAAGTTTGAAAAAAAAATTACGATCTTTTATTAATTAATTGCATATTCAATTACAATTTATATAACGCATATTTATTATGTGCGCAATAATTTCTTCAGGAAGCTGATACTATACTTGAATATTTGTTTATAAATTTTATATATTTTTCGAGAACCGTATGACAAATTGAACGTTCAAGTCATAGAAGAATTAAATTAAATTCCCTGTTTTATTTATCGTGGATGACATCAACAGTCGAGATTTATCATGCGCTTTTCTTTAATTTTTTATAAATGAATAAATCCATTTTTTATGAATTATAAATTATAATTAGGTATATCGATTGTAATTTTTACTCCATTTCCTCTAGAACCTTTAAAGTATTCATAAAAAAAGGAAACGTTGGTTTTTTAAATAAGTGTTTTAATATTATTGGGGCTACTTTTCCTGAGCTGTTTTTTAATCAATTTTTTAAATAAAAAATTGATTAAATTCCTGAGTCATTTATCTTTGTCAACAATTTTTATTTAAAACAAAATTTAAATAGTCAAGTATTCCATCACATTGATCAAATAAAAGGATTTGTTGTAACAATGTATTATTCAACAGCTCAGCATATTTTAATTTAATATTTTATAGGCAATATTTTAGTAATTTATTAAAGTGGATGCCAAAGTATTACTGCTAATGTATGGTATTCAATAATTAATTTATAAATTTATGTCGAGATCGTGATGTTTTCCATAATATTTTTAACTGCCGAAAGAAAAAAAAAAGTAATGAATTATACCGTCATGCTTGAAAATATAGAATAACCTAAATGAGAAAATCAATAAAAGAAAAACTTCGTTTTACCTATGTAATTAAAAGACTAGGGGAAATTTTATCTCTGGAGTGTTTATATGATAAAATGGGTTTTTGTAGTTAAGTTAAACTTAGTATAATTGGAAAGGTTTTGACTTCAATTTGTGAATTTTCAACGTTTCATATTATTTTCAGCGATAGTTAATTTATTGTATTAAATTTTCGAAGTAGTTTTCAATAGATTTTAATTTCACACTAAATACCATTTGTTTATTGATTAATTTTATTTTGTACATGTAATGTTGTTATACGTCAAATATTAATCTATATAACTAAGAAAATAAAGAAAATTTTGTGACGGGCTTGCCATTATTATAAAGTGGGTTTCTATAATTAAATTTGATGCCATCAGAAAGGTCGTAACTTGTATTAATATTTTTTCACAGGTTGATACTTTCTCGACGATAGTCAATTTATCATATAAATAATTAAAAGAATAAAGATAACTTTGTGACAAGCATATTTATATTTTAAAAGAAATTTTCACATCTATTGAATAGTCAATTTTTATGATGAGTTTTTGGCGCAGTCTTGAATAATTGATTGGTTTTATAATTGTTTATCCAATTATTGGTATTTATTCCTACAATAGAAATATTTTTTTTTTCAATTTATCTGAAAATTATACAAATTATGTATTTTGTCATTAAAAATATCTGTAGATCATTTAACCAAAAAGTTTTTTTATAAATAATTTTTAATTCTCAGCAGCTAGTTGCTAGAATTAAATATAAAATATAATATTGGAATCGTTAAATCTTAAGTAGTAATGTAAATTTTTAGTAAAATCCTGACATTATTAAGCTTTAATTTTTTTATTTTTGCAGATGAGTATATATGGTTTAAAATGACGATAGATTTTATTAATATTAGCTTTAGCTGAGAGTAATTAGTTAATTAAACATGAGTGAAAATTTTTTTGTTTGCAGAAGATTTGTCGGGTAATATTTCTAGAGGTTGGTTTAAATGTTAGGTCAATAAGTCTGAAGAAATAGAATTAAATTGATTGTACTGGTAACGATGAGAATGAGGATGAGCGTGCGGTTAACTCGAGTGACTCATTCGTTTTCTCATTGAATCAAGTTATACACTACAAAGCAATTGGAACACTTGAAGATTTTTCATATTATTTTTGACCTTTTTCACTTGTCATTCTATTTTATTTCGGTTAATTTAGATTTTTCTTCTTATCTTTATTTACTTATTTTGTTTTTAAACAAAAGTAGAGTGTGATTGGATGAGAACCGTAACGACAGGCGGTTTAATAACGGAAACTCGAGATGTCAAGTGAATAAGGCGAGTGGAAGTACAACGACAACCGGAGAGGGACTCGATTATCGAGGAATTGTCTCGGACTGGATTCCAAGCATGGGAATCCCGCAGAAATTGAAACGGCACTCGAATACCACGAGTATTCGAGTATACCACTAGCATTCTGTTCGATCGATCACAAAAGAGAACGAGAGTAGAGGAAATCAAGTGAGATAGATTAGGTTTTTGATAAAGATAAAAATAAGTACATACATTGTTATATGTTATATATACGACTAATAGACGGATTGTTGTCTGAGACAAATCGACGTCGTGGAAACGTTTTGCTCAAATAAACCCTATGTGTTGGAATCAACAACCTGTAGATGCTTTGCTCAAACTTGTTGTAAAGTAAAGCCAAAGCTGTCTAATGCTCGTCCATATGGATTTTCTTGTCCGCAATTGTCTTGTTTAGTTAAAGGACGAAATTCCTGCGTCGGCGCCTCGTTACTATAGTCATTCAAAGCAAATCCATCAACCTTGTACTGCAGAAGAATAATCAGACGCTGATCGTATTTAGACAGACAGTTTTTATACAAATAATACAATTATAGAATTATCTTTGACATAATAGAAGGCGATGTTAGCACAAAGTATGTCTAATGTAGACACAGATATACTTAGTACATGAAAGCAAAGAAGGTCAATTTATAAAATTGAAAATGGTAGTCTTAAATAATGACTGGTGGCTGACGACGATAATCCTCTGATGATGACGTTGCTGGATTCACGTGGTGGCTTTAACTCAAGCCATTTCATTGGCTCTTTCACACTCGCTATATATTATATATATAATATATATATATAAAAAGAGAGAGCCTAGTCAAGCTATATCCTTCGGGGATTTCCCCTTCTGTGAGCTTGAAAACTCCCTACTGCTATCTGTCCACGTCGTTTCCACCCTCAGCCAATGTGTAACAAACCAGCCCCAGAAAGTCCAAAAGTCCACATCTATCGCTTTATTTTATCCTCAATTCCTCACGTTAATCCTCTTCTATATATACTCTTTCTCTTTCTCTTTACCAGTTACTTGACCAAGTTGACATCAATTTTCTTGCTGGCAGAAAACTTCTCTCATCTCTTGAGTCTAACGTATAAAGCTTTGAAACTCTCTTGCTCTTCATAATTTTCTCTCTAACTCCTTTTAGAATTTTTTTTTTTTACCCTTTTTCGAAGACTTTGCCATTAGGCCAAGTACGTCTCGTTAGCGTTAGTATATACCCAATATTACTGTGTACTGCGGCTAAAAGCTCAAGAGAGTGGAATATTTGATAATAATAATGTGATTATATAAATTTACAAAAACCTAAAAAAAAAAAAAACAAAATAAATTAATAAAACTTATATTTTATTTTTTACCTCAACCACTGCTGCTCCCTCATTGCCTGCTGCTATTTTATACATACATAATTTACAAACTCATATAATTTTATAATAATATTTATCTCGGAATAAAATTTAAACTGTAAACTGTTTCTCTCGTTTTCTTGCCTACGGCATTGTAAAGTTCTTAGTAACAAACTTTTTTCTTCTCTAGCGCTTATTCTTTTACCCATTCTTCGCTTTCATCATTTTCTTCTTCTTCTTCTTCTTCTTTTACTTCTACTTTGTTATTTTCGCTCTATTTACATTAGCAGTTTTTGTTTATTTTTAAAAATCTATATGTATATATGAGCGATACAAAACTGTGGGAAGAAGAGGAGAAAAATAAAATGATAAAGAAAGATAGAAAAAGAGAGAGAAAGTGTAAGAGAGAGTAGCCTTGGCCCGTGAGTTTTCTCGCTCGTGTGGCGGGCGTAGCGTAGTCACGGTTGTCCTGGCAACGGTATCGATTTCAACCCTCGGCTATGCAGTAGAAGAACCCAGGAACGAAGCCCACCATCACATGTATAACCAACTACCAGTGCACTTTGACACCATAGGGTTGTGTTTTCCACCCTCTTACTCCCTCAATCCTTCTAGACTCGCGCTCACTCTCACTATCCTTTTGCGCTTAAATTCTTTCTCTCTCATCTTTCAAACTTCCTCTGTCTCTTCACACCCTTATTCCATACTACTCACCGCTTTTGGTGTGCTCTCGTTGAAACGCCGGTTTCGACAACGCGATTATACTCCATAAACTCCCTTTACAATCCAAACTGAGCGAGCGAGTGAATGAGCCAAAGTTACACTCTAAAGAAGAGAGACAAAGATAGAAAAAGATAATGAAAGAGGAACAGGAGGGCAAGTTGAAGCTTCTCGATGCCTCTAGCATGGGAAATGTACGCCTGAAAATTCAATTCTCTCGTTCATTTTCACGTTGTATATAGTCAATTCTTTTACACTTACCCAATACAAGAGACAGCAACATCTTAGAAACTACTGAGGCTTTAAGCCTCAAGCTAAATGACTCAGAATGCCGCCGGTAAATCCGTAAAGTAATAATAAAATAAAAAAAATAGACTTGATTTTAAGGAAAATCTAATTCAATAACTTCAATTGAATATATATGTATGCTTTTAATATCAAAATATTTAAAAAAATTTTTTAAAACAATCGTCATAAATTTATGCATATAAATTTTTGTAGTTTAATTTTACGATTCATTTATTTGTTTTTTAATAATCTCAGAGGAATTTTTAGTCTCTTATACTTGATGCCGATGATGCTTCAGTATAATAGAGCAGCAACGTAAAACGCGATTATTTGTTCACAAAGAGCTGACGATACCGCACGTGCCATCAGAGTCCAGCGAATCCGTTTTATTTCCTCTTAACAATAGAGTCTCGGTCGTACCGTTATCCTCCTCCTCTTTGCCTCTGACATTCGCGTGCCAGTCACACCGCGTTCGAGAGAGGCTTTTTTTTTTATTATTTTATTCTGTTTTCTATTTTTTTTTTTTTTTTGTTTTTTGACTTACCCTTCACTGTTGAATTCACTGTAAAATAAAAGACGATTACGCTTCTCGCGAAAAGTGAGAAAGATGCCAAAAGATTTATCTTTTATCATTGGTTTATTTTTTTAATTTTTTTTAAAAAAATATATGTGGATTTCCTCGATACTTTTCCCTTTTCTTTATCCTCTTTAGTAGAACAGTAACAGCCGTACCAGAGTATCATTTATTCTTCTTTCTCTGTTGGATACTCGTAAATGCCGCAAACTTTGTTTGCTGGAACGGCTTTGTCTGAAACAATATTCGACTGTGAGGCTCTTTTCAACGTCATCAGTAAAACAAGACACGTCTTGCTACTATACTCTACAACAGCCTGTCATGAGAAATTTCAAACTTTTTCTCTGTTCTTTTTATTTTACTTTTTATCTCACACTCAAGAAAAAATAAAATAAACGATAAGAATAACTAGCTTCTGCTGGGCACTCAAAAAAGTTTGAGATTAAACACTGCAGGCAAATATAATTGATCTGTAAATATACGTATATACTAAATTAATTAAACATACCAATCATCTTTGGATATGAAAGATTTAAGTTGTTCATAATCTTGATAAATTCATCCTTAGTTTTAGTAAGTCGAGGATTTAAAATACGTTCTTCAGCAACTGTTGTTACAGTTCGACCGGTATAGTCATGAGCTGGATAAAGCCGGAAGTTTGATGGTAAATTAAATATTAACTTGTGTACTGATTCATAGAGCGTTTCTGGTGAGCCACCCTTTGTATGGAAAAATAAACAAAATATATAATTGAATATTCTTTTGTTATTTTACTGACTTCTATACTATTTTTCATCATATGTAATACAAACCTGGAAGTCTGTTCTACCACATCCACGGATTAAAAGTGTATCTCCAGTAAATGCGATACCTTGTTCATGACATACGTACGTCACGCAACCTGTATCCATTAAAAAAAACACACGTAAGTTTAATAAATGATTATTTTTATTGATTTTTTTAAACTGTCTGACCTTCGGTATGACCTGGAGTTGATAAAGCTTCTAATTGATGTCGTCCAAAATTAATTAAATCATGTGGTTCAAGTAAAATATCCGCTTGCGCACCACTACGTCGAGATATAATTGATTTACAACCAGGTAATATTGATTTTAATTTACCTGTTCCTGTTATATGATCGGCGTGCATGTGGGTGTTTACTTAAACATAAAATATAAAATAAAAAATTTTTTATTTCATCTACTTTTGATGAACATGACAAGAGCATGGTGTCTTATATTATTTATTAGGGTGCGTCAAAATTTAATCGCTAAAAGCAACCTTTTAAAATTGATATTTTGAGTTCCGCTTTTAGCAGGAGTTAGGTTTGGGCATTTCCTGAGATATTTTGATGTGTCAGGATTTATTTGATATTTACATAATTTTTTAACAGAAGTTTTGTTTAAGCATTTTTTCTGGAATTTAAAAATTTCAAAATTTGGCCAAACGAAGCTCCTGTTAAAAAATTATGTAAGTATCTAATTTTAAAAGGTTGCTTTCGAAGATAAAATTTTGACGCACCCTATTATTTATGTAATCTTTCTATGGGGATTAATGAAATACTATTAAAGCAATCAGAACACTTTGGCTTCTTGAATGTAATTGCCAAAGTTTCTCGTTAATTCTGCAATCCTTAGGTAAGTTGTCAAATTCTCTGAAGGTAGAAAGCTTTTGGCGCTAGTAGAGTTGTATGAGAAATTAAAGTTTTATGTAATGAAAGTTTAACAATTGCTGAAACTATTCTGGGTATTATGATTAAAATTTTCTACTAACACTCAGTACATTACAGTCTAACAATTATAGACATGAGCATTTAACATATTTGTATGTAATGTACTTTTATTGGAATATATAATATTTACTTGCGTATTTGAGTTCCAATCCTAGATCTTTAATTAATGTAGCATCTCTATCAGCCCATTCTAATACTGGATCTATCAATATTGCCTTTTTTTGCGTTGTATCAGCTAATAAGTATGTATATGTACTGGAAGATGGGTCGAATAGCTGTAAATTAAATGTTAAACCCAATATTTAGTACGGGACGAAATTTGTTATTCATTATGTATATATTCTATTGATCTACAAGAGTTAACATTATGTACCTAGTTATTTATATTGTAGTCAATAAATATTTAATTATATCGTTTAATTTACCTGGCGAAACAAGATGTCATTGGAGAGAGGTATATGCTCTGTTAGAGTTTTATTCTGACACTGATGTGCAATTGACACATACCTTCTTGTTGTTTTGGTAACACAATGCTGCGAGACAGTTGTTGCAAATATTTTAGTACATTTTCTAAATAATTTTGACATTTTTAATGGTAGAATTCGGAGTGATATTTAAGTACATTAAAAATTAATAATACTCATCCGTCACATCAGACTGAAAAAAATATTTTATTAAACATGTGATCTGTCTGTATCCTATTTATATCAAAGCATTAAATTATCTAGTGAGATAATTAATAAATCAAATGCTATTTTTTTAAATTATTGGTTCCACTTATCATGTTATCACAACATAACCTAAATGACATTACTTTATATCCGTACTTATAGTTTTTTTTACAAGTCAATAAATTAAAATTTTGAACATAAAAGGTAAAAATCATCAATCTGTCAACTTTCCATTTAAATTTTACGAGGATTTACATTTTTCAATTTTTCAAAATTTTATTAATTCAAATCAATAATTTATAAAATAATTTGAAAAATGCGCGCCTTTTTAGTTTTGTAAGCCTAGGGAGCAAAATTATAATCTCAGAGAAATACAACACTGCCATCTTTATAAGTTCTTTTCCTTCGTGATAGCTAAAGGTTTGTCATGACTTTATTTATGTTCATCAATTAAATAATATTTAAATATTATTTAACAAAGTTTTTAATAATTTATTAAAAACTCAATTAGCTGTGATTGCTACATTGATAATTATTTTTTGCTATTTTTTGCAACGTTAACTCACGAGTAATATTGTTCACTGAGCTCCATGTGATATCTGTTTGACGTGACATCCTAAATTAACCTTTTTTTATTTGTAAAATCTGAACTATTACTAATTATTTATTATTTCAGATGCCTTCCGTAACTTTGAAGGACGTTGACCAGCACAAATTTGTGCAAGCATTTTCTGCATTTTTAAAAAAGTAAGTTTTAGAAAATATAACCTAGCTTTTAAGTTATTTTCCTACATTACCAACCTTGTGCTAAAAAATTCAGATTCGATTTTATAAAATCAAAAAATTATTTTTTTTTTAAGTTACAAAAAAAAACTGAATTGACAATTTTTTTTGTATACAAATTGAAAGTCAGATTAAATAAAAATTTTATTGTTTTATCAATTGAAGCAGAATTTTGAGACAAAAATTATTCACATGTGAACATATGCTGTTAACTAATAAATAATTATTTTAAAGGACCGGTAAATTGCGTGTACCAGAATGTATGGACATCGTGAAGACGGGTCAGTTCAAAGAGTTGGCGCCTTATGATCCAGATTGGTATTACACACGTTGTGCGGCCATCGCTCGTCACATCTACATCCGCAGTCCCATTGGTGTTGGTGCAGTAGCAAAAATATTCGGTGGACGTAAACGTAATGGAACTCACCCCAGCCACTTTTGCAAATCTTCCGGTGGGATTGCACGTAGAGCTCTCCAAAGTTTGGAGCAGCTTAAACTAATTGAAAAAACACCAATGGGGGGTCGTAAACTCACCAGCCAAGGACGACGTGATTTGGATCGTATTGCTGCTCAAGTAAAAGCTAAATGCAAAAAGCAATTGAAGCTCCAAGAAACTCTCGTTCTTTAAGGATTGTATTTCAATAATAAAACTATCAAAATCTAAAAAATTGTTTTCTTAATTAAAATTTTTTTTCTTTCGTATTAACTTTTAAGGAGGTACTGTGCAAAATCACTTTTCTTACAATATACTTCAATTTTTGAATACGCGTACCTTTAAAATTTTTTTTAATAGCAGGGTGGCGATTGACCTGGAAAACCTGGAAATGTCAGGGAGTTTTAACTTGAGTCAGGAAAATTTCTAGTTTATTTTAAAAAATAAACTAGAATTCTGTAGAAAAAATAAATTATTTCTATAGCATTCTAAAAATCGTACTGTAGATAATGTTTAATATTAATTGATGTTATTTAATTTCTTAATTTATATTTCTTCTTTTTTGTGATCAATAATATTAAAAAAACTAAATGTATGGATAATTAATAATAAAAAAGAAGTATAACTTCTCAATGATTGATGATAATAATAATATCAATTGTATTTTCAAAAGTTATAAACATTTAATCGAAAGAAACTGATCTTTTTTGAATAGTTGAAAATCTGCAAAAAAGTATAACATAATTTATAGCTCCAAATTTTTACTCAATTCTGAATATTAGATATGAATTTTAGCATACAAAAATTATTTTTAAAATAATTTGCAATTATAACGAATACTTGAATAACAATTATTTTATTATAGGTTCTGGAATTTTATTTTTGGTCAGGGAATTTTGAAATTAGTGTTCAGTCGTCACCCTGTAATAGTTCTTGCGGTGCTAATTTTCGAAATATTAGCAATTAAAAATCGTACATTTAACATGTATTCCCTATCCTGACTAGTTAGAGTGAACATTTTATTGAATAACAACTATACTTTTCTTAGAATTTTTTTAAAAAACAGAATATTTATTAATCAAAATTTTTATTAATTTTTTATCGAAAAAATTTCAATTAAACAATTAAAAAAAAAATATCATATGTTAAAAACTTAAAAAACTATACGTGCAATTTTTTATAAATATCTTTTTAATTGTAATTTAATTAAAAAAAAAAAAAATCAAAAATTTTTAGACGTCTGCTAATTTCAGTGTCATATATTTAATTGAAGTTATAACAAGTATTTTTTTATCAAAAATAACATAAACGAGCGGCACTCATTTTTTTATAAAAAATCTTTGAAGTTAGCAGCAGCACAAGTGCGTGAGAAAGAAACCAATAGCCATAACCTATTGGTGTCTTTATTTACCGTAGTACCTCCTAAATATCTTTTCTATCGGCAGTATTTTGAGGGCAGCTGATAAAAGATGGCGTTAGTATGATGCAGAGCTCGTGCTTATCAACCAAAGTTGCGGCATCTAGATGTGATGGACTATGCGCGTTAGTGAAATAAAAATCCAAACAGCAACGCCACACAACACAAAGAATATTCACGAAACGAAAAACATATACACATTTATGTGAATATGTGTGCGTGTGTATAGATTGAGCTCTGACATAAAACTAAAGAAGTTAAAGCTAAACGGTACGCTGGTAGCGCAGTCTTTCGCGGATGGTTTACAGAAACTCACGATATAATACGTTGTAACTCAGATGTGTGTATACTATACAGTAGTGTGTTGTGTTGTCTGTTAAAAACAGTTGAAAATTGTCTCGGCACCGACCGAGTCACACAAGTGTCGGTTTTATCATACACAATAGTCATCAGTGAGCTTTATAATACATAAAACCACTAGTCATCAATCGTGTTTCATATAAAATAATCAAAACACAAATATATTCTCAATATACATTAATATTTTTAATAATAATAATATTAGTTATTATTGTCATAATAATGTATAGTATAAATTGTGTTGATGGATCCATTGTGATCCTTAAACAAAATTCCATAACATCGATTCATCGTTCGTAAGTTTTGTGACAATAAATAAATCTCAGAAGAATATTATATATTTTATTGAATTAATAAAATAAACTGTCTGTTTAATTACGATTTAATTTTTTGGATTTAAGACTAACTAACTGAGTGCAAATAAGATGTTACGAAAATAATCACGAGCTCATGCTCAAAGCATGTGCTTCATCTAGACAGTAAGTGTTAATGTGATAGATGTTTTATGGATTTTATACGTACATATATTTATATATATATAAATATATATAAATCTATAAATGTGTACATATCAAAATGGTAATTATTAATACATTAGTTGATATTATTAAATTATAAATTTGTTTATTTATTTATTTATCTTTTTGTTTTTTGACGCAAGAGAAAAAGTGAGAGGCAAAGCGGGGGCGTAAAAAAACGAGAGGTGTGTTCTAGCCTCCACCTCCTTCTTCATCTTATTCGACTGTGATTCGCAAACTCATATTATATTATATTATTATACAATTGTGACAGTTTTGGTTTTATTGCTATCAATGTGACCGTTTATTTTTATCCATAAATAATTGGAGCACAAGTAATAATTAAAATAACAAAATGCCTGGGTTAATTGCCGTGAGTGAGTTTGTTGAGGAGACAAGGGAGGATTATAACTCACCAACCACCTCAACTTTTGTATCACGGATGCCACAATGCAGACAAACCATAACTGCACTTGAAGAAGTAAGTTTATGTTTTGGTATTTATTTATTTATTTATTATAAATAATAATAATTATTATTATTATTATTTAGTGTTTTATTTATTTATTGAGAGGCTAGAGATTTGACACTGGAGACAAAAGTCTTGACATTCTGACGTGTACAATTTACTATCAAATCTCATTGATTTTATCGCTTTAATGATGTTAATTGTTGATATTTTACAATAATAATTATTTTATAGATTTATTATTCATGCAAAAAAATAATCAACAGACGGAATTTTTATTATAACAAGCGAAAAAACAAACATGAAATTTTATTCAGCCGACGAATTAGTTTAGATTTTAAAACAGAGTGGAATGCGAATAAATAAGCAAAAAAAAAAAACAACGATATAGATAACAATAATGATAAAAAGCAGTTATAAGAAATAGTGAAACAAAAAGTATAAAGAAAGAAAAAGAAATGAAAGAGAAGTGATCGAATTTCTGAGGATTCACGGCATAATATTTTTTTGTTTATTGTTCTAAACGAGGTTCAGAACACTCAACATTTTTTTACTTTCACAATCATGATTATTATTGTTATTTTATTTTAATTTCAATGACGTGACGATTGAGACGATATAGAGAAGGAATTAAACAAGGAAACCTTATCGTGTTAACGTCCGGTGCCTGTCCATTCTCCATTCAATCTTGTGATATTTCCGTACTTGCACCGGATATGACCCTATCATTTTTTTATAATTTTTATTCGTTTACATTTTATGTGACCTTATAAATTAATTCTATAAATAATCAATTTTTAATTTCGTTAAAGTGACAGCTAAATAATTTATCATGCTCAAAAATGTGTTCTACACATACTTACATACATATATATAAAATATACCCCATTAAAAGAATTTGGCGGGAGATTCTATTGTAAGCTGGCAGGGTGTTTTTTTTTCTTATGTGTTATTATTCATATGTCCGAGGGGCTTTTGGGATAGTTTAGTACCTACAGCTGTCGTTAAATTCCTCATACAATGTAATAGTGTAGATATGAATCTACATATATATATTTATATACTATTGTAGATCTAGTCCACGTTTATATCCTCAGATGTCTCGCAAAAGTCTGAAATTCTAGTTTAAAATCAACTTGTATTTCTAAAATACATTCTCGGATATCTTTTATTTCTATTCATATTATTTTACGTTTTATATAACCAGTTCTATATAAATTTTATTACAAAAAAAAAAAAAAAACTCACATTACATTTATTTTTAATCAATTGTTACACAATTATTGATATTTTTCAATTAACAAAAGAAGTTGGTCCGGTAATAAAAAACGATACTTATCGCATGAACGGATGATTTACAAAAAATTGTTTTTTAATACTTTTTTTCAGCTTATATAAAAATATCAATTACTAGAGAAAGAGTGAATAATGCTTTAGAAGAATAAAAAAAATCGTTATATTGACTAGTCATAAAAATAAATGGGATTTAAAATCTTAAATATAAAAATTAAACAGAGCTGACATGTAAATCTGAATTTAATATTATATTATATTATTTGTATACATGTATTTATAACTGATGACTAATGTAATGAAAAGTATGTACGTATTCTTAGACAATGTAATATTATTATATACGTATGTCACGCATTACATTACACGTATCATAACATTAGAATGAATGGAATGGAAATGGAAATAGCAACAGCACTAAGTGAAGCGAAAAGACGACAGAGACGATACGGAGACTGGAAAGAAAAAAAAATAATAACATTAACTGATGATAAATAAAAGATAAGAAAATTATTTGAATAAAGCACACAGTGAAGATAAAATAAAAGTGCGTGGATATTACATGTTATCTTAAGAAATGATTAAAAATACAATAAAAACAGTGGATCAATGTCCTGGGGGGTCAGGGGGCGTGGAACTTGATGCTTCAAAGGGAGTGCCCTCACCTCTAAATAGGTCAAATAAAACCAATCTTCAAGATATAATATATATAAAAAATTATTTAACAATCTACATACACCCTTTTACACTTATCCATGCACAAAATACGCTTATTAGTTACCATGTTGGTCATCATCAAAAGGTGTGGTAAAGTAGAAAAAAAAATTCATCAGTACATGAAAATTATTTTTTTTATTTTATGTATACGGTCACTCATAATCTTACGGACTGCTTGTATACATACAATATGTAATGTTTAATAGCCTTATACCTGAGTTTGCCTCTACTCTGCTGATAAAGGTACCCAGTACAAATACATAGGTACAACAAGTTTAAAAAATAGTAAATAAAATGAAAAAGAGTCATAAATCAGAAGAAAAAACTAAAAGATAAAGAAGAAACAGACAGACAGACACAACTCGGACATACTGCAACAACAACAACAACAACAACAACACAACTTGATGGCGAATTTCTCGTAAGCATGTTCTTTGTAAATTACAGCACGTAACCGTTGCAATATAAACGACCTACCAAGGCCGAAGCTCCAGGAATTCCTTCCACTCACTGTGCTGCTGGTAGTTTGTTATGTGTTGGGGTTTATATTCACTACCTTGTACTCGGATTTACTCGGTTTGCTCCGTTCTTCATCGCTTAAACCTGGATCACCTGCTTCTTCTTTTCTTCATCTTCTTATGGTACTTTATTCTCCACAATTATTCGCTGTATTTTTAATTCCCGACATTTTAATTATACTCGTTACGTAGCTGTAAATGGCAATTAAATCTTTAATTATAATGTGTTATTATGGGTATGAATAAAAAAAAACTTTAAATATTTATATGAAAAAAAAAAAAAAAATTAACATTATTACTTAATCGGAAGCAATTGTAAGGCAATCACATTTAATGTGTGTTTACGGCAAAAACAACTTTTTCCTCTTTCTTTCCTCTTCTTCTTTGTCCTAGGTCAGTGTCTTATGTATGTATTTTTTTAATGTAATGTATATAATAAGTATAAGTATAAGTATACAAACGGGCGATGGTATGGAAAACCGGAATGCTGATTTAAAAAAGATAAAATTATATTACTTTTTTTAATACAGTAAAAAAAAGTAAAGGGAAGATGGATAAATTGGTATGACGGAGGCGTTTGAGTCAACGTTCAATGAAAATATGTGTTTACATGTTTTGTATGATGATGATGGTGATAATAATGATAATTATTGTTATTATATGTATATATACAAAGAAGAAATTCATGAGGGGTTGGATTTGTTTGGTTGGACAGGACAGTGCTCCAATTGTATTATAAAAGTACTCTCCACCTGTCCCACGTGCCTGAAATTACTTCCGCTTGTAATTCCTTCAATTAACACTTGCGAATAAACGATGACAATTAAATCATGGGATACTTGTGTATGTATGTATGTGTAAGAGGAAAAGCGAATAGATTATGTCATGTGTTATTTAAAATTTAATAACTCCAAGAAAAAAAAAGGAGTGAAAAAATCAGTATTTTTTTCTACTGTCCTTCATTGGTATGAGAGCAAGCCAATTAATAGCTTTATATTCGGGGCAGTATTAAAATAAAACAATGATTGCCTTTGAACTTTTGTCTGCGGCAAATCTATTGTCAGTATATCATTAAGTCTTTCATCAATAAATTCATTTATTATTTTTATTATTATTGATTAATTAACTAATTTATATAATAATAGCTTTTGATGAATACCCAAATAGTAAAACGTATTTACCGTCCAGTGAGTTTTAATAATAATTAGTATATAAATTAAATTGTTGTTATAATGACCTTGCGTGCACTGTGACTGTGTTGTTGATTAATGCCTGAATGAAAATCAAATTTTCATGTTTATTTATTATCATTTACCATTTAAATTGAAATTAAAATTTATTTTTTTTTTCTTTCAGACCCTGGACTTTGATCGTGAGGGTTTAACGAAGCTCAAGAAGGCGATCAAAGCCATCCACAATTCCGGAAATGGTAAGAAGCTGATAAAAAAAAAAAAAAAAAAAAAATAACTAAGAAGCTAAATAGAAACTGAAGACGGCTCGGTACTGAAAGTCGAGTGTAGTAGAAACCTTAGTACTTGCTAGGTGTTTTCTTTGAGAAAGAACTTGACACGGGTCACGCGCCAAGTCTCATCATAACGTTCTCGACTTTAATAAAGCTTATGGATTATAATAATAGTTGTAGTGTTGTAATATAGCAACAGCAATATTGTACACTCGGTACAAAGTACATTGAGAAAGGCAGCAGTCAGCAACGGTAGACGGAATCGATTTCTCTGGCGCCTCTCGTTTCACTGCTGCTGCTACTTTTCTTACATTACTCCAGCTCAATGCCTTTAAACACAAGAATTAAATATCTAGTCGATGACCTCTCTTCTCTACCAGATTTTAATTTATAATTATTTTTATCAATTTAAACAATTAATTAATTAATTAATATTATCTGTATTTTTAGCGCACGTGGACAATGAAGTTTACTTGGGAAGAGCATTGGAAAAAATGGGAGATGCTGCGCTTAAAGAACAAGAGCATGATATTGGTGCAGCTTTCTTTAAATTTGCCGTTGTTACAAAAGAACTCAGCGCATTAATGAAAACTCTTGTAAGTGTACACAATATTTAATTTATAAAACGTACAATTACGCTGCATTTATGTACAACGCTTATAAAATTAATGGACACTGGATTGTACGAGTTGACAGTTGATGATGATAAAAATGACTATGATTATGAGAAACGACATTTGCAAAGCTTGATAGCTTGATAATTGGATGATGATTATGATAATGATTGTTTCAATTGTGTGATGGATCAATTAATGCGATACAACTCTCGAAGGCCGGCCCTCAAGCTCATTGGTATTACTCATTAGTCGCCCGGTGCAAATTCATCCTGTCTCGATGTATGTTGCCTTATTAGTCGCTGTACGTTGTGTAACATCCTCGACACGTTTGCCACGCGTCATGATTTTTATTTTCTTCCTCCTTTATCTTATTGTTTACCTTGCAGAAATTTAATCGGTGTCTTTTTAAATTATCATTTTTAATTAAATATTTATTACTCTTTTTTTTTTTTTATTGTTATTAATTTATTTTAACGGCTACTTCCAAGACTACGGGCGTGGAGAAAATGTATCCTCAGAAAGGAATGCCCAAGTAAAAATAATCAAATTGAAAAGATTTCTCTAGAAACAATACAGTCGGATGAAAAAGTTTTAAATATTAACGAAAGCTTTGTGCTGATTTAAAATGATTGTTTTATTTTTTGTATTTCTAACATTTGTTATTGATTAACGATAATTTTTTTTTTTAGCCGGGCCAATTCGACGGATTATTTTGTGAAAAATTTTTATGTCAATTAAATGTTCTGAAACTTTTTATTAAATATTGATGAAAGTTTTTTTTTATTATAATTGAAAATAAAATAAAGCTGTCAACGGAATTGATTTTTTTCTGAAGTATGCGTACTTTACAGACGGCTTTTATCAGAAGCACATTCAACCTTTATTCTCCGATCATACCACACGTTTCGACAAGTAAAGCATCAAGGGGGAATCATGCTCGAGAGCATCTAACTTTAGAGGGGAAGACCATACAAAACTATATACTATACGTATATGTCCATAGTGGTCCTTCACTTTTTCTTTTTTTTTTAATGCTTCTCTATCTATCTATTTAATATTTCTGGTCCTTTCTCTTTCTTATCCATTTATATGAGCAAGAAAATTGCTAACATAGCATACAGCATAGCATTATGAGTCATCGTGCTGTCAAGAGGGCTAGACAAAGGATCGAGGGTTATAGATTTGAGAACGAGAATAAGTACTAACCGGCTATAGATTAATGCAGACTATAGATATAATATCGTGTATATATAGCCTGCTTATAAACTTACCAGACTAGACATCAAGACGCTATGATGTGATTCCTTCCTTATAAGATGTTCCCCTCGGTACAACTCATCCGCGAAAACCCCACCTTTAATGTTGAATCACTTTCATCTTCATGCTTACCTTTATTTTCTTTTTCATTCTACATAATAACTTTCATTACATATATAGTTATAATTTAAATAATAATAATAATAATAATAGTAATAATTTAGATTTTCAACTTAGTGGCAATCCAGTCTAAGACACCGATGTTTAAATTTTTTATTTTTATTTTTGCCCTACCAGGCATCATCAGACATTTATTTATCATTTATTACAATTTTCATACACTTTTTCCAACGTCAACTGCAATTTTTACAATTTTTTTACAATTAATATTCTAAATTCTTTATATACATTAAAAATAATTGTTTTTTTTATAAAATACACTTACTTGATAAGATGATTATATTTAATAACTCAATAATAGTTGTTAGATTATTATTGCCCCTAATAATAATAATAATATATTATTTTTCAGATGCAGAATATAAATAATATTGTAATGTTTCCACTGGATTCAGTGCTGAAGGGCGACCTGCGAGGCGTCAAGGGCGACTTGAAGAGGCCTTTTGAAAAAGCCTGGAAGGACTATGAGGCCAAGTATGCAAAAATAGAAAAAGAAAAAAAACAACATGCTAAAGAAGCCGGTCTTATACGATCAGAAGTAACACCAGCTGAGATAGCTGATGAAATGGAAAAAGAACGTCGTTTATTTCAATTACAAATGTGTGAATATTTAATAAAAGTTAATGAAATAAAAACTAAAAAAGGGATTGAATTGTTGCAACATCTTGTTGAGTACTATCATGCTCAAACAAATTACTTTCAAGACGGCTTGAAGACTATTGAACATTTTGGATCTTACATTGCAGATTTGAGTGTTAAATTACAAAAGATAAGACAAACACAAGATGAGGAGCGAAGACGTTTAACTGAATTAAGAAGTCTCTTGAGGAGTTCTGGTTGTGATAAGGAAGTTAGTTTTATCTTGTTAATTTATATTATTTCGTTTACATTATTATTACTGTGCAAATTCTCAAGTTAAACTTTTGTA
Source organism: Cotesia congregata (assembly GCA_905319865.3). Taxonomy (NCBI): domain Eukaryota; kingdom Metazoa; phylum Arthropoda; class Insecta; order Hymenoptera; family Braconidae; genus Cotesia; species Cotesia congregata. The sequence goes on from CAJNRD030001121.1 coordinate 4,437,545, forward strand.
TTTATATATTTAATAAGTTACTTACTGAATTTTTAATAGTAATTTTAGTTTTTTAAATTTAAATTACCATTGTTTAATGTACACCGAAACAATTTAACAGTTGAATGCAAACGCCAGTGTTGGATACTCGCTTCATCAACTGCAGGGCGACAAACAGCATGGAGTAACTCGTTCAGGCCATCTGTTAAAAAAGAGCGAGGGTAAAATGCGACGTGTTTGGCAAAAACGTCGTTGTGCTGTTCAAGCAGAAGGTTATCTTGATATTTGTCATGCTGATGAAAACAAACCTCCTACAAGAGTTAATTTATTAACATGTCAGATAAAATTGGTACCAGATGATAAACGTGGTTTTGATCTCATTAGTTGTAAGTTTATTTATCTAATATTATTCAAATTAAAACCACCACTATTGATAAATTTTGGTATTAAGATCAAATTTTTGATTACGTTCATTATTAAGCTAATTTTGCAATGTTTTTCTGGGCTAATTCCAACTTCTTCAGATATCTTGAAAATTAAATCAACGTCATTATATTTTTGTTTAGTCTTGTCTGTATTTAATTTGGTCTTTATACTCCGTTATTAGTAAATTTTATAAAAATCTAACTATTGCAGCCGTCTTCGTGGCGCAACTTTTAAAAAATTTAACCATTTTCTGACTCAGTTTGTCGAGCTCAGTCAGAAAATGTAGTTCGTTCAAAAATTTATATATCGACATTCTAATTAGTAAATTGTCTAACTCCATTTTAGAGAATCTTCTGTTTGTACGAAAAAAACAATTAGTTCAAAATTCATTATCATTTTAAAAAACCATTTAATATCATTATTATCTATTAGAGATATAATATTTAGATTTGAATCATTCAAATAATTTATAATTCGATTATGGCTACATCAAAATGTTAAAAAAATCACCCTCTAAAAAATATGGAGTTAGACAAATTACTAATTAGACCGTCGATATGTATATATATTTATACGATATAACGGGGCTTGTCAGCACAATAGCGTTCTCAATTTATAACCGATTCTTCTCAAACTCATCATGCTTTATCTATCGATCAAAACCAAGGTTAAGTTCGAAGATGAGCTTAATCGTGATTTAAAAATTCAATAATTACGACATTGATCAATCTTTCGTGTAATGTTTTCGGGTATTGGTTGTCAGTAAATAAGTCACAAATTAATTCTAAATATTATTTTCTTCAATTAAAATTTTATCCGGTCAATCAAAATTCTGATTAACTTGGAAACTGTTGTTCCTGAGCAGTTACTTAAAATTTGGACATTTATGATTCAAATCTTATAATCTTTGCAATTGTTTGATAAATATTTGAAAAACTTTTTCTTCACAAGATACTTTTTTTTTCCAAAATTTATTCTAAATAGTTTTAAATTTTGTTTTTAATTCATGAATTAAGTTATACATTATTAGTATTTATATTATTTTATTAAAAATCAATTTTCTTTATTTGAAAAATCTACCCCCATTTCGGCTGCCGGATGGCCTTTTTTTATTATTAATTTATTAAATTTTAATATGCAATGATAAGTTTATTATACATATCATTTTTCGTAATTTATATACACATTAATAATTATTTTGTTATTAGACAATAGAACATATCATTTCCAAGCAGAAGATGAAGCTGATCAACGTGCATGGATGTCAGTACTTGTTAACTGTAAAGAGCGAGCATTGCTGAAAGCATTTGATGCTAGTGGTAAAGCTGAAGCTGGTCAGGGTAATCCGAGTCTTGTTGAACTTCAGCAAGCTATTATAAGATGTGTATTGCGATTAGATGGAAATGATAAATGTTGTGACTGTTCATCACAAAATGGTAATTTATTTTAATAGACAATTTTTTTAGTTTAAATTAAATATAATTATTTGTATAACGTTAATAAAACCGAATATGCAATGATAAGTAATGTTATTAAACTATTTAAATGTCTAGATGCAACGTGGTTGTCAACAAACTTTGGTATAATAGTATGCATCGAATGCAGTGGTATTCATCGGGATCTCGGTGTACATATATCAAGGATACAATCGTTAACTTTAGACAATGTTGGTACGTCACAATTGTTACTAGCACGTTTTATGACTAACCAAGCATTCAATGAAGTTATGGAAGCAACTTTAAATCATCATCATAAACCAACTCCAACGTCCACAATGTTAGTAATAGTACAAGTAGTTTTAGTACAAGTACTTTACATTAACTTATTTTTCTAGTTTTATTCAATAGGTATAATATTATGACTTTATATTATGACATGTATTTGTGTATATGTGATTGTATTTTATGTATAGGGAAGAGAGATACGAATTTATAAGGGCTAAATATGTCGATAAAAAATATGTATTGAGAACTTGTGAAGATGAACGAGATCTATTGTCTGATCTCGAGCATGCTGTTAACAATAAAGATCTTCAGCATTTACTCCAAGTTTATGGTGAAAAGGTTGACCTGGCAGCTCCGTTACCTACTTCAGTAAGTAATTGGAATTATTTATTTTTAGACATTTTTTGTTATTTCAAGTATTGATGTGTAATTTGAAAATGTTTCAGGATGTTGGAGAAACGGCGTTGCATTTGGCAATTTTACGAGAAATAGGGGGTAATTGCCTCCATATAGTTGATTTTTTAATACAAAATATGCCGGTGGGTAATATAGACAAAATTACAAGTGAGGGTGAAACGGCACTACATCTTTCTGCAAGGCACGATCGAGCGGAAGCTATGAAATTGCTGTTGCGCGCTGGCGCAGATCCAACGCTACGTAACAAACAAGAAAAGACTCCGTTGGATATTGCCCAGGAAATGGGTCATCCAACTTGCAAAGAATTGGTAATTCATTAAAAATAAATTTTGAACTAAAAAAAAAGAAAAGAATCGCTTTTTTTGTTCAACTTCTTTTCCAATAATTGATATTGATTTTCTATAGAACACCAAAGTTTATGAATATATATGTATAATTGATTTTTTTTTTTTTTTTTTTTCTTCATTATTTTAGCTAAGCAATGCATTGCAACGACAAAAAACATTGTTTGATAATGTTAATATCGATTGGAATTTATCACACGATGAAGGCTCGACTGATTTTTCTGATGATGAAACAATAATTGAAGACCGAGTATGTTTTATTTCTAATTTTTTTTTTTTACTTTAAGTTTTGCTTGTTTGTAAAATAAAATTGATAAATTTTAATATTTAGAATGGATGTTTAACGCCTGAAAAGAAATCACGAAGCAGACCACCTTCTTATGCCGGTGGAGGTGGATCTGGTCCAGGAGATTCTCCGATTACCCTTCGAAGTCGAAGTAGCACCTGTGACAGTCTTCAAAGTGGTTCCTCGCCAAATTCTATTACAAGTAGACAGCAAATGCCACCACCACCGCCTCCACAATCTAGAAAACCAGTCGTCAGTCAGTAAATTTGCTATTCTCCGGTTTTTAATTATTTTTCAAATTCATCCTGTTTATCAAAAATATTTTTAACTTCCCGCTAAAAAAATCCAAGATTTTCAAAAATCGGGAACCGTTTTCCTAATTTGTTTTATTATCAACAGTTCCCAGTCCAATGGGACCACCAGAGTACAGTCTAAATATTCATGGGTCACTAAAAAAACGTGTAGCACCACCTCCACCACCTGGAAACGGCGGGACAATGCTGACAGCTCATTATGGGACTTTACCATCATCAGCAAGTTTAGCGAGCTCTTCACACAGTAGAACAACCAGTGAGCCCATTCTTGCGGGCAACGCATTGCACAGTCTACCACATTCACTAAACACACTGAATAGTCTACATCACAAAAGATCACCCAGCAGTGACTCATCAGTTAGCCACAGTATGTACTTTAGTTTTACATCTTCTTCTCCTCTCATATACTATTTATTACGTTCATTTTTTTTTTCCTCCAATCTTGCACATTTTTCATGATCAATCTTACAGTTTTTTATTTTCTCTACACAGGCATGGATAAATCAAATACGTCGACGTTACAAAGGCCAAGGAATCCACCACCACCTGCACCTTCTGCCGGTAGCTCTGCAAGATTAAGTAATGGTCGTAGCAGTGAATCCCTTAGTTCAATGTGTTCTGAGCATGGAATAGGTAATCCTATACCTCCACCCCGGAAGGTAAGCTTTAGTTAGTTTTTTTTTTTTGTTTTTTAATTTTTTTTTCTCCATCATTTTTTTGATACGAAAGTTGATTAAGGTGGCTGGAATAAATTTAATAATGGAAACTTTTATTTATGTTCTTATCTGCAGGAAATTAAGTAAATTTATTGACTAACAAATGTCACGTAGTTTTTCTATTGCGTTTATTTATTTATTATTTATCAATAACGATAATAATAATTATTAACACCAATTTACTATGCTTGAGCACTTTTAACATTTCATACTAATAAAATAAATCATTTTTATTAAATACATCACTCATTAATTTAAAAATTAGTCAGCTTTTTTTATCAATTAAAATCAATCATAATTATTTAATTTCGAGTTTTGTCATTATTTTTAAATTTATTGTAAATGTAGAAATTCTAATTCCATCGAATATTTTCATTTCATGAATCATGTAACCCAAAATTAATACATGTAAAAAAATAAATGATTTGAAAGATTTAGAACAGAAAACGCGGATTAAAAATTAGATAAAAAATTACGGGATTAATTTTTATTGCAACTATAACATTTTTTATAATTCTAAATATTTATTAGTCCAAATTATTTGCAATAAAATACAGTTAATAAACCTAACTACGCTGTTCTCGCAGTTGTTTGTTAATAACATACAATAATGCATCTTGAAGATTAGATTTCGTGTATCAGTTTACTAAACGTGTAAGTCATTATCGACAAACGGTTTCAAAGCATTAGATTTTTATACACACCATCTGTTATATATTACGCTGATTAATAATAACGCCCACCGAAGATATCTTTAGATAATTGCAGGGCACGGAAGTGGGATAAAACCTCCGATGCCAAATTATTGTGATGTTTATAAAGACAGCATGTTTTTTTTTGGTGATATCCAAACGTATATTATATAGTGGGTTTATGGTTTGTTATTAACCATTGTTGGTACAGCGAAGGGACCGATCCAGACTTGAAAGCTACGCCGAGGAGCCCTCATCTTTGCTCCCCAATTTGAATCTGGTAAACATTTTGCACGGCACCCTATCCGCATGGCCATTTGTGCATTGCATCTATGTGTGGTCACTCATTCATTTTCATTCAGTAGTCTTTTCATATTTTATTTTATTTTATTTCAGTTTTTTCATATATTCTAATAAAATATTAATACATCATAATCATGATTATACTTCACATCATTCAAAAAATATTTAATGAGTAAATAATTGAGTTTTTAAATTTTTTAAAAGAATTAAAAAATAAAAATTAGAAATTGATTTTAATTTTAATTTTGGCTTGAAAAAAAATTCATTATTTCAGTTCTTCAAAATTCGAATTTTTTTATTTATAAAAAAAAAATTTTTTTTGGTAAATTTAAAAATTAAAAAATTGTTTTTTACATTTTTATTTTTTTATTTGATTTTCCAAAGAATTGAAATAACGATTATTTTTTTAAATCATATATCAGTGGATTTATGAAATTTTATAATTAAAAAAAAAAAAAAAAAAACAATTGATTTGCTGAAAGATTTTAAAAATAATTAAGCATGAGTTTGTTGTTGAAGAACAGAGCAGGGTTGGATATAATTTTCACAAATTAAATGTCTTATCTGTAGATGAAAATTTTGATTAAAAAAAAATTTTCAAATAAGTTAACTGATAACTAGAATTAATCTCTGAATATTGTTTGATTTTTGAAATAGCCAATGACATCAAGTTTAAATGGATTGCGACGATGTCGAGCGCTCTATGATTGTGATGCTGATAACGAAGACGAACTTTCATTCCGAGAGGGTGAAGTGATAATAGTCACCAATGAGCAAACTGACGATGACAATTGGATGGAAGGTGCGCTGGAGCGGGCACCCGAACGACGTGGAATGTTCCCTATAAGTTTTGTTCATATGCTTCAAGACTAACATTCAGTTAGTTTAAATTCGTTAGTGGGTATTGCTAACTCAACGAATAATACCAGCATTGTAAGCTTTAAGCAACAGCAACATAATTGGTCAGACAATGAAGATAATTAAAACTACACACTAGATATTGTTAAATGCTTGTAAATTCAAAATTTTTTTTCTTTTTTAATTATTCGTAATGATTTTATACTTTTATCAATTTTTTTTTCTTTACCGCAATTTCGCGTTATTATCCATGTGATATACTTGAATATATCATATATATTTATGATTTTTATCATTTAATTTTTAATCAATGATCGAAAAATATCTATATATCAAATCTGTTAAATTATCTTCATTTTCTTGACAAATTAGATGAGAAAATGAAAAATGACTTTAATAAATATTTTTGAAAAAAAAAAAATGATTAAAAATCTGAAAAAAAGTTATTAAGGGAAAATAACTAAATTTGATGTTGGCTTTCAAATAAATCTAAAAATAAGATATATAATTAATATTGCTCGTTAAATGAACATAAAATAATTTAAAAATTAAATAAATCTATAGAGTCATTGCATAAGACAAATTAAAAGTATTATTAGAAAAAAAAAAAAAAGAAAATTCGATTAATTTTTATTAATCAACTGGTATGGGTTTCGTGATAATTAATCTGTAGATATATCGATTGTGTATATATATTTACTCATTAAATGAGCGTTATTAACACGATAAACTATGATTATTTTTAATATTTTTCTTTTATTCAAGACAAAAAGAAAAATGACTAAAATATGCAATTAAATGTTAGATTATTTATTAATTAGTAATATTAGCTGTTTAAACAGCAATCACATGTCATTTTTAAAATAAATGTCATTATTATAGTTATAATATTATAGAATAATGATAATATTTTTAATATTTTAATTAAGTATTTGCAAAACAATTTTATTTTATTTTAAATCGAAATCGCCTGAGTATTTAATACAGCATCGACGTTTATTATTATGTTGTCAACAAAAAAGTTAATTTATTTAATAATTGTATTGTGAACATTTAAATTTATTATATTGTCTCAATAATAATGTATTTAATTGAATGAACTCATAGTTTATTTGAACTAATAACAGTAAACTGAATTGAATAAATCAAACGGCATAATTTGTATACTCTATATTTATTATATTCTGTATTAATGATTAACATAGGTCAATCACCGTTAAAATTATGCACAGTATAAATCTTTTGAAAAATAATAAATTTAAAAAAAAATACATAGATAAATGAATTATTATAAAATTGAAATAAAATAAAAATTGTTTAGGAAAATATTTATATAATTGTGTTGATTATTTACCTTATATTTTGATACATATATAATTAAGAGTGTTAGATTAAAATAAAAAAGAATTTTAATTTTTGAAAATAGAAATTTATGGTTTGAGAACAATTATTGACATAAATAAATAAACAAGTAATTATATTTTGAATTGCGTATGAAAAATTTATTTATTGAAAAGTGGTTTTTATTTTCACACTACACACTAGTGTACTTTCGTCTATTAATTATTATTTTTATTATTATTGTTAATAGTATTGTTATAATTATAATTATTAATATTATTATTAAACCTCATAACAGTACAAAAATTGCGTTTTTACAAGTTATCTGGCTTACATTATTAACATAATAAATCCCAGTTAGCAAATTTTTTTATCAGAGGAGCCCGCTTTCCGAATAAAAAGTTTTGCAGAATATAATTTCGGGCTTACGATATAAAATTAAATCTATGTTTGTTAAAAAGAGATCCATTGTCCATCTAGGATTATTTATTTTATAAATTAAAAAATCAATACAATAAATTTGCTATCTGGGTTTCAAAGACACCTTTCAGCCAAACTCTCGTAGTAATTAATAATTATAATAAAATATTTTTTTTTTCATTTTACGATGAGTAAACAAACAAATTATCCACACTCATACACACACACACACACACGCAAGCACTTTAAAAATGATGCACGAGTGTTTGGCTAGGCTAATTTATTATTATTTAAAATTTCTTGGTGTCTCATTTTATGATTTAAAAATAAACATACACATATTATTAGAAAAAAATTCTAGTAAGACTGTATTTTTTTTTTTTATACTTAGTTTAACAATCAACCGATGCCTCAAAAAAATTTATCTAAAGCAACATTGCCACAAAATCTGACTTTAAATTATTTAATAATATTTTTTTCAATCAACTTTTTTACATCAACTTCTTAGAAATTTTTGTTTTTAAATTCATTTCTCAGCCTTTTACCTAAGTACACACAACCCTATTCGCCAGTCTTAAACACGAGAAATCGTGATACATTTTTTTATTTAATTTTTAAATAATATTATACATATTGATATAAAATAAATACAGACTCCTCTAATGTAATATTAATTTAAGAATAATGTTTTTTTTTTTTAAATGTAATAGGATTATTAAATTACGAGCTAAGAGCAAGCTCAAAGTCGCACCGGGATCTCGAATACGTTTGTGGTGGTTTTCGTGATGTGTGATTAATATTAATTATTATGATTATTATATATAATATATATTATTAATCATTATCAATTAAATATAATATAATAAAATTATTGATCAATTAATTAATGACAATGATTTAATAGCAATAAGATTACGGTGGTAGTGATGAACAAAAAAATTAATAACAGATTATTACAATACATGATTTCATTATGATATTTAAATCAAATAAAATTTCTTTTTATTTTTCAACATTGACCTTCGACATTCATACTCTTATAAATTTGATACACCGTATGTTTTCTGAAGTAATTACGTTGTTAATAAATTGACGAATAAAAACTTGACTTGCACTTTATTTTTTTTTTATGTTAGTTTAGGTCCTGCCTTTATAGATTAGATAATGTGATTTATTCACTGATAAAATATTATTACACTGAAAAGAAATTCCTGGACTCCTTCATTAAGCACAGGAACAGTCTTTTTATTTTTATTGGCTCATTACAACTACAATCCATTTTATTTATTACTTTATTTTTATTTAACTGATTAATTACTTCGTTTTTGTTCGTTCAGTACGTGAAGCCTATCCTGTTTAATTTCATATTTTTCGACGAAATAATTTCCAACACATACATATGTAAATAATTTTTTCGTCTGCACAGAATATAATCATTTATTGTTGCATTATTGATTTTAACGTATATAATTAATCAATAATCTGTATGTAATTTAAATGATAAAAAAAAAAAAAAAAAAACAATAGTTAAAATGAAAAAAATATGTTGACTAGCTTTTGATCATCAAATTGACAAGTTCACAAGTACTGTTAAAATAAACCATGGATACAAATAAAAAAAATTAATGTACACAGAGAATAAAACATTCTTTCTTTCATCGCTAAAAAACTTTATTTAAAATAAAACTAATTCACTGGGAAATTTTTCTATTTTTAAATTGACGCAAAGTTTTCATTATAAAAACTCGAATTCTCTGGTCAATAATTAAGGAGCTAAAAGCATTCAATGTTTTATTTTTATTTATTTTTAGCCCTAAAAAATATAGTAGCTCCTATGAAATATTAAAATATAATTTTCAATTATAGTTAACTTTATTACATTATTATAATAATAAAAAAATGCATTTTTATGAGAAATCTTTTTTTTTATCGTTTGTTTTTTTTTTTTGTTTTTTTTTTGTTTTTTTTTTCATTACATTGAGTCCTCTGCATTTTACTATTAACTATTTTTAGTTTTGTTACTTTATGAAAATTTTTTCCTTTTATTGTTTGCGTTTATAATCTTGGGTATCAGTGATTGCTTGGTGTAACTCTATCGAGCCAGCTCATTATTATCAATAAACATGACAATTATTGGGATATACTCAATTAAATAAGTCATCACTTATTATCGATCATGGTTAATTAATATTACACTACTAATTGTATTAATATTATCAGCATTATTATTATCAATTATATTTATTACTCTAAAAAAATTACTAATAGTACTCCTTATTATTATGTTTTTTATTTTTTTTTATTTTCTCCTTTTTTTTTATTTATTTTTTTTTCTTTTTCATTTTTTTTTTTTTTATTATTAATACCTTTCTCTAATCAATTATTATTTTGACAGGTTTTTTTCCCTTCCGCAGTCTTCCAATTGTTACATTCACGCGCCAACAATAGCATAATATGGTCGAAGTTACATTATACATTAGAATATTAGTTATGACAACTACAATTAATTATATACTTTTTAAAAAATTAATTAATTATCCACGAGACAATAATAGGAGATCATAGTTTATATTTCTCTAATTATCATAAAATATTTCAATCGATACGTTGAAAAATTTTTTCTATAATTTAAAAATGCCGCCCCCATTTTTTGTTAAATAAAATTACATACAAATATAAAATATCACGATTAGACACTAATAATTGGTAATCGAAGAGCATGCAAATTAAAAATATAAATAGGTGCCCACCTTAGTTAAATTTACAATTGTTTAACAATTGTAACAATGTCAACTGTACAGCTCATTCTCGAGGCACTTTTGTCTGACGACATTTTAATGTGCTATAATATCATCGAGCGGTAGGCACTTAACCCGAACACATCCGAATCCGACTCGTGTAACATATCAAAAGTTGGATTCGAATTCTGTCGGGCCTGGTTACTGTAATTTTTTCTCAGCATTCAGTTCAAACACAGATCTTCATTTCGACTATATAAATTATTGGAATTTTATTATTGACTACCCATAAACGCAGTTATTTTTATGTAAAAGTGACTATAAATTAATCTTGAAAATATGATTAAGAATTCAATAATAATAAAAATAGCAGAGATTAGTTAATGCGTTTACTTACATAGTTTTTTTTTTTATATTTTTTATAATTATTAATTACATATTATTTTTCACAGCTAATGAGGCGCGCGAAATTGTCAGTCTTTCATTTTTTTTTTTTTTTTAATTTAATTTTATTTATTCAACTTTTAGTTTGCTTCTTTATTTATTTAATTAACATTACTCAGTAGATTTATTTTTGTTGCACAAAAAATATCGTTAAGGTATATCGCAAAACTAATTCAAGTGCTAACGCTTAGTACATTAAGTGTTCTTTTAATTAATTTATAGTAATTTAAAGCCACAGATTTCGATGTTACAAGCAATATTATGTGATCATACTCTATATAACTATTTTTATACTATATAATTTGTTCTAACTTTTTTTTTTTTACTTTTATAGTTAAAAATGGTAGTTAGTTAATTAAAATAATTAGTACATTTATTGCGGCTGGCACTTATATTACTTTTCAATATACCTTTGCTGATTACACTTCAATATATATTGGCAAAGCCAAATTATTTTTTTTTTCTGAATATCAATGAATAAAATTAATATTAATTATTGAATTAATAGTACTAATGAGAATAATAATTAAAATGTACTAATAAAAATATGAAATTACATAAATAAAACGGTCTTTAGTCTTACTATACTGCCCCCGGGGTGTTAAAATAATGTTTTATTTGAATTTATCAATTATATTCTTTGAATATTACTAATTATCAGATAACTGTATGCATAATCTATTCTACTATCATACTCAGAAACAATCAATGCTTTTATTAAGTGTTGCTTGTAAAATAACACAAATAAAAAATAAATATTGACGCTATTTAGTTATATCATGCAACGAACAATTATTATATAATATAAATAAATTATGAAAATTTTTACTTCAATTCAATTTAAAGAATAATTGTAAAATAATTTGATTCGATTATAATTTAATATTTAAAAAAAAAAAAAGAAAAAAAAACAATTGCTATTAGTCCTATCTGACAGAACTGTTAAAAGAAATATTTACTATTTATATATCAGTCAATAAAAGAAAAAAAATTTACAATGCAAATAAGCACATAATGCTTGATTGGTGTTCTAAAATCAGAAGAATTCCATTTCCTGAAATGGATAACACAAAATATTGCAAATAACGCGCAATTTGTTTACTTTATTACATTAATTATTAGCATTATTATTTTTTTCGTTAAATAAGTAAACAGTCGCGTATTACATTATTTCTTTTTTCTTCTTTTTTACTACGAATTTGTTTCAAATTCTATCGCAGTATATAATCTAATTTTTTTTTTTAATTTATTAATATAGAAGTAAAAATCGGAGGAAAGAATCAATCTTCCTAGTAGCATTTGGCTTGCCAAATTCTATAAGTTTTTTTTTTCCATTTAAATATAAATAATACAATTGCAGTGACTGTTAAAATATGATTTACAAATTCATAAGAGAAAAATTAATTAATTAATTACTGCTTGTCAGTACGTATGAATATTTTTTTCGTCGTTTTTCTTCTCTCATTCATTAAAATTATCAATAATTATCTAAGATATCCAAAAAGTACGTTCAGCGAGGGCACTTGGCCCGTGTCAATTAAAACTATTATTATATTATATATAATTTCATCTACACGCAGTAGAATAGCGAGAGGTCTTATAAAAAAAAAGTAGTTGATAAAGATAATTTAAACCTCACCAAAACCGCCGATAGCTTGCTCAGTCATACGTAGACAAAGTGATTCAAGTCTTGAATTTATTTCTGGCTCGGTCGTTTCTAATGGTGTGTTATTTTGACTGTGAAAGTGATCGCGCGGTGCACTGAATGTACGCTGTAGAGTTTTTTGTAATTGCTGCATACATAAAATAAAAAAATTAATATGCAATGAATTAAAAAAAAAAAATGTATAATTATTAATCCAAATAATAATTACCTCTAAACTATTTTCTTGTAAACTCGGTCTTTTTTCAGCAACATGAGTTGTTCGTAAAATGTTAGAATTAATTCCATGATTATGGTTATTTTGTAAGTACGGTGTTGAAATGCTATTTCTGTGTGAAGTCATAAATTTATTATTCTGCAAATGATTATCATGAGCAGGACCTCTGTAGATACTGGGTTTTTTAGTGTGAGGATTTATATAAAATCGTCTATTGCTGTAATTTCCATAAACCCACCTGTTGATAATAAACAATTATTATTAATATAATATTTTTAATTTAAATGATATACACAATGAAAAATTTTAATTACTTTGGTGTAGGTCGTGGATTTCCTAATCTACTACGCCACTGCTGTACCTTCTCTTTCTGATTTGGAGTGAAACAATCATGCTGAAGAACTTTTTCTAGAATATTAATGCAACCGACAAGAATGTGTTCATCGATCATGTCCAACACCAATCTGCTACATACTGAAATAATAAAATGAATAAATAAAATACATAAATAAAAATGATTATATACTACATAGTAGGGTGGCGCAAAAAAACCGACTATTTTTTTTTTTTTCGAGTCTCGAGTGAAAAAATGTTAGTTTTTGATGTTTTAAGAGCTCTCTCCAAAGAACAGCTTAAAAAAAAATTTTTAAGAGGTCGCTCCAATTTTTTTTAAATTTCTGAGTCAAAAAATGCTAATCCAATTAAATAGTCACTAATAAATTAAAAAAAAATTATGAACGACCTTTTAAAATTCATATTTTGAACTGAAACTTTCAAGAAAACCTTTTTTTTTTTGGTCTATAAAATTATGACGTAACGAGAAAAAAAATTCGATTTTTGAAATTTAAAAAAATTTTTTTTTAAGCTGTCCTTTGGATAGAGCTCTTAAAACATCAAAAACTAACATTTTTTCACTCGAGACTAAAAAAAAAAAAAAAAAAAAAAACTAAAAATAAAAAAATAAAAAATAGTACGGAGACATATTTCTGGTTGAAAAAAAAAAAAAAAAAATAAAAATAAAAAAAAAAAAAAATAGTCGGTTTTTTTGCGCTACCTTACTACATAATAACAATTAATATCAAAGTAATAAACATACATTTGCCGATAACTTTAGTAAATTGTGCAGGAATATCCTGTGGATCATCTTCCTGACTGGGCTTCAACGGTGTCATAAGAATAGTATTAAGTTCATCAAGAGTAGAAATGAGCAAAAGAGTTGGTCCATCACCAAAAGGGTCAAGGGTATCAATTGGTGTCAATAATTCTTTTTCTAAATTAACAAGAGTCGAGTAACGCTGTTGCAATTTGCTAATTGACAATGCTAATTTATGACGTGCACCTTTGGTAACACCTTGCTCAGCCAATTGATCTTCTGTCAGTTGTAACATCTCCTCATAACTCATTGTTGTGAAAAGATAGCTGTATTTGTGTAAGCGGAGTGTTTTCAACCATCTTGGTACATCTCGCATGCCACTACTCAGTGGACGACTTGAGGCTTCGTCCAAGCGTCCTTCACTGCCACTGCTGGTGCACGAACTTTGAGGACTTAGAGGCCCTAATCCAATAAGACTGCTGGAGTTATCACCAGAAACACTGAAGCTTCGTGGTTTGTGTCTGGTGCTGTTATTAGTATTATTAGCGCGTTCAGCGACTTCTAAATGATGAGGCGGTGCAACTGGTGGTGTTAAGCTGTTAGATCGTCGTTGTCGGGTAATTTGAGGTGGAAATTGTACATTAAATGTATTACCCGATTGTCCACCGCCGTTGCCAGTAAACAAATTCAAAGCTTTAGCAGGCTGTTGATGTTGTTTAGAATTTTTGTTCCACGTAATGTCCCATCTGTTTGGTGCATTGGTGTACTCTTCTAAGCTATGAATTGGCGGAGTACCTGTTATTCTTTCCTCTAAATGTCTTAACCATTGACTTAATGATCTGCGATCTGGACTTGTGATTGCTGGATGTATTAATGTATAACTCAAGAGCTGTTGAGTTTGTTCAGTAAATTGTCCAGTGCTTACACAATGGCTAACTAATTCAGGTATCGCCGAAAGATAACTCTGCTTACATTCAACATTACCAGGTCGTAACAGTGGCAGATGAGCAAGTATTTGATTTATCGCAACTTCAGTACACTCTGACATCAGCGAGTTGATAAAAGCTGTATGTTGATAAATGAAATAAAATAAAAATATTTTCATTATAAAATCAAGAGGGTACAAGAGCTAAGTGTAAATAGAATTAAAATTAAGTATTAACCTGGATTGTTGGCATTAAGCTCTTGCGTATCGAGTTCAGATCGTGCAATAAGAGAATGCTGTAATGCTTGTGCCAAAAACCGTGCTTGCACTGCTGGTATTCGACGTAAAAGAGCATACAGTACTACTGTTTGCTCACACTCATTCCACTGTGAAAATACACGAGTAAGTTCGCCAACTTGCTCGCAAAATAATGCACCTGGTGCCCACTTCATATTTAACTGTTTATCCGTACTCAAGTACGGTATATTTGTTACTTCTGACGTCCTGACGTCCTTGGATTAGGTTTTATAAATGCCCGTCGTTTCCTAATCACACACAGAAAAAAATATTTTCATTTAATTTAATCAATCAATTTTACTTTGTTACACCAATGATATACTATAGTAAATAAAATATATAATTATTCTATAAAATAATATTAATATATGTATATATGCGTTAAGAGTATTTATAAAATGGTATAAACACGAAGGATAAAACGAAAGACTAGAGAAAAATAAAATATTATAATAAAAGACTAAGGCAAAAACGGAGCACCACCCAACGCACAACAGGTCATTCCCCTCGCTGGCACGAACCTTTCTCAACCATCATTGTCGACCAATCTGTTATGTTGAAAATAATATTGACTTGGCTCTCTTTCTTCTATACCAACTGCGTATACTGGTATATGTATACTATATATACTATCAACACATACTATACCAAATATATATATATATATATAGCAGTAGCAGCAGAAGCGATGATATAGCCACGATAATATTATAAATTTTCATTCTTATTACACCTCAGTACTTCACGATTAATTTACATATTTATTTTTATTTTTATTATTATTATTATTATTATTGTAATAGTAATAATGATAATAATAATAATAATAATAATAACATTGTTTTATTTTGACAAAAGGTATTTCAAAGATTCACATAACCTCAACAAATATATCATCGATAAGAATTCCGAAGAGGTCAAGTTTGTTTACCCCACGATGAGTGTATATTTATAGCAACTCACTCGGCTACCATATAATCCATTCCGGCGTTGCATTGTATTTAAACAAAAACTGTATGGCATACAATAACAATAACCTTTTAAAATAAACTAAATGAAAATGATATTCAATAAGATGACGAAAAAATTAAAAATAATAATAACTTACGCACTCTCTTTTCACCCCGCCGACAATATGTCATTGAGCGAATAATGTATTTAATAGTGTGTTAGAAAAAAAAATTCCAAATTAATAATAACTGCAATAATTATGACAATTGACGATTTTTTATTATTATATTTTATGTTGCGGTAGTAGCAGTAGGCGTCAGTTGAATCTTAATAATACGATGATATGATGACGACGACTCAACAACGACTAACAACCCGTCTGCTGTATGTTAAAGCCGCGACACTAACACACCACAATAATATAAAAACGACACGCACACAACGAGTCTCAAATTTCCAAAAGGAATCCTTCTTTTTATATATACATGTATGTTATCGGTGTCTTGCTTTTACACTAATGCAACCGCCTAGTGTATCTTTGTCTTCACTCGCATCGTAAGCGTCGGCTGGTTTTAAGCCTAGACAAGGGGGGTGAGGATTAAAGGGGATGGGCGTCTCGCCACCATCTTCAATGTTTGGGTCTCGATTATCGTGACTTATATATATATATATACATTCATGCCTATATACATACATATAACATGGACGTTGTTATTTTTTTTACTTTTAAGGTCTTGAAATTTATTTTTTACTGTAAAATGCAAATAAAAAAAAATATATTAATAAAAATTAAATAAAAAATAATAAATTAATTAATTAAGTGTGTATACTTAGTAAATAAATAATAAAAATAAAAGTCGAATAATTTCGGCCATTAACCGCAAACACTTTGAGCACCGTTTTCATATGTTTAATATTATTCTTATCATAATCGATGTTGTTTTATTGAGATTAATTAAATAAATAATGTACAATTATTAATTACCGTATTAATATGTCAGTATTGGGTCGGCAATGAAGTTAACACTAACACGTTCAACACACAACACTCATTTATTCACCGTTAGAGCATTTTAGCGTTAACTTTTTTTCTCCTGTCGAGTAAATATAAACGTGTATTTATATATAGTATATATTATATATATATATATGGTGAAGTTTCGTATAGTTATATGGTTATATGTAGTGTGTATGTTATGTATGCCGTTCTCCACCATGCGGTTTGGTGGGCCTACGTGACCACACTGTCTATAGCTTCCTGCTCCGTTCCTGCTCTACCTCAGTAGTGTTATTTTATTGGTTGATGCTGACTCCGATTGACCAATTGAAATAGATAATATATCTTGTTATTGTTGCGCAGCTTCTTTTGCTCGACTTATAACATTTATTCAACTGGTCCCGCGGTTTTTTTTTTTAATTATCATTGCACTGATACATATTTTGTTTTGCTGTAACTGTTATTATCAGTATTTACATTTATAAGTTTTATTTATTCAATTTATCAAGCAATAATATAAATTAGAAACTTACCCAATGGAAAAAATTCAACCGAAGAATATATTAAACACTCTGTATATTGGAGCATTTTTTGTTTGTCAATACTTGAGATTTTGATATTAAAATGCTAAATGTAATGATATTGAAATCATGAAAATGAAGTTAGCCGATATTTCAAAATTTTTAGAAATTTTTTATTGAAAAAATTTCAATTAAACAATTAAAAAAAAATTTTCACATGTAAAAAACTTGAAAAACTATAAGTGCAATTTTTTAGAAATATATTTTTAGTTGTAATTTAATTATTTAGTTTAGAAGAAAATTATTTAATTTTTTTTATCACTTGACTTTATTAGAATAAAAAAAATTGTAACACTGAAGTGGACAGATATTAGATATTAAAAATTTTTTTAGAATTTTATAGCAATGAAATTGTTATGAAAAATAATTAATAAAAAAATTTTTAAAAGCATTTCTATTTTTTCTATTATTTATTTATTAATTGATTTACTAAAAGCATTTATTGTAGTTTTTTTTATAAGAATTTTAAAAATTGACAGTTGTCAGCTATTAGCTTCAATATCATAATAAAATAGTTTATAAAAATTGCACTTAAAATTTTTCAAACTTTTGGAATTTTTCTTTTAATTTTTTTACAATAAGAAAACTCTTACAAATTGTCAAATATCTGTTCATTTCAGTATTATGTAAATGTTTTAGCCACCAGGAAGCATAAAATTGTATCTATTCCTTTTTATTTTTACAAGTACTTGTTGTAGGTGTCATTTGATATCTACGAACGTTCCAAAACTCCAGTATATTATGTATGACATTAAAGTTAGCAGTCATTAGAGAATTAAAAAATTTTTTTTAACAAACAAATTTGTTCCAAAAAATAATTAAAAAAAAATTACATTGCTCGAATGAACTTATTCATACACGTTTTTTTTTTTTAATTTTTTATTTTTAAAAGTTTCATGCTAAATTTAATTATTGATAATTGGAGTATTAATTGAAATGCCTTATTAGTAAGAGTATAATTTAATAAAATAATTCAGTTACGAATTGAGTAATTAACATGCGATTATGTTTTTAAGTAAATTATTAATTATTTTTTTCTATAATAACAAAATAATTGTCGCATTTGAGAATTAAAAATAAATTTGTTCAAAACAAAAATAAATTATTTAACAAAAAAACTAAATGATAATCTCTTGTATTTTAAATCATATAACAATAAAAAATAAAAATGATTTTTTCTATAATTTTATTAAAAATAAACCATAATAAAAAAATGTAAAGCTGTAAGCTTCAATAAAATAGATTAATGAAAGATTTTAAGTGATAAATTTCGTTGTATTTCAGACATTAATTATAAAAAATTATTTGTTTTTAATAAATAAGAAATAACACTGAAAAAATATTAATTGTGCGGCCTTCACCTACATATATTTATTCTGAAATTCATGAGACATAATGAAGATGTCAGTTCGAGGTTTGAAATTACTTTACAACCGCAGTGTCCTCAAGGACTCTGCTTATTTATGAATCTAAATTTACAATATCCATATCTTTATTACAGTATTTTTAATAAAAAGTATGAACTTTTTATTTTCTACGACTGTTATTTGAACTTATTATTCTGTCGCAAATATTTAAATATTTAATATTTATTCGTTATAGTATTGATTTATCTGTAACCTAATACCTCATTGTTTTTCATAATGATTGAACGAACACGGAACACCATCGGTTAATATCTAAATATATTAATAGTCGAGTATAAATATTTATGAAATAATTTCATTTCTTTAACTAATTATATTAATTTGATAAAAAAAAAATTTTATAATTATTAAATATTTTCCCCCATTCCGTCGCTTTCTGTAACAAGAGCTCTTTCTAAAATGACACGTCCTTCTTTGTAACGTTGATTGTCATCAGTAGCGAACTCGTAAACCCAGCCGAGTTTAGCATCACAA
The DNA here is from genome assembly GCA_905319865.3 of Cotesia congregata. Taxonomy (NCBI): domain Eukaryota; kingdom Metazoa; phylum Arthropoda; class Insecta; order Hymenoptera; family Braconidae; genus Cotesia; species Cotesia congregata. Next base: position 4,457,172 of record CAJNRD030001121.1, read on the forward strand.
TTTTTACAGCTTACATCTCTGACCATGTGTCTCCCTGTTAGCATTACACGATCTTGAACTTCACTTTATGGAAACAAAGAAAAAAAATTTATTAATTACTTATCACACGTCTTTTTATTTTTGACAACTTCTATAAATCGATGGATTATTTTATAGGTCGAAAATATTTAATTAAAAATAAACGTACCTGTAATTTAAATTAACAACTTTGTTGAAAAGAAAAGCACGTCCAGTAGCTCCTGTAAATCGTGTGCTGATCAGCTGACCTCTGTTTGTTAAATTAGTATCACATGATGCACAAGAAAATAAACGAGCTCCTCCAATATGCTCCAAAAAAATAACACCCATGTTTTTTTTTTTAATTACTTAATTTTTTAGAAATAAATAAATGGCACGTTAGAGATTGTTTGACAATTTTTTTTATTTAAATCAAATGACACAGGCAAGAATAATAATAATGGAAGATGAATGTCGTCTATATGTGTAGCAATAACCCAATGTTTTGTTATGACTGACTTTGACGTTGTCTTTAAAGATGGCGGAATGTCATTATTTATGGCGGTAAAATTCAAATAATAATTTAAAAAATTTTAATAGTATTACAATTGAAAAAATAATGACACTAAAGTTAGCAGACGTCTAAAAATTTTTTAATTTTTTTTTATTAATTCAATTACAACTAAAAAGATATTTATAAAAAAATTGCACTTATAGTTTTTCAAGTTTTTTACATGTGAAATTTTTTTTTTTAATTGAAATTTTTTCAAAAAATTTCTTGAAGATTTTGAAATGTCGGCTTACTTTATTTTCATGAAAAAATAATATTCAACTAATCAGAGAATAAATTATGATTTTTTACAAGCGAAAATATAAATAAATAAACAATTACTAATAAATATATAATTATATCAGTAATGCAAAATATAATGCATAATTGAAAAATAATTTTTCAATCTTCTAAATAATTGATGAAAAGAAAAATATAAAATTTTTAAAAACTATTTTTAATCTAGTAGCTATAAAATTGGGACACTTTTATTATTATAATTCTAATAAAAATAAAATATTGGCTACATCAAAATATGCTATTTTTTATTACGCATATAAACAGTGTACAACATGTTACATGTGTGTATATATAGATTATTTATATATACATTTATAGATAGATATATTTTTAGATAATATATATTTATATAGTTTCTTTTTAATAAACTTGTGTAAATTACATCGTTAAAGCTATTAATTACACATTTATACTTGTGCAAGTACAATCTTATATAAATTTATTATTCTTTCATCTATTTTATCTCACAATCATTGGAAAGTTTGTTTCATAATAATAATAATATTATTAATAATTGTTGTTATTATTTTATAAGTTTGATTAGATTGTTTAGGCATATTAACTTATTTTAAACGAGGAAATCTAGTTCTACAAAATGGAAATAATTTTTTATAATTAAAAACTATCATTAAATATTTATCGTGAAAGATAAATTAAATATAAATTGAAGAATGAAATAGTTTTGGTCGTTTGTTTGTTATTTTTAATTTTTGATAATCATGTCGGTTTTAAAGGCACATTCGAAATATTAAAAATAATTATGTGTTTTTATTAAAAGTTATAGCAATAGTGTAACTTACTATTGACATCCTTCACATAAATATATCTTGTTGTATTTTACTTTAATTGTTATCAGCAATATCATCATAGACAAGTTTTATGTTAATCAAATTAAAATGATAATAATCAATAGAAAAATATAAAATATTAAAAACTCCTTTCTATAGCCAAAATCACAGAGAAGTCGCTTACTTTCTTCAATCGTACATCAGCTCATTACTTGTTTTTTTTTTTTGTATCTTTTTTCGTTTATTGTTTAGTTTTAAAGATTTTTTATGTTAGTTTGGTATAAATAATATAAATATATATTTGAATATAATAAAGCTTAAATATAAAAATCTTTATATACGTACATACACACAGTATAATTTATAAAACGTTATCATTTTTTTTATATTCGAAAAAATGTAATTTGCTAAATTTTTTATTATTTTAAACGTTCAATGTTGATAAAGTATGCGCGTATACAAAGATTTATACAGAAACGATACATTTATACATTTTGATTATAAATTCTATCTCCCTTTTACATTGACGATCGCATAAGAATTTAATACTGTAACTAATCTATTTACATAAAACAATTATAGATAACGTATGGTTAATTAATGTATATATTTTTATTTTTAATGTATCAATCATAGAGAAGATTGATTGCAGTTGAAATTAAATCAAACACTAATTGTTCCCACGTATATTTATATTCATAAACATTTTAAATATTGTGTAGATAAAAATGCCCCATTGACAATTAATAAATGTCTTTATGCGAATCGTCTGTTGAAATATGCTTAAATGTTAAAGTCTTGAAGTTAAATTTTATAATTAGATAAATAATTGAAAATTCAAAAAAAAAAAGTTGAAACTTGGAGACTTCAACTATGCACTTTATATTTTCTGTATAGTACATTTAATTAATATCTCATGATAAAAGTTTTTACAATAAAAAGTAAGGAGCACCGCGACATCCAGTCGCCTGGAAGCGTTAATGATTATATAAAAAGATTTTTTTAAAAATATAAATCCATAAATTCAGTTCCTTTTTATAGTATTATATTTTTTTTTTTTTTTTCATTAATATTAACTTGGCTTTTATCACTCACATTCATATTTTTCTATCACGAATAATTTGAAAATATGATCAGATGATAACTATAAATATATATATATATATTTATATATCAATAAAATTTTTAACATGTATGATTATTAAATATTTTGAATAAAATACACCACTTAACTGCACAATAAGGTGTATTAAATAAAAATGGATAACTGTTTTATAATTTAAAAACTCTAAAACATTTGTTGATAGAATAAACACGAGATTAACAATAAACTAAAAATAGTAATTATTTAGTTGTAATAATACGATAAATGTCAAAAAAAAATAATAAATTTAATAATTATTCTCATGCCGTATTAAATTTAAGTGGCACATCAACAATAAATTTATTTTAATCCCTTCATACGTAAAAGTAATTCAAAAGAATTAATAATAAGTTTTATTAAAGGAATAGTAAGTATTACTAAAGTAAATATATATTCTTTACTTGGTAAGTTTCGTTCTATTTGCAGCTAATTCTGCAAGACACGCCAGTGCTTCGAGATCGGGCGATGCACACCATGCTAAAAAAGTTTTTCTCATTATTAATAATTACACTCTTAAAAATTTATATGGATAAAATTTTTCTATACTTACGTTGATTTTTTTCCTCGGTAGAATTTTTCGAAGAAGTCGCTGAAGTATTACGCGTTATACTTTGTTTACGAGCTTTTCGCTTTTGGCTACCAACTAAATGAGCGTTAGTGGTCTCATCATGTAAATTAATAATTTCATTAGTTTCTTTCCGATTATTAGCTTGAGAATCGAGTTGTCCGATTTTATTTTGATTAACCGAAGTACGTTTAGTTATCGAAGTTGTATTTAATTTTTGGGGTAATTTTTTCTTTTTAGTACGTTGTTGTTTTTTCTTTTCTTGGAATTCTTCTAAACTTAATGATGGTAATGCTTCTATTTTTTTTTCCAGATTAAAATCTCTATTAATTGAAACACATAATTATTATAGATATATATATTGTAAAAAATTATAAAACTAAATAGACTTACTCGGCTTTGAATCGTTTACGTGTCCATAGCTCGTACTCTGCTTCGTCTGTTCCAGTATTTTCAGGCTTCGAAGCTTCGACTTTACCTTCAGCACTAATTTAATATCGATAGGGTATATGTTATATTAGTAATGTATAATGTTATTATATTTTACGCTAGGTATTTAGTAAATTAATTAATTAATCAATCGATAAATTAATAGTAGTAACCTCAAATTTACCTGTCAACAAGATGCTCCAAGTCACTACGTGAACTATTCCCTCCTTCACTGCTCAATGAATCAGTCTTTTCGCTTACATTGGACGATATCGAATTTCTTCTTTCCTTTGTATGCTTTTCAACGCCAGTAACTCTAAAAATATACACATTAAATAAACACCACAAAATAATAATAAAAAAAAAATTTACCATAAAAATTATTTCTCAAATAGATGAATGAATAAATAAATAAATAAATAAATTAAATTACTTGTTAAGGCCAGTTCGTCGTCGTTTATTTTGTTGTGTCGTTGATCCAATATTTCTCACCTGTTCAGCAAGAAATTTTTGATAACGTAATCCCTTGCAACTACGCTCACTTCGAAAATTACCATCTTCTGGACTATTTACTTCTATGTAAGAATTTGTGTCGCGTTTTTTTCCCTCTTCATCTAAATCAAGAGGATGCTTATTGTTGTTATTATTGCTGCTGCTGTTGTTATTAGACTCGGCATTCTCTGTCCTTGATCCACCAAACAAGTCAGCTTTACAGTCTTTTTTTTGCTCCAAGTTTATTGGTAATTCCGTATAACGTTTTTTTGGTGGTTTAGGTACAACTATTTCCTCAGTACCATTTGTTATATTTTTATTTTCTATATTTGGTAATTCGTCATCATCGTCGTCATCAACAAAGTCATCATCTTCATCATCGTCAGGAATACGATCAACATCAGCCCCTTTCTTGTGGTGAGGTTGATTTTTTTGAGGCGTAAATAATGAACTCAGTCCACCAATCTGAGATTCATCGGCTAATTTACCTGGTTGAATTGCATTGTTATTATCATTATTTGTGTAAGTGGAAGACTCGTAATTTGAGTTACTAGTAGATGTTGAATTTTCTTCATAACTCGATCCAACATCCGGCTTTTTGTTTGTTGGTCTTGTTGTTAAAGTTCTCAATGGTGGAGCGGGTAGTTTATACCATTTAAAATCTGGATTAGCATTTAGAAATGCATCTTTATACTGAAAGAAAAAAAATAATAAAATTATAATTAAACATTAAATATTTTAGGAAGAAAAAAAAAAGTTAATTAATACTTGGGAAATTTAATCTTACTTTTAAAAGTTTTACAAAGCAATAGTTTCAAAGTTTTGTAATAATTAGTGAATAAATATATAAATATATTTTTTTTTCTACAATGTCTAGATAAGATTATTAAAATTTTAATTACTTGAAGGAAAAAAAATCAATGTATATTTTTTTTTATAGATTGAAAAAATTTTATAGCTAAAGCCCGGAAGGCTTCTTATTTCTAATTACACCAAACGATGATAATAATTAATTAATAAAATTAGTTACCTCCTGAGCTAAATTAATATACGATTGTTTTTGATCTGGATGTAAAGTAGCCCACCATTCACCAAGAACCCGAGTAACAGCTCGATTTTCAAGATGAGGAAAATGCAGTCTCACTGATCCACGATGTCGTTTACAAAATATGAGAAAAGCATTCATTGGTCGCCTCGCATGATGAGCTGGTTCTTCCGGTTCTCTTTGCTCCTGAATAATTAAAAAATATCAACAATTAACGATCAACAATAAAAACAAACATAAATAATGATGACAATACTGTCAATAGTATAAAGATAATATAATAAAAAGAAAAAAATAAAACAAACATTTTATATAACAACTTATTTTTTTACGTTTTCCATTCAATAAAAAATTGCACAATCTATCCATTTTATAGATATGAATTTTTACATCGTCAACGTATTAAATCATTTTTCACACTAAATAATGAATAACAAGATAAAATATTATAATAATAGCTAGTAATATCAAAAAATTTACCCTTTCAATATAAACAAATTCTGATATTCAGAGTAAAAAAAAAAAAAAAACATAAATTTGGTATATTTATAAAATACAATTATTTCCTTAAAATAACTATGAGTGGTAAAAAAAATTTTTTTTTGTTTCACTTAATTTATCTGACATATTCTAGCATATGTTTAGATTAAAAAAATTGTTAATTACAATAATAAAATACTTATAAAATAAATTTATTTAATTAACATCAATTAATAAATATCAATAAACATAAATTTATCGTACAAGTAGTTAATAAGTATAAAAAAAATTAAAGTCAGCCATGATTGTGATTAAATACATGTTTGATTGTAAAACTTTTGTAAATACCTTCTCCATTTGATGGCCGAGTAATTTTCTACAGATTGTATAATTTTTTTTTTCACGAATTTTCCTGATTTATCACTGATGAACGTGACTTAAGACATTAATGATAATGTTTAGTAATGTCAAACATTGAGATAATAAATACCGAGTAATTGAACAAATGTTATGCTTATGATTATTGAAAAATATAAAATAAAACTACTTAATGTTAATAATAAGATATTAAAAAAATAAGACACAAAAAAAAAACGTATGACCGTCGCTTGTAAATGACGAATGTGACAGCTGGACGAACGTAAATACTACTGTCAAATTCAATAAAAATAAACATTCAAAGTTGAATTAAAAAAAAAAAAATAACGTCACCATATATTTTATAAAAATGTATTAATAAACATAATAGTATTTAGTATTATTTATTATTAATTACAATAGCTTGTCAATAATTAAACATGACATTTAAAACTCAAGGTTGTATTATATGTATTTCTTTGTATGTTATTACAGAATACACACACGTATTATATTTATTTGCCGCATCTCATAGTACGTATTATTATTAATATTTTTTTTTTTTATTGAATTGAAATCTGTGGAATGGAGTAGATAATTATTAACAGTAAATAAACACAATTGTTCTAAATACTTGAATAGATGTACTAGATTAAATTATTATCACTAATAAATATTTAAAACAGTGACAATTAAGCGTAAGAGAAAACAAAAACATTGATAAATAATCAACCTACTCACCGTCACTTGATCGTTGGCAGCCATTTCTGATTTTCACTTGACAATTCACTCAACGGCGCATAATAAAAGATAAAGCTCTCTCCAAGTCTTGTGTTTTGGTCTCTCTTACTCATTTAGTTTTATATTTTTCCTTCTTTATTTTTTTTTATTATGTATGCATTGATACTCGCTCTGTCACTCACATTACTGACTTATTTTTCCTCTTTCCCCGCAGCAAAACAATTTTGACACATGATTCTATTTTTTTTCTATATAATACACAACTTTTTTTGTCTCAACGCGCAACGCGACAAGTGTCCTAGTGACAAAGGTTTTAGTGTATTCTAGTGTGTGACTTGAAGCAAGAAATAAATTAATAATAAAAAAAAAATTATTTTCAAATTGCCGGTTATCACTTGAATTATAATAATAATAATAATAATAATAATAATATTAAAAATAATAAAAATATTTTTTTAAAATTAAATTATCAGTTAATTCTCTTCACTTTTTATACGGACGATAAAAACGTCATACAAAATTTATCTTTCATCAGAAATTATAACTGATAGCTCTTGAAATAGTAATAAATTTTGGAAATCCCAGTCAAGAGTTATTTATTAAATTTTTAATGTATTCAAATTTTCGCGGTATTAAAAAACCAATGCTGCCAATAAATGCCCGCGCACTACCGCCACCTACATTAAGCATAGTAAGCTACTGGTCGTCGGTTAAAATGAACACCGAACTTTCACTCGTATTGTTTCCGGTGAGGAAGAAAATGGGATTTCTTCTTTCTATTATAAAAAAATATTTGTAAGTATGTATTTAATAGTCAATATTTCAAATACAGTGATAGATAGTGAATATATATGCCGATATGTGTGCAAATGAAATTATATTTAAATAAATATCGGAAACGTGACATGAATTGGTTATTTGTAGCAGAATTGAAAGGTCGAGCTGTTGTACTAAACCTATCGCCCACGGGAAAAATCGTACGACCCATAAATATGATGAGTTTAAAATTCCTCGAACAAAAGCTTTTCGATGATATTACCTTTACGTATTTTATATTTATACATTTATATTGAAATATTATATTATTTTTAGTTTACGTAGCTATCGAACTAGGAAAATTCATGACTGCTGAAAACGAAGTTATTATTTCAATATATATCGTATTACAAGACTCGTTTTTTATATAAAAATGCCAGGAACCAGATGATGCCATAAATGTTTTTTTATTCTTTTCTTTTTCACTTTATCCTGGGTTGTAAAATTAAATAGAATATTAGAGGGCCAAGTGTCTTTATTGTAAAGATTAACGGTTATTGCTTAAAGCTGGACTAATATCTCATGATTTTTTTACTCATGAGCTTAGTCTTACGTTGTAATTTATTTTTTATCATCCCTATTGCTATTTCGTTATACTTTATTCAATAATTTTTCATATTTGTAATGAAAAAAAATTCTATGTGAAATAAAATTTGCATTATGAGATTTTAATGAGTATCAAAGTAATAAGTAAACTAATATACAAAGTGTTAGCAAATGTAGTGATTATTTACATTAAAAAAGACTATTCGGCAACTGAAATGGAAGTAGATTTCATTTTAATGATAATAATAACAATTTCTTATTAATCAAAAAAATTACAATTAGATTTTAACGAATGATTTTTTTTGTAATCATTACAATTAAAGTTTACACAGTTATTGCATTAAACTCCGCCCCGAGGGGAAAAAACTACCTAATGTAAAAGCTCCTATAGATGCTCATGTACCAGTAATTGATCACTCCATGTATTTGTATATATTTATATTTGAATATAGATATACAAATTCATGGAGTGATCATATACTAGTACATGAGCATCTATTGGAGCTTTTATCTTAGACGTCATTAATATCAAATTAATAATCAAATGTGATTGATACTGCTAATCTTAGTTAAATTATTCAAAAATAATCAAATATATAATTTATATTTATACTATGAATCTATATCATATTTATGCTATAAATCCATATCATATTTATACTATAACATAGCAAATAATTCTACACAGAAAAAAAGATTTCTTGACTGGAGAATAAAATTCTTGGCTCAAGTAAATTTTCGGGTGTCCGAAGGAAGACCGAACTTGTCTTGGCCGAAGTAAAAATTTTTCTTGAAATTCTATTCTTGGTGGAAGTCATTTTTCTTAATTCAAATTATCATAAATATTTGATACAATAAATTTTTTATTGAATCAAGATTTTTAGATACTTTAGGGAAGCAGCGCCACCTACTTTAGCTGAGAAAAAAATTTTCTCACCTTGAGAAAATTTTTCTCTTGAATATTTGATACCCATTTGAGATTATTTTAGCACGCAATTATACATATTGAATGAAAGAAAATGGTTCAATATTATTTGATCTTCCCATTTGACATGTTCGTCAATAATAATATTAATGAAAATTTATTATCGAGATATTTAATTTTTTGGAGCAAGAGAAAAATTTTCTCAAAACAAGAAAATTTACTTGATTTAAATAAATTGTCTTGTACTGTCAGTCGAATTTAATACTTTTGCAGTACTAGAAAGTTTTATTTCGATTGAGATTTAAATTTTCAAGTATCAATTGTTATTTTTCAACAGCCAATGTAACTGTCATTGAAATATAAATTACTTCTACTCGGTTGTTCGGTGTTAAAAACAGAGAAGATATGAAAAAGTATACGGGATAAAGATTCATGCTTTATCAATATGGTTTTTATTTTATTTAATAGATATTTGTATATTAAATAATAAGTAATATATAGCATAACGAATGCTGAAAGTATATATGCAAGTTTATGAATTAAATCATAATATTTACCGTATACCGCACAGTGATCCACAGTTTTCATTTGTATTATATGCATTATCGTGACGTTTATTTAAATGCAAATACATTTTATTAATATATTTAATCTTCCAACGTTGTTTGATCCATAATGCAGAATCAAATAGATTTATTTTGGTGTAATATTAATGGTGTTTTGTTGTAATGACAATAATATGCGAATCGAATAATTGGAAAACGGGTGGCAATGCAAAATTTTTGTACTTTATTTTTATTATCGAGTTCACAAGGATTCAATATATTATTACAAAAATATTTTTTATAACAAATATAGTCGGGTTCAAAAAATCAAAATTAAATAAAATTTATTGTCAATAATCTTTTACGATAATAGGTAATTTGTAAGTATAACATAAAATGATCAGTTTTGGTAAAAACTTGATATTTTTTTACTACATAATTTGCTTTTTATCCAATAAATCTAGTAATCTTATAAGATATACCTAAACTTTGTGGACTATTTTAGTTGATGCAAAATTTATTCAAGTAAGCCGATCCAATCTAAAGATATCTTTGATTAAACTTTAATTATTTTAAAAATTTAATTATTTTAAAAAAATACTTTTCAAGTAAATTAATCAATTTGAATAAAATTCCTTACAATTATTATAAGATTTTATCGGGTCTTTAGATTTTATTGAGTTTCCGAATTTATTTGAATTATAGCATAGAAGATATTAATAATCTATTTTTATCTTATTTAATGCACAACTTTGAAACTAATCAACTGATTGTTTCTAAAAGCTAACGCGATCCAGTTTTTTTGAAACACACACATTGTTCTGAAAATAGAGTTGCTTTTAAAGGCTTCGAAACGTCGATATCCGTCGAAAATTTGATTTTACAAATTCATGTTGGAATTAACGTCAACATCACATCAATGTTTTTTTTATTTTCGTCGAAGAAGTCTATAAATAATAAAAATATTTATTAAAACAAAAAAAAAAATATCTATCCTAATAAGTATGATTTTATGCATAGGGACATAAAGCTTATTTGATTTTGTTCGGCGACAACATATGTGTAAATATTCATGTTTATAATCGCTATCACCTATAAAAAACAATTAAGCTTCATGTACTACCGTTGAATTTGCATAGCTTTGACGTTATATATATATATATATATATATATATCTCTGTTACAGATAAATATTTTTTATCTCGAAACCGTATAAATTAAAATTTATAGAGGATTTATAATTTCAATAGGTGTAATATAAAATTTGATTGAATAATTTAACGATAAATTTAAAAATAAATTGACAGGACATTAATAAAATGCTCATTAATAGTCAATAACGATTTAACTATTTTCTATTTTCCAGGGTTTAAATCGCTTGGGAATTAAACATAGGCGTGAAAAAACAGAAAGTGGATGTTTTTTAAAGTAACTTAGGTTATTTATTTTATCCGAACATTTGTCACTTGGCCAAGTCCTCGGAGATCTAGAAAACGTGAGTAGTCTGAATAAGAATATACTGTGTGACTTCTGTACATTAGTTTGAGAGAGGAGGATTAAGATCAAAATTCTCCTTATTTGTTATTTTAGATTTTTTGTTTTTTTACCATCCTATTCATTTATATGATCGAATTCTCCGTGGAAAACATTGTTTTCACTGACAAATGGTGCATGAGTGTATGTGAAATTTAATTCAAATGTATATTATAACTTTTTAGTATGTATTTGTCGATACATAGGGGTATGTACATACATATAAACCGCTGTCAATTCAGCTGTTACCCAATATCACTTGGGAGAACAACCCCTGCACGTTTAGTTCTGTAGCTCAGGTTTCTTATTGAAATATACCCAACCATCTACGCTACAAAGCTTGTCGGCTACATTTTAGGGCTGGCAGTAATTCTCGAGATTTATTTGTTAATTTATACTTATGTCTTTGCGAATAATTAAAATTAATGAACAAAATAGTAATAAGAATTTTAGATTCTAAAGGCAACTTATTCACTCGCACATCATTGATCGACTAATATAAATATATATATATATATATTTATGTATATATAATGTATATATTATATATATATGTATTTATATATGTATATTTAGAGTTATATACTTTAAATTTAAAGCCTGAGGTCTCTTGACACTATAATCAAATCCCTCGGTGAGTAAGATTGATGCCTTTCTTTATACAATCTTTACGTCATGTGATGGTTCCGATATGATTCAAGCGCCCTGAGCAATATTACATTTTTCATGCTAGAATTATTTCTCTTTCGGGTTCAATGAGAAATTTATAAGTTCAGTATTTTTCTCAAGTGTTGCGTCAAATTAAAAAAAAATTAACTTTTGACATTCTTGTTGTATTTTAAACCAAATTGTTAATGGAATGTCATTTTTTTTTTATATTTAAAAATTAATCATATCAACTAATCGAGTTATCATAAAAGATTAGTAATAAACGCATCATTCGCTTTTAATTACAAAATTCTGTTATGATTTTTAATGGAATTTTTCAATTATATTGTGTAGTTTTAATAAAATCCCTATAAATTCACAGAGAAAATTTTTTTTTCGGCTTTGAAATAATATTTTTTTATGTAGACATTTAAAGACTTTTTTGACATCAATTGAAGGGGAATTTTTTTCTGAACAGGTATTCGTTCTTCTTTTTCACCCGGTAAAAATAAAATAAATATAAGGGACTTTAAGCCAGTTACCAGAATAATTAAAAAGAACATTCTTCGCTTTGCCAATATAATCTCTCTCGAATTCCCTAAAAGCATACCTTAAAATCGTGATAAAGTTTATTTTTGTAGTGAAAACGCTTTTATTTTTGTTTAGTGAAAGGTATTTGATTTTCAGTAAGAACAAAAAGAATATCTGTCAAAATATTTATTTACGTTCTTGAAGATTATTATTTTTTTAAACATCAATCGATGAGAACCTAAATAAAGGCTAAGTAAAGGAAGAAATAAATAAGAAAGGTCCTTTCGTTTCGACACCCTTTCTTCAATTACACTCATCTCTGAAGTACATTTTTTCTTCCCTTTCACACTGTGTATTTTTATTATTATTTTATCTTTTTTTTTTTCTTGCGTCCATTGCCTTATAATTGTTTCCTCTTGTCTCGTACTTTCTTTATAAGGATACGAAGAAATTCGTGTATACTCACGGAAAATCAGTGTCTTTGCCAGTTGGCTTTTACATTCTCTATCTTTTATTCTTTTTCTTCACGAACCAAGAAAAAAAAATAAAATCCTCACTGCGTGCCACAAACTTACTTATCTCACGCAACCACCGTTTTTTATTTTTCTACTACATTAAAAAAAATCATAAATAATAATCACGTTATACTTATGATGTAATGACATATTTTCAACATCCTCGACTAAGGCGAATTTATTAACACAAGGGGACCGTATAATCTGTGCTAGCGCGTTACTTTCGCCCAATATATACTTAATATAAAAGAAAGCTCTATTTTGTACGGATATAATATTTTCTCTCTGATTTCGACTTGAGATTTTGCTTTGCAAAGTAAATAACTTAAAATTTTTTACTTACTTCTATATTAATCACCACGAGAAATAATATTATTCAATATTATGCTACTCAGTTGATTGATTTTTCAAGCTCGAATTCATCTATTACGGTTATTATGTAGGCGGGAAATATTACTATTTATCTTACTAAAAAAATTTATGTAAGTACACATGCTAAGGCGTTGTGAAAATTAATTAGATTTTAAAGAATTATTTTAAAAGTTATCAAATAATAAATATATTTTTTTTTAATCTTCACGAAATTTCTAATCTTATAAAATAATTTTCAGATTGTACATCAACAAAGATGTAGGTAACTTATAAAAAATAAATAAATTACGGTGTTTCCACCAAATTATAATTTTTTCAATTTTTGACAATACAAAAAAATTAATTTTTAATGTAAGTTTTTCAAAATAGTTAAATGTTATTAAGAACAGTTAGACACATTAATACTCAGTGTAGATTAACAAAAATCTACAGACACTTTCGAGTTCCGAAACTACCCCTACGACTACCACTAAGGTTCAAACTAAACTAATTAAATGTTTGTTTTTCGTTATACCACTCTGAAAAAAAAATAGAAAGAAAAATTTTACCACTCTGAAAATTTCAGGGAATTTGCAAAAAATACTGAAGTTTTTTATAAAAAAGAAAAATCGAAAATCAAAAATGTCAATCATTCCGAAATTTTCGTTTTTTTCCAAAAAGTAAAAAAAAACATTGAATATGAATTCGAATTATTATTTTTATTTTTTTTTTTAAGTACATTTAAAGACAAAAATTTCAAAAAAAAAAAAACATCCCAAAAAGTCAATTTTCAAAAAAGTTATGGTTATTTAACAAAAAAAAAGCTGTTTTTTTGTAATAACTTGTAACTTTTTTTTGGTTGGGTAAAAAAATTTGAAAAAATTCTGAAAATTGTTTTCAATAGGGTAGAGAAAGATACCAAAATTTCAGAAAAATCGAAAAGGGTCGGTGTCAAAAGTGATCGATTTGGCATGGAATGCCCCATATAGTAGTAACCCGTGTCAGAGTTCGCCTCGGACTCAGGGTCTAAATTCATCCGACTTCTATGCACGGTAATTTTGTAAATCAACGATGCGGCTCAAATTAATAAATTTTTATCGTTTCAGGAACTATTTTACGTGGAGAAACGATTTAATTAATGAATTCCCCTAAGAAGTTTTAAACTTTCCTTACTTTTCCTTTCTTTTTCTAACTTTTCGTGCTTGAAACATTGATTGTTTATTCAATAACCTAAGTAATATTTATTGCTATCGAATTAAACCAAAAAACTTCACAGTAACTAGATGTTTGTTTTTGTCTAGTTTCGGCCTTAGGGGCTGGTCGTAAGGGTAGTTTCGGGGAAGGTATTTTATTTGTTGATTTTTGTTATTATGTGGGATAGTTATCTAATGTAAAAAATTATTAGCTTCAAACAAAGCTTTTAAGATCGTTTTTTGTAACTTTTTTTATCAATTTTGGGTCATAAGGGAGATCGTAAGGGTAGTTTTGCTGGTTGGATAGGCTATTTAATTTTTTTTTAGAAATAGTCATTACTGTTTGAAGCTATAGAGACAAATTTCACGCTTCTGAGGTGAAAAGAAATTTTTTTTCATTTCTTTCCTGAAAAATGTTGGGAAACCAGGTAAATTTAATGTTATAGATAATTATTTAGTTTTTAGAAAATCGGTATTATATTTGAAAATAAGATTGCTTATAATCTTATTATAAAGAAACAAAGTAGTAATAAGTTACCAACAATTATTAATTGTTGCGTGACATTGTAGAAAAGAATTTTGAATGAATAATTGAAGTGAAATACCAAAAAAAAATAACTATAATTTTATTTACAAGCTTCATAATGTATTTTAAAACTAAAAAAAATTTAATGAAATTGTAGTTAAGAAGTAAGGAATCTGAATTCAAAGTTACTTTACTTACCGCTTCGCTTTGGAATGTTCATCATTTTTCATTTGAAGACGCACATTCTGTGCAAAGCTTTTGACCCCTCTATATACCCTCCCCGTATAGATAAGATCATGTAGAAATTTTTGAAACCCCCCTTCCCTCTGAAGACCCTTACATATATAATGAACGGTAATCAGAAAAAATTTTAAAGTTATAAAAAATTCATACTATTTCATTAAAATTATTATAAAATAAAAATTATAATATCCACCTCCACAATTTTCCTGAAAAATAACCACCCCCAAAATGATCGGTCCATTTTTACGGTGATAATTAAAAATTTCTACAATTTGATATTGTCTATAAGTATAATTTATTTGGTACATAAAATTTTACATTGATATTTATAAATAAATTGATGTAATAGATTTAATTTAAATTAAGTAAAATAATCTTACAGCTAGTGATTTAGCTAAGGGTTATAATTGCTGGGGTTAATAAAATTGAGGCTTGTGAAACCCAAACAGCAACTATGATCTCATAGTGTCGGTTTTATATTTACTTCCCTTAATCAAAGTAATTACCATTAATTATTACTCAATTATAATTACGTGCTATGATATATTTCAACTCAATTTATATACTATTGATTATTTATAATTACTTATATTTATACAATATACTTTAAATTAGTTATTAGCTTATTAGATTCAATATACATTTTCATATCATGATTAACATTTTCTTATGTGTATCAGGATATATATATATATATATTTATAATTTATAACTTATAATAATAAAACAGCTTTTTTTATAGCCTCTCTACATATTCATAAATTGAGGTATTACTCTTAATCACATTAATCGCAAGACATTACTTGGTACATATTATTTTAAGCAATGTGCTGCAGGATATAATTTCTCAATTGATATAATACCTACGACACTGCGGTTTATAATCCTTTAATCTCTAAGATAATTTAACACACACAGTAAAAGTGGGGATTCTGTTAAGTCGCATTGCAACTTATAGACTGAACTTGTTAAAGAAGGATAAAGGTATAATCGTATATATATGTGAGTGTGTTTGAGTTTTTATTGTACTTTCTCATTCTATGAATACATGACAAGCATTCTAACTTAATACTTATGTTAATTATTTAATAATAGCTCAATTTCAAAATATCTATTGTATTTTTTCATTCTTTTATAATGTTTTATTTATTAGATAAACTGAAAATATATGAACATATTTAACAGAATAATTAGCGTGAATCAGAATTGTGAGTTTGGTAATTAAAAACTCATTGATTTATGTTAGATGATTTATTTTATCAGAAAAGATTATTCAAAATAACATAATTCATAATCTTATGATGGAAAAATTCCAATTTTCATCATTTTTAATTTAAAAAGTCAATAGTATCTATTGAGAAAAAATTTAATTAATTAAAAAAATATTCCATATGCTCACAACCCGAGAATAAATTTATGAACATGTTTTTTGTGCTTATTTTAAAAGTTTAGTTAATAAGACGTTTCTTCTGCTTTGAAGTCAATAATTTCTTTAACATGATTGACTTAAAAATCCAACAAAAATAACCTAATAAATTGCACATTTTTTAAAATATTAAATATTTCATCAGTTATTTTCAACATAATAAGTACTAAAGAAATATTATATAAAATATTTCTTCCAATGAGTTTTTTTTGCCCTAGATCTTGTCATAAAATTTTTTTTTTTATTCAAAAATCGAATAATAAGCAGAAACTCGACGTCTTTTCTTGAAAATTATGAACATTTTTGTCTCTTGACTAGTTGAAATTTATTTTGAACATAAGAAAAAAAATTATTCATTCTATAATTTTATGATATTTTTAAGTGTAATTCCCATCTATTTCACTAAACAAAGTTACTAAGAATATGTGTGAAAAAATTTCTTTTTTAATTCATAAAACAAACAAAAAAAGTTACATCTTTGAGCATTTAATTAATTAAATTGTGGCTTCTTAGCATATAAATATTAAGTCAGTTTCCGAAGGAGAGGACCAACGTAATTCAGTTATCGGTTATCATTTCGCTAAATAATCTAACTTTGGTTCTCTAGTCTCGAAAACTTACTTTACAAAATCAGTTTATTTAATTTATTTAATTATCAATATTTATTGTTTTTCCCATAATGAATTTTTGAATACAAAATTCTCTGAATACTTTAATAATGCACTTGCGTATTTTCTTCTTCTTACAAATTCAACGCTACATAAATATAATATTGATATAATTTCCTGGGTAAACACAATATAATTGAAAAATAGTGTTTTGTATTTACTGTGAAGTTAATGATGATGAAAGTAATCAATAATCATAATTAATAAAATTACAAAAATTATTTAATAAAGCAGTATTTTAATTATTTAAAAAATTTAATTAAAAATAATTATGTCACAAATAATGAAATAATTACTTTCATAAAAAAGTAATTAAATATTTAATTTCAATCTTTGAACTCATTAAATTTTAATTATTTTGAATATTAATTTGAACAAATAAATATATAATTTGAAAATATTTAATAAAACTAATATAATAAATAAACTACTAATTAATAATTAATAATACAGTAATTAAATGACTAAAATAATTAATTATTTGCAGCTCCGTAAAGCATACTCTGTACAAAGCGTTCGGTGCGACCCTTCATCTCATTTGCTA
Organism: Cotesia congregata; assembly: GCA_905319865.3. Taxonomy (NCBI): domain Eukaryota; kingdom Metazoa; phylum Arthropoda; class Insecta; order Hymenoptera; family Braconidae; genus Cotesia; species Cotesia congregata. Next base: position 4,475,070 of record CAJNRD030001121.1, read on the forward strand.
TATATTATGCTCAATACTGTGTACATGACCAAAGTTTGTACGTCAAGTACAGATTTCGTAAAAATAAAATAAGAAATACTTTGACATTTAATTCTTAACATTTTAGATTTTTTAAACTTTATATTTTTGACTATCGATTTATTGAGCGAACTACCAGGACTATTATTTTACGACAAAAAGAAACATTTTAATGAAAAAATTATAAAGTTAATAAGTATTTGGAAAAATATTTAGGTGGAAAAGAAAATAAAATGAAAATTTTCGATAATAAAATTTTTCATTAACTTTTTTTTAAAGTATCGTCGTTATCGGATATACAAGATGAAAATGTGCACTATGACCCCCGTGGGGCTTGCTATGACCTGAGAGACTAATTCAATTTCCATAGTTCGCTCATTAAATGAACAACAAACCTTCAACGCAAAACAATTTCACTTGTGTTTCTAACACTGTAGAGTTTTAACAATTCTGTCATTTACAAGTACATTTTACAACTATACACATGTTTATTAAAGTTATCATTTAGCTACGATTAGCATTAATTTAAATTTACCACACCGTATAATAATTATTAATAAAAAAATTTACTGCATTAACTTAAGCTTATTGAAACAGTTATTATTATCACGAATAAAAGTTCATTATAATTTTACAATTATTTGATTCTTACTTTCAAAAATGGCAGTTTTTATCTGAAAATGAAGAAAAAAAAATTTTTTTTTGCCGTCGTAATTTCATCACTACTAATTATCAGTATATATTGAATTTTGTCTTCATTTACTTGAAATCGAACTTGATTTATCCTCAATTACCAGTAATTGAATTCTCGTAGTTTTTTTTTTTTTTTTTTTTTTTGTCACAAACTATTACAATTGACAATGAGTTATCAGTTTTATCCGAGCATGTCAGCTGTTATTCTGAAACAAATTTAATAATAATTATTTATTAATGATTTTTTTAAGCAGAAGTGATTTAATAAAATTGAAAAAATATAAAACGAAGTAAATTCAACAATATTCAATCATGATTTTTTTTTGGACTAATCTACGGTTCGGATAAAATCTGAAAGGTGAAAAGGGGAAAGTATCGTATTATATAGATTACCGAAAAATTACACAGTAATTAATCTCTCTCGGGATCTAGTCATCTTACGGTGATCCTGATTTATTGTACAAGTGAATCAAAGCTCTCATGAGCTTTTAAATGAATAAAATAATTAAAAAAAAGCTTACGGTTAAAAAAATTTGTAATAAAAAGAGTAATACAAACGAATTCATTTTTTAATTAATACTCCTTTGTTATCTTACAGTACGTTTATTCTATATATTTTTAAATTATATATTCTTTTTTTAATACTGCAGTCAACAAAGAGTATCTATGAAATTGCTACGACAAATGTATTTTTTTTTATCCGTTATTATTTATTCACTGCCGTCAAATGCATTTCCTGATTCTGCTTAAAGCTTTGCATTGACAAATGTGATGCAATAATAAAAATATCGGAAATAATTGGAACGTTAATTATTAAAAATTCTTCCGACAAACGGTTTATTTTCAAGCAGTTTCATTTAAAAACTTTCCACTGAATTAGAAATTTGAGATTGTTAGGTATTAGAATAAATACGTTCAGCAGGTAAAAAATTATTCAGAAACATACACGCATACATTGCTTAGATTAAAAATTTTTTTTCGACACAGATGAATAATATATCTTTGTTGAAAAAAGTATAACATGAATTGAATAAAAAGGAATTCTAAAGTTATAAATAAGAATATTGATTGAAGTGTGAAAAGTTAGTTGATTTAAAAGGAAATTGCTTTATTCAAAATTGAGAATTCAAGAACATCTTATATTCAGTTGACAAATTCGGTCTCTTAATGAACTTCCCTTAAGTACATTCATTTTCAGTTAATAATTTTCTTTTGTGTAGAATCTTTTCATATAAATAACTCAATTAAAATGAGATTTATGACAATTAAAAGATATTTCAGTATCTATAAGATGATGTTTTATATCCTCTGATTGGCTGATTCATTATTTCCTGATCGCAATCTGTAAGCTATTTAAACGAATGATTAAGTTGTATGTACTTAAATTCAAGAGAAATATTTTTGATCTAATGTATCATTTTTAAGAGAACTTTATGGCTTCATTCAATTTCTTGTCTTGAAACTCGATTAAGAAATTTTACAAATTTTACCGAGAGTATATTATTTATGTGAAATACAATCAAATTTTTAATTGAAAAATACAATTTTCTTCAATCAAAAATGATTTCGTTTTTCTTTGAACGTTTTGAATTTATGGTTTAATAAGAAGTGTTTTCATTCAAAATAAGAGAAAATACTTGGAAAAAAAAAAAAAAAACAAATATTTTTTTTCAACACATTTCCAAATTTATTTGAGAAATATTTTTAAAAATAGAGAAAATAACAGAAATCCGAATATTTTTGGTATTCTTTAAATAAGTCAGTAATATCTTTAATCAATTAAGTCACTAGAGAAGAATTCGAGAGAAGAATATAGATTATCTCATTTAAAAATAGCACTTTATTTAAGATTAAAATTCTTGAATAAAAGATTTTTTTTCTTTATCCACAAGTTTTATGTTTTCGATTCAAGAGTGAATTTATTAAAATTTTGATTTTTTTTTTGTTAACATATAAAACTAATATTAGATATCTAAAGTATATAACCAATTACTATTATTATTAAAGCACATTTACATTAGACAAAAGCTTAAATCAAGTGATTAATTCAAAATGTATTTTAGAATAATTTGTGAAACGATATTCTTAATTAAATTTTTTTATGTATGGTTCTTCGTTTTCAATAGAACTTATTCTGTTGGCAAAATTTCAGATTTTAGTTCCATTCTATTGATTCGCAACTCTCGAAAAGACAATTAATTAAAGTCGCAGAACATTATGACATAGTGATAAAATGCATTACAGTTAATTGTTATAGATGTATTTGTATATGTGTGTAGGACATTAAAACCGCAGAACGTAGTAGGGCAGTTAAGGATCTTCATGTGTTTGACATTTAAAATCCCACTGACTATTAATTATATTGTCTAATGATGGATTTAACTCGTGGGATACATACAAAATTAGTTTAATTATAGTTGAATTTAATCTACATACTCAATTAATCACCGCCTGTGATGATGAATATATATTTTTATAATTAATTTACAACTCGTTAGTTGCTTAGTGTGTAATACTATATGAACGTAAATTTCTATGTCCCTTCATTCGGTCATTGTAATTAATTTCAATTTACTTTTTGAAGTTAAGTTATTCACTGGATTATCACATTCACTTTTACCAGTAACTACTACATGGATAGGTGTTCATTCAATCGAGCTTGGCTCAATTTAATCAGCGAAAGAATCTTGGATCGAGTTGTCCGGGAAAATACCTGGCTGAATCCATGATAAATGAGACACTCTCACCGGCTATAAGTTACACGGGTTCGAATTTTTTTGCTATCCCTATTTATTGCAATCTATCACAGTCTTTAATCTAGTTTTTTTTTCACATGTATCCAATTCATTTTTTTTTATATCAAAATTTAACGAGTATACAATCTATAAATAAAAAAAAATGACAAATTCAGTTGAAGTAAATGGTTTGGAAATAATAGTTATTGAAATTCGAGTAGCTTGAAATTGAACTGGAGTTCATTTTTAACTTATCGATTGATTTATTATTATGATCATAATTTCAATAAAGTTTCCTTGGTACCTATTACCCAAGTACAACTTTATGTTAATCCTGTTTAACACTGAAAAAAAATTAATTGATTCAAGAAAATATTCTCATCAAACTTTCATTCTTGTTTCGAGCTATTTAGGTTACTTAAATCAAAGATTCACTCCTGAATTAAGAACATAAAATTCTTGAATGAAGAGAAAAAATTGTTCATTCAATAATTTTAGTCTTTAATGAAGGAGTTTACTATTTTTGAGTAAGAAAACCTATATTTCACTTAAGAATTATTTTCTCTTGAATTAAGGTAAGTGGTAACATTGAGTAAGATTCAATTTTACCACTTAAATTTCTGTTATCATCTCTATCTTTAAAAATAGGGTTGAAAACACATATTATTAGTTTTTTCTTGTAGTATTTTGAATGAAAAAAAATTTTCTTAAACCAAGAATATTAAATTCTTGAAAAAAAAAACAAAAATTAAATTATTCTTAGTTGAGAATTAGGTTTTTCAATGAAGAATTTGATTGTATTTCCTGAAGATAATTTTGACAAAAATGGTAAAATTTTTTAAACTAAGAAAACGAATTTCAAGTCAAAAAATTGAATCAAGTCATGAAATTCTCTTCAAAATAATTTTTTTGAATTGATAATTTTTCTCTTGAATCATTTAATTTTCTTATTCAGTGTATTGTTACTGTACATTTTCTTTTCAATCTGGAAATGCACTTGACATATCTAAACGCACGTGTCAATCTTCTTGAATATTGACAGAAGTACCTGTTGCAGTTGATAATGTGAGAAAATTGTGTTAGTTGTATGTTAGTTGCGGGTGAGAGCGAACTCCCTTTCGTAACATTAATATATAGTTTGAGAGAAATTTGACATTTTAGTGAAGACATTTGATGAACAACATTAATTGTATAAATTAAATTGAAACTTTGAGTTGCAAAGTCTAACTCTAAATTTCTATTTAGCTAACTGATACAAGCTTATTCCAGATGAGTTTGATGGTAGCGAGTTATTAGTTTTTTTCCCTCGGGGAAACTAATGCCGTATTAGGAAGCAACTGCTGTATTAGTTCACAATTTAAAGTCTTGTCAAAGTTTTATTTTTTCATTATTGTAAAACTTGGATTCATTATGTCATATTAACCGAATTGACAGTGGAAATTGTCCATGCTGGATTTTTTAGTAATGAAAAAGTATATGGGGCATTCCACGCCAAATCAACCATTTTTGACCCTGACCGCTTTTGATTTGGCTGAAAGTTTACCATCCTTTTCTACCCTATCAAAAACGTCTCTCATAATTTTTTCAAATTTTTTTACCCAACCAAAAAAAAGTTCCGAATTTAAAAAAAAAACCGCTTTTTTATTTTTAAATTGCCATAACTTTTTCAAAAATTGGCTTATCGGGACGTTTTTTTTTTTAAAATTTTTGTTATTAAATGTTCTTTTTCGAAAAAAATATAAAAAAATTCTTTAAAGCTATCTTCATCGTTATTTTTAAAATTTTTAGAAAAAACTCCGAATTTTTTGATGAATACCATTTTTAGTTTCTTTTTTCTTTTTCTCATTCTAAACTTTGACATTTTTTACAGATATCATGAAATTTCCAGAAAGGTGTTTTTCCGATTTCTATTTTTTCTTTTCAATTAAAAAAAAAAAAATTTTTTCTTTTGTCGTATTTTTCATAACACCGGTCCAAAAATTTACGGGAATCCTCAAAAAACAAGAAAAAAGTATAGAACCAAAAGTTTAACATGTTTAACATCGAAAAAATCAATTTTTTTTAAATCAAAGAAAAAATTGAAAAACAACAAAAAATATAGAACTAAAAGTTAACCAGTTTAGCTTCTCAGAATTGCTTTTAAAATTTTTAATCCTTGTGAAGGCTCAAATCTATTTTCAAATTACTCTAGAAGTCGTCGAGAAATGATAGTTTGCGCCACCAATGAATCCTCATTATAAAAAAAAAAAATTAATTAAGTGCCATCATTAGAAACAATATTGTTAAAGAACATTTTTTTTGCTTAGCTAAGGAAAATGTTTTTATTAGTTTAAGAATTATTGCATTTCAGACATTATAGTCATGTATTAAACCATTTGACAAAACCATTTTAATTATAAAACTTAGAGTATCAGAGAATTGTTCATTTCAACGCCCACCATTCATTAAGCATTAAATAAAAAAAAACAATTGTTTTTCAATTTCTTTTGTTTTAAAAAAAAATTGATTTTCTCGATGATTAACATATTAAAATGATGGTTCTATACTTTTTACTTTTTTTTTGAGGATTCCCGAAAATTTTTGGCCCGGTGTTATGAAAAATACGACAAAAAAAAAAAATTTTTTTTTTTTTTTAAAAATTATTGCATTTGAGACATTATAATCATATATTAATTAATGTTTATTTCAATGCCTACCATTTATTAAGCAATAAATAAAAAAACAATTATTTTTCAATTTTCCTTGTTTTTAAAAAAAATTATTTTTCTCGATGATTAACATGTTCAACTTTTGGTTCTATACTTTTTTCTTGTTTTTTAAGGATTCCCGTAAATTTTTTGACCGGTGTTATGAAAAATACGACAAAAGAAAAAATTTTTTTTTTTTTTAATTGAAAAGAAAAAATAGAAATCGGAAATACACCTTTCTGGAAATTTCATGATATCTGTAAAGAATGTCAAAGTTTAGAATGAGAAAAAGAAAAAAGAAGCTAAAAATGGTATTCATCAAAAAATTCGGAGTTTTTTCTGAAAATTTTTAAAATAACGATGAAGATAGCTTTAAAGAATTTTTTTATATTTTTTTCCATAAAGAACATTTAATAACAAAAATTTTGAAAAAAAAAACGTCCCGATAAGCCAATTTTTGAAAAAGTTATGGCAATTTAAAAATAAAAAAGCGGTTTTTTTGAAAAATTCGGAACTTTTTTTTGGTTGGGTAAAAAAATTTGAAAAAATTATGAGAGACGTTTTTGATAGGGTAGAAAAGGATGGTAAACTTTCAGCCAAATCAAAAGGGGTCAGGGTCAAAAGTGGTCATCAAATGAAGAGTGATGAACATTCCAGTTGCATTTATTATTTTATAATTTCATTAAAATTTTTTTAATTTTAAAATACATTATAAAGCTTATAGATTAAAACTATAGTACATTTTTTTGGTATATTACTTCAATTACTTGTTAAAAATTATTCTCTATAAATAAAGCAATAGTTAATAATATCTAGTCATTTTTTGACTGATTTGTGTCCTCATTTTAACATTGTTTGAAATCTTAAAATGGTTTGTAACGACAAACCTTTACGAAAATTGAGAAACATAAAAACTCTAAAATTTTATGTGATTTCTGCAAATTAGCAAAACGCAAAAAAAACACGTGTATAGATATTTTAAAATAATAAATTAGCTTTATGAATCTATAAAATTAAATCCTTCAATGGAAATCTGATCTTAATGTCTGTTAGTAGTTGAAATAATTTAAAATCAACAGTGCATGATTTCAATTTACTTGTCGGTTTACTTGAACAATTTAAAGTTTTCATCGTAAAAACTGACAAGGCTAAAATGAAGTCAATAGCCTGAGATTGAAAAAAAAAACAAAGTTTATTTTTATTCTTAAGGATGAAACCAATGTCATCCTGCGGACAAGCATTGATCGGAAATTATGTTACTTTGACAGTCCAAATAGGAAGTAGTCGATCATCAGCAATATTATCGTCGGGCAACACTAAAAACTGAAAAAGAGAAAAATGGGAAATTCTTTCTTCGAAATAAATTTATAAAAAATTGAATTATCAATTTTTAACACTTACTTTTTTCACTAACTAAATATGTTGTGATGCATTTTTTTTTATAGTTATCCAGTGTTTGATTTTATTAATAAAAAAAAAATTTTTTTTCTCTACTAGAATGATTTGTTTGTATTTAATAAATCTGATATTCATTTGTTAAATATTAATAAATCTTTTTAAATACTAAAAAATATTTGTTAAGGACTAACAAGTGGTCTCTAATAAATGATTTGTTAAATATTAACAAATATTTTTAACTATAAACAAATCCTTCTATCAGTGTACTTTAAAAAAGAATTTTTTTTATATTTGAAATTCTTCAAATCGACTGTGAGACTTTGATTTCTATATTTTGAATTTTACTCTTAGTAATTTTAATGTGTGTCATACACATGAAAAATTATCTCATTATTGAATAAATAAAACGTTTTATTTTTTTGTAAAAATAAAGAAGAAATAACAAAAAACGTTGTCATCATAATTATAGTTTTTTGTTCGTGAAATTTATTCTAATATAAGCGTTCAATTTATTGATTCAATTTTCTATCAATAATGGTCAATTTATTAATTTTACTGTAGTGCTTTTATTGATAAATTAATCGATCAACTAATTATTTTTAATGATGTTGATAATTAAAACTTGTTTTTCAATAATTGCATGAAAATCAATTAAAGTTTTTTCCGATAATAAATGCATCCATTTAGTACTTTTATTATTATATTTAAGAATAAAGAATAATTACAACGACGATAAATTTGAAAGGCGGATTCCGTAAAAGTTTGTTTAATGAATTTTTTTTTCTCTAAAGTCATGGTAGATGTACATTACAATTTATAAATATAGGACACGTCAGTATAATTCATATTCAAATTATTTTACGGAAGACTATAAGTATGATTAATTAATTTTTATAAAAATATCAAATACCATCTCTTGTACTCCTGCAGAAAAACTATTTTTCTATTTTTTACATCTCAAAACCTAAATTACTATTTCTGCATCTCGAAATATTTTTTTGCTAAAAAAAAATTATATTTTTCAAACTTTCACATTTACGTGATTTATTATAAAACTATTTTGAATTTTTTGATTTAATATTAGAAGAAACCCAAGACCTGAAAAAATTAAAAATATTAATATTTTCTTCATGTTTATTAAGAAAAATTTTTTTTTCGTAAAATTATCATTTACATTAATTTATTCGAAAAAAAAAAAAAAATTTTTTCCTGTTTTTTAGCCGACCCATGAAAATTTGTAGCAAATTTGGACTTATGAAAATAAAACTAGCCTGTTTAACCAATGAAAATGACAAAATAATAATATACAATGTCAATAATATTAAACATAGTTTTACTTTAACATCAATTTTAATCAAAGAGCGTAACACGCGCATGAATTGTTCGTTTAATAAATTATAGTATGAAATTGGAGTTATTTATTATATTAATTACCGAAGATATGTTTACCGCTGAATATTATCATCAAATATTTGTAATGTACTGTAATAGAATACGATATATAATAAGCCGAGCGAAGTTCTCTATAGATAATGGCAGAGTGCGAAAATGAGGTAACACCTGCCACGAAAAATCGTGATGTGAATTTATCTGAGTGGTATACACATAAGTTTTTTGGTATTATATAGCCGTGAAAACGTGTATGAAAGTAAAGTCCTTAGTGAGTATACACAAGAGTAAAATAGAAGAGTAAAAAAAGTGAGAAAAAGGTCCTTGATGTCGAGTTGTGCGAATCCATTTAACTTGGTCGAGCTATTTGGACTCCCTTTGCTCCATCTTCCAACACTAACTCTCTCTCAACTCTTATCCCCCTTTTCTCTTACTGTATAGAGATTCGTTCACCCGGCGCAATACCTCTATACGCTCTATACCACTCTTATAGCAGCCATATCTCACTCTTGAGTTTAATTTCCCGTGAACTTAAAGTACTATTCCATCTTTCTCTCACTGTATATAATAACTCGTTGCTTAGGTAGGCAAAGTGTTTGAGTGTCTCGTTGAGAATCTCAACCATTTAGCAAAACTTGCGTTGTATAATTTTAATGTCACTCTTAGAGTTATTCGTTCAAATGTATCCGTATAGTGCATAACATATAAATATATGACAAATAAATATTTGATATTTATTCCTATCTTTATTTGTACAAGTATCTCATTATTTCAATCCATGCTGAGTGTACTAAAAAGTTATCTGTAATTAAAATCTTTTAATTAAAAACCTTTTTTTCTATCTTCGTTTTTACGTACATTACTTTTTATTTAGGTAGTGAAAATTTTTTATTTTTAATTCTTATTTTTTTATTTTCTGTTAGGTATAAAGGAATTTAAATTATTTGACTTAATTGATGTGGGGTAAATTGTCATCAAAATTAACAGATAACTTTCAGAGGGCTTATGATGAAAGTTAGACAACTCTGAGAGAGCACGGAACTACTAATTAAGGGAAGTAGAACTACAGGAAATAGGCGAATAAAACAACTCAAGTGTTATTAAGAGGATAAAGAATGAATTAGATAATGTGTATAAAGGAAACATGCGATGTTTCAACTCATTTTATCTTATCTTAATTTTGTTCTTTATCATTTTTTATTGCTACAAAAAAATATTTATTTATACGTTTAGGATCAACCTTTAGAAGTTAATTTCAAAATCTTTTTACTTTTAATATGTGAAACAATTCAAAAATGCTGTTATAAAGCTCTTTTATTAAAGATATGACAGAATTAGGTGCGCAATCGAGCAATTCAGCTGCTAAGCTTCGTGGAAATACTTTCTGCTGACTAATTTTATGAATACAGGCAGTGATCAAGTAAAAACTTAATTTTGAAACAAATTCGGATATTTATTATAGTAGTAAGATTTCCAATTACACGGTAGGCCGCAATTGCATATTTGAATACGCAGCAAAAAAATTAATTCGACTGAAGGTATTTGTTCTTCTTCATACAAGAAATTTTTCAAAGGTACAAGGAACCTCGAAAATTTTTTGAAGGAAGTAAAATGATTTTTTGAATTATAAAATTTTAACTTACAAAATTAAATTTGTAAACTAGTACATTTTGCATATCGACGTTCTAATTAGCAAATTGTCTAACTCCATTTTAGAGAATCTTCTACTTGTACGAAAAAAACAATTAGTTCAAAATTTATTATCTCTTTAAAAAACCATTTAATATCATTATTATCTAATAAAGATATAATATTTAGGTTTGAATCATTTAAATAATTTATAATTCGATTATGGCTACATCAAAATGTTAAAAAATCACCCTCTAAGAAATAAGAAGTTAGACAAATTGCTAATTAGACCATCGATATTGCATTTAACAGTACAATTATTTATTTGAAAAATTTATGTGAAGAATGATGCTTCTTTAACAGTTATTTTATAAAATATGTTCTTACGCCAAGAAAGTTTTCTTGGCTGGAAATCCCAACACTAAGTGCCCACTCTTTCAATTAATAGTGGAGACATTGGAGCCGTGAAAAATAATCTATTTTTTTAAGGTGAAGGGTGAGGGTATCATAGTTATATCTTTATCAAAATATCCCCAATTCGAGCCCCAGAATAACATATTCTTAACTTGAGATCAATATTACTTGCACCAAGTAAACTTTTTTTGGCTTAAGGAATTATCTTTCTTAATTTAAAATTTTGTTTCATTTTGTTTTACTTCAAAAAACTTTGTCTTTACTAAAAAAGATTAAAATCTTGAGTCAAGAAAAAAATTTTTTCCAGCTTAAAAAATTTTTTTTTAATTAAAAAAAAATAATATCTTTTACAAATAAAAAGTTGTGGATACAAGAAATGATTTATTTCTTAAACAATTCTTATTTATTTATTAAACAGTTCCAGTTATTCGTTCTGTTGAAATAAAAATAATGTGAGCGTACCGGTCACTATTATAGTTTTTAATAACCAAATGATAATTAAAATTTGAAACTGAAAAGTAAATACTATGATACGAATAAAGTTTAATTTACTTAATAGAAATGAAAAAAGTTAATCGGTTTTTCTTTTCAATCTTACTGCGAGAATTACTTGTAAAGTAATCGATTAAAAAAAAGTAACAATTCATCAAATTCAGTTTGATTTTTGTTGTTACAATCCTTACGTGCAAAATTTACAAACCATGAAATGACTAGGATTTTTTTAAATAGTTAGGTAATGGCATCTGAATCCAATTAAACTATTTCAAGAATTTTATCAACGACTAATAGTGGTTATTATAGGAAAAAATCCACTTAATTCGATTGGTTTGCTGTGTAATTTAAGAGTTGTAGATAGAAGGAGGAGTTGAATTTTTTCCTATCACACCTTCGATCATCATTTAACCCTGATGGAATGAACCGATTTAGTCGAATATCGCATCAATCCAAAGCTTTTTATCAACCTCTAGAGCTGATTAGATTCGGGAATTGATTGGTTTTAGATTTATGTCTAAATTATTTTTTGTAATTCGGGAATAACGCAGAATTACTTAGACCAAATAATTGCGATCTAACTATTTCTTAAGAATCTTTCACATTAATGTAAAAATTAATTAATTCAGATAATGTATCAGAAGATGAAAGGCATGATTTGTTGGACAGTAGTTATATCCTTTTTTAGTACGAGGTTATTTGTTTGTTTATTTTTTTTTTTAATTTACATATATATGAATAAAACTCCTAAAATTTTTTCAAGTTTATGTTCCATAAAACTAGAAGAAAATGCATTGTAGATGAAAAATAAAAAAAAAAGTCAAATATTTACTCTACCACACACGCTGCATAATTTTGTTGTCGTAGAAATTAAGTTTCCTGTCATAAACAAAATTATACTGTACCAACATTAATTTGTCTTCTGTGAATCAACATAAACTTTTTCCAACATAAAATATATAACTTCATGAACGATTGGATATTATTTAGAATGAAGATATTTTAAAATAAACGAATTCATCATGACTATATACTACCCTGATTAGAAAAAAAAATTTTAAATGAGTCAAACGATTTGAAAAATTTGTTTTAAAAAATATATACACGGAAAAAAGTAAACTGTAATATTCACTCGGATTCCGGTTAATTTTTATAGTTTCAAACAGTAAAGCGGACATCGAGGTAGCAAAAATATAAATATTACAAAACTTAATGTAAAAAGTATAAAAGCCACAATTTATAATTTAATATCCAAAATAAGTGATTAGTAGCTATTTCTATAGTAAATAACGACTCTTTCATCTTAAAAAATTACAGTTTCAAACAGTAAAAATTCCCATTTCAATATATACTCCATATTATGAGAAGAAGAGGAACTCAGATGAAAGAGAAGGGGGTCTCACACAGGGAGAATTTAACATTTGAAACAGTAAAAATTATGCTTTTAAAATATACATTTTACCAGTCCAAGCAACTCAATAATTACAGTTAGATTTTTAGCGTTGCGTTTAAAATTTACAATTTTACTTTGTAAATATTGACGTTGATGCTTGTATTAGAAATTTACTAACTTTATGTTATACTTTTTACATATCATAAGATCATTTTTTAAGTACGAAATGATAAATATCAAAGTCTGAATTCATAATTATTATACTTTAACATTTTAGACATCTACATAGTGAATATTACTGTTTGAAATAGTATTTTCTTCCATATAAAGAGTAAATTGTAACGTTTAAAAGGTAAATATTATAAAGTGAATAGTAAAATCACGATTTGACTGTTTGAAATGGTAATTTTTAGCAGTTGATCATTACTTATTAACATATCATAAGATTCATTTTTAGGTACGAAATCTTAAATATCAAAGTCTGAATTCTTAAGTATTATACTTTAACATCTTAGACATTTACATAGTGAATATATTACTGTTTGAAATAGTATTTTCTTCCATGTAAAGAGTAAATTGTAACGTTTAAATGGTAAATATTATAAAGTGAATATTTTCAAATCCCTTTTCCCAATTAGGGTATTTAACACTACATTTTACGATTGTTACTTTCCTGATGTAAGCAACTGAAAATTTTTCACTTTTTTTTTTTTCACGCCATAAACGGATTATGAAAAAAACACACGAGCCTGCTCTACTCTTTTTCGCACAATGTTTGAACTGGATTTAATGGTCCATTTTATCGGATTTCCGTAGTCGATAAAAGAGAAATAAAAAAAATTGCGATCTCAATCATGTATGCTTAAAAAATTTAAAGATTTTCTTTTTTCCTAACTTTTTTCTTCTAAATACTATGCGGAATTTGTTAATATCGCGTAAAACCTTCTAGCAATAACTAATTATAATTAGTATATAAAAAGTTATATAACAGATTTTTTTACTCACTTTGCACAAAGTACGATAATTAAGACTTAAATAAATGAGTTTTATGCAGCTTGACTATTACCATAATCATAAAACTGTAACTCCGCGGAAAATTTGTCATTTAAAATACAATCAAAATTTATTAGCGTATGAAATTGACTGTGTAAATAGAAGAATTTAAATTTTCTTGAAATAAAAGAAAGTCTATCGAGTCTGTAAGTTATTTCATATGTAGAAAGTATATGGCACCTTCCGGTTAGACTTATTAATATTTAATATTAAAATAAAATGGAAATTTTAACTTTTTCTTCCGTTCCTTTTGACAATAATCATATTTATAAGGCTTTATACTAGTATACATTCTGAAATGACGTATTTCAGTAACGACAGCACTTGTGAGAAATATTTCAAGGCAATTTTGAGGCAATAGCAATACATGTTATTTGGAGCGGATCATGATCACCGTGCGATAGACAGATCTCGCTTGAGCGGCCATTTTCTGCATATTCCATCGAACTAGACAGGCGAGTAACTTCCTCGCACATACGTGCGTTTTCTGTTGTAAAGTTCTATGTATGTATATTATCTGTACGTGGGGGAATTACCGACGACGGAAAAGACGAAAAGAGAATAGAATGGAAATTGAAATTCACGTATCATTAACAATCAAATATACATAATGTCCATAATCATATACCAAATTATCCAAGCGTAATAAGAATATTCCATTAAGAGCATCGTGAATCATACTAGATATGATAATAATTCTGAAATAAAAAATTTGCAAATAAGTTTTCAATTTCCGCTTTCCTACACAGAAAAAAAAGTTTACTTGAATCAAGAAATTGATTTTAAAGAGCTTCATCGTCATGATTTAAATAAAAAAATTTTTAAACTAAGAAGTGTTTCTAGATTCAAGACAATTTAACTCTAAAATAATTTTATTGGCTCAACAATTTTTCTCTCGATCCAAGTTAATTTTTTTTTTTCAGTGTATAAAAAACATCTATGAATGTATATGTAGATCAGAATATAAAGGCCGCTCACCCGCATGGAGAAATATATATGTCAAAAATATATGCCGCATATATTTACGCAAAAAAAAATATGCCAACATATATTTTTCACATAGATGCTGACATATATGCTTACATATATGTAGACATATATGTAAGCATACACTGAAAAAAAATTCTAAGTTTGAGAATTTTTTTACTTAAATCAAGAAAGTTAAATTTTGAAAAATTTAACTTTCTCGATTCAAGTTATGTTTTTTTCCGTGTATCTCTAGACACTTATATGCGCACATATATGTGAACATATATGCGGACATATATTTAGCGCAAAAAAAATATATGTGAAAATATATATTTGCATATATTTTTCGCATATATATTTTTCCATGCGGGCATGTTTGTTTTATTTCTGATAAATAAACCGGAAAATGTTTTTTAAAAAAAAATTGTATAATAACAACTATTGCATAAAAATATTCACTCGTTTAAATTGAGTTGATAAAATTGCACGGGTATCAATCATGCAACGGTTGTTTATAAAACTAGCAAATACTATTATATGTTGGATTATGGATCAGTGAGTTTATCATCGTTGAACGCCGTGCATATTAACGCTTGTTGAGATTAAATTTTCGAAACTTATGATTTAGTTTCTGAAAAAGAAAACAAGTTTATCTGAGATTGATGAGCTTAGCTTAAATTTTATTTTTATGAAATTGCAATGACCCGACGTAACATATATTTTTCATATTAATGATTTTGAATTATTATAATTTTACCGAAGATATTGCATATAATACTTAAAAGAACATGCAATACAGTTCTAAAGTTCGGGACTATTCCCTATAGCATACAACGTTAACAAACGTTCTGAAACTCTATTCATATGTTAAGAATTTTGTTATATTATAGTACTGGCTGATGTTTTGTCGACTGTAACCTACCTTGCAAGTTCCGGATAATAACTGGCTATTCTATTGCGGTACTTCTTTAAGTTTACAAAATAATGCAAAATTATGCTATGCAGCTACAGAATTTTGCTATAAAAATATTTTCCTGAAATTCTACCCAATTATTTTTGCTTTTTGGTTAACCGAATTTTTTTGCCAATCGATTTATTGAACTTTTTTTTTATACAATACGTACCAACTAGTATCAATTGGTGAGTTCCGCGTAGTAGACTCGTCAGTTTGCCTAATTTGGCGTACTCTATCTCCGATTACTCTTGTGCTCTCTACCGGTACACTCAGAGCCAAAACTTTGTCAACTAATAGCAGGACTTGTTACTATTTAATAAGCTTTATTAACTGTTGATAAATGATTATTTTAAGTAAGATGATTTAATAAATTTTTATTAATCATTTATTAAATGCGATTTATTGAGAGTTAATAAATCAATATCGACGGTCTAATTAGCAATTTTTCTAACTCCTTATTTTTTAGAGAGTGATTTTTTAACATTTTGATGTAGCAATAATCCAATTATAAATTATTTGAATGATTCAAACCTAAATACTATATCTCTATTAGATAATAATGATATTAAATGGTTTTTTAAAGTGACAATAAATTTTGAACTAATTGTTTTTTTCGTACAAATAGAAAATTCTCTAAAATGGAGTTAGAAAATTTGCTAATTAAAACGTCGATATATATTTTAGGGTGTTTCGTGTTAAGGGTCTATTTTTTTATCGGCGAAAAAAAAAATTCTTTAATATTTTTTAGTATTATTTGTTAAAATCTGAACAATTTTTTCCGATTGATTTCAGAATTGAAAAGAGTTATTAAAATTTGTTTTAAAATATTCAATTTCAATTTGATTTATCAATTTAATTTTTAACTCGATTGTATCAATAAATCTATATTGAATTCTAGAAAAAAGTATAATTTAAATATGTAAATCAATATCTATTTTTATTATTATATTTGTATTGGAGTTTAATTTTCATCTTGATTTTAAATTTTTTCAATAACATTTTTATAAGTATATTGAAAATGTTACCGTCCTGATTGACTTTACATCCGTGGACTTATGTACGTACGTATATAAACGAACGCTGAAAAGAATATTCCAATATAGATATTTCTTCACCATTTAATGCCGAGTAGCCTCGAAACAAAAGTTTGTAGAATAGTTTCAGGTTAAATGAATACAAATGTTAGTGAGTATGAATTCAATAATGTATTAATAAATAATGTAACACGAGATCAAAGTCCATTTCTGCACTTTATGACGAAAGTTTGACTATTTATTTGCACAAATACTATTCATATACTAAAACTCATTTGCACTGCACATGTCTAAATGATTAAATTCAGTCTGCATGGATTTAATTATCCGCAATTCCACTTCCGTATATGAATCATATATTTTTTACTTAACGCGTACCTGGTGTGAGTAGAGTAATATCAATATTATAGATTTATATCATAATATGCGTAGTATAATTTTAAAGGAATATTATATACGACTTCTGTTACGTATGTACATCCGCTTACTATTTAGATTCTTATCATTATAAATGAACTCGTAAATTTCCTAGCTAGCAGAATTAAATAAATTTCTTAGTAAATCTGAAGCTATAAAATCTCAACCTAATTGCCAGTGATGTAAAATAAACTGCTTCAAACACTAGATCCCTTTGAAGTTCTTCAAGTAAATATTTAATTGATTTCTTCTTTTTCAAGAATTAATATTTTTTATACAGTAAACATTCGTATGTTTAAATTAACGGTTAGTAAAATTACATTTAAATTTATTCAATCGAATACATATGATACTTTCAATACTCACTAATCTTTTTATTTGCTATTTCATAAAAAAAATCTGGAACTTCTCCCTATGTACGCGTTCGAAACGTTTGCTTTTAATTGCGATATCTTCTGATCGATCGATCAGTCAATTTTTATAAAACTTGCATTATTCGACGCAGTTTTTCAAGCACGAAAGATTATTGATTACCTAACAAATGATTTGATCTTATGAACAAATTGACCGATTTTGACGAGATTGGCAGAATAGCTTTTTAGGATCTCAAAACGTGAAGATCTGATGAGAATGAAACCAATAACTTCCCGATTTTTGAAAATCATTGATTTTTTTAGAAATTAACAACTTTTATTTAATATAGAAATAGTAATAAGATGCACGTGTTCATAGTAATAACATTAAGTGAAATTTTTGAAGATTTTTTTTTCAAATTCAAATAACTCTTCTTTCTCTCACATTATCTTCACTAGGGTCTGCCAAAATGTAACTTCATTGATGGTCCTCTTAAAATTGGAATTTTGCGTTCCGCTTTTAACAGGAGCTGTGTTTGGGCATTTTCTGACAAATTTTGGGCGTAAAGGATTTATTTGATTTTTATAGAATTTTTTATCAGGAGTTTCGTTCGGCCATTTTTGCTGGAGTAATTACGCTTCACGTAATAATTATCCGTAACTCCTATTCTTTCCCGCTTCACAGCATTATTTATATTTGTTAATAGTATTTATATTTGTTAATTTATATTTGTTAATATATTTGTTTGCTGGAGTTTAAAAATTTCAAAATTTAGCCGAACAAAACTCCTGTTAAAAAATTCTATAAAAATCAAATAAATCCTTTACGCTCAAAATATGACAGAAAATGCCCAAACACAACTCCTGTTAAAAGCGGAACTAAAAATTCCAATTTTAAAAGGTCCATCAAGGAAGATACATTTTGGCCCACCCTAATCTTCACAGAACTCAAATATTATAATTCATAAGTACTCCAAAAAAGGATCATTCTGATATTTAATGTAATTTTCGAAATGTGTCAATGTTGACAGTTGTTATAAGTGTTAAAAATATATTTCAAATGTTTTTTTCACAGTTGTAATATTTTAAAAGCTCCTGACATATAATTAGGAAAGTTTAGGTTTGATTCAGATTTACTTGGATGGCATATCACTAGGCAGACCGAAAAGGAATAAAAAACTTAATTATTCATAAATAATGTGCTTTTAAAAATTAAGCTATTAAAAAATCTTTTACTTTGTCTAAGATGACTTCATTTTTAATTATTCTCTGTGTTGAAATCAATCTTTTTTTCGTGCATATCTGCACTGATTACTTGATTCGTTTTATTCAAAGCAAAGAAAATGGTGCGTTTCTTGTATGAGAAAACAAATGGGTGATTTGACAGGTGCATTAACTTTTCTGCAAACAATATCGCAAATGTAAACCTTCAGTTGCAGACACGGTGAGAAGAAATATACACACCTCTGAAGAAAATAGGTTATTCTAATCCTTATGTTTGTAGTTCTCACGTTCGGTTCGAGTAGGCAATTTTACATGCGGGTTGGAATGTCTTACTGTTCTCTTTTGGAGCTCAATTTATCAATGCATATCCCTCATTATTTTCAATGTTCAATTCTAGTTATCATAGTCGTAGTTGAAACATTTATCCCTTTTTATGAATGTAAATAACGAATAAATTTAAAATTAATAGAATTAACAATATAATATTGATTTTATGAACTGTAGTTAAATAATTGTGGTAAAGTATAAATACGTGCTAATTCATTTCGGGCTTAAACATATTAATATACAAATTTATTAATAGTGGTTAACATAATGTAGGTTCTGTCCACTAATCGAGAGTTGTTCAATAGTAATTAATGCGTGACACATATAAGTTATAGACGAAAATGTCGAGAGAGCACATACTCGGTCATACAAACTCTCATCACGTCAATCTATATGTCATTTCGACAGTTTATACATATATATGTCGCGTTTCTGCAAACTAAATTTGACGTAAATATTAACTGTTTCAGAATAGATATACACAACAATATCGACCTGTCTGCACCTATCAAATATACCTTTAACACACTACACTATTTCAAAATAATCCTTAAACTGTTTCATGTTATTTCAATCAGTAAAATTTCATTACTATACACAATTACTTCCTACAATTTAATCTGTAAGCACAGCGCAAAATAGTTTTTTTATCCGTTAAATAATGGGATTAAATTACGTGATAAAAAAAAATTCCAAAACAAAATTAGAAACAAAGTAAGTTTCTCCTAACAAATAATTAATTTTACCGGAGACTCGAAAGTGGTGGTAGTGTCGTTGTATGTATATCGATCAGAATTTCATTTCCAGTTCACTGCTGTGCATAGGTATGTAGAAAAGTTGAGCTGTCAATTCAATTCTGATCTAGACTTTGAATAACGATTGATAGGCGTGACGTGCATCAATGTCTTCGAAAATAATATGTGGATATTGTTATAAACTTTTTTCTTTCTATTAAACTATATATATCAACAATACTAGATGAAGATGAGCAGAGCTATGTGAATTATTCATAGAGTAGTTTGTCAGCACCTCGGGCATTGAAAAATAAAAAAAATCAGAGTTAGATAACTTTAACTCTAACGACAGTATCAAGATACTGATGATGAAAAGAATTGTAAGATTCGTTACGTTAATTTATCTGTCGTATAATGAAAGTAGAGGAAGGTAGAAATCAATATAAGTTTTTCGATCAAAAATATTCTACTCGTTTTTTTTTTTTTTTTTTTTTTTTTTTTTTTTTATCTTCTTTCGCTTACTTCTCATACCTACTCTTGTTTAACATTTTTTTGTCGTGTTTTATCATTCAAAACGACTTAACTTATTGAATAATTCATCGAATATACTATAGAGAAGACATTGCCGAGTTTGCTTCTTCACTGTTGTCTGGTTCTTCTAATCGTTTTCCTCGAAAACTTATCTTTCGGTTTTATAATCAGCAATCTGTAAAATGGTTATGTAGATGGATAATAATAAAAAATATATTTTATAAGAGGCTGGATTTATAAAATCATCACAAATTTTTATCGTGTTAAAGTTTGTATTGTTTTTTAAATTGAGATTTATAAGAGTCAAGATAAGTGTACTTTTTATTTGTTTTTTTTTTTTTTTTTTTTCAGTAAAATATTTACAGCCATTTTTATAATGAATCGGTAATTTTAAAATCCAAGATTAATGATACTTTAAAAATTCAAAGATGTTACGCGGCCTATAAAAAGTTGTGATATTCATAATTATATTATTTCCTTTTTATGGGTAACATTAATTTTATTCTGCGCGATTAATCACAATAATTAATCTCTGTAAGTTGAGAAGCCTTAAATTACTTTGTAATATTTCATTTATGATTACATTAGTATTTAATTTATATTCTTTATTAAATTTTTTAGTAAAACTTTTATCATCATTTTTATTATTTTCTAATTAAAAAAATAATATACTGTAAATGTTTTCAAATTATAAATATATATAAAATAATATTGCTGCGGAGGATCATTAAAACTTTTATTTTGTCGTTCATTTAAATATTTACTGAAATTTCTGTGTTGTTTTTGGTGAAAAAATAATTATAAAACAAATATTTATTATTCCCAATAAATTTAGAAATTTTTTTATTTTTCAAACATATACATCTGAAAGGTATTTTAAAATATGATATAACTTTCTGTTTAGTATAAAAATAAAAATAAAAAAAAAAAGTACTCAACTATTATGTCCACAAAAACGAGGTTCGATTGTACAGAGTTATACTGGGCAATTATTTAATGAAAAAATAAACAAATAAAATTTTGACAGTAAAACGAATAGAGCTATAAAAAAACTCTTCGGTGTTCATCACAAAAAAAAAATTATTTTAATTAAATAATAAACCAAACTATGTAGATATGCAGCTTGTATTTTTAATTAAAAAAAGTTATAAAGGTATAAAAATTTGTATCACAAAGAAGATGAAAAAAGCAGCAGAGCTTGATAATCTTCATTGATTAAAATGTATATTCATGATTAATATTTAAGAGATAAAAGTCATATATTTAGAGACTTTAGTGTTATATTGTACGGTGTGTGCTGAAGTATATCAGGATACGTTATTATATATGGCGATAGTAAAACCGATAGATATCACATCAATATCAATTGGAGACATAAGTAAGTATACATAGAAGCCAAGTGATAATGACGCGTTTGTTTGCTCATCGGTAAAAGCAATACCGAGAACACAATACAGCCTGTGTATGAACAAACTTGACGATCCTCTTTTTTTTAATTAATGTTTCCCGTACTAGTTTTTCTGCTTACATTTTATATTTTTCTTCTTTATTTTAATTTTAATGTCTGAAATTTTTCTATGCTAACATATTTATATGTATTTATAATCATACACGTACATTCAACATTTTTTTGTTCAGATCGACACTTTTTATGCGTTGACGGGAAAAAAATTTTATATCCTCTTCATAGCTCTTATTGTAATGTATAAAAAATACTCTTTTTTACATTGAACAAACTACGAAAGTTATTAGAAAAAACATTTGAATTTTTCTTATTTAGATTTATAGATTTTTTATATTATTATTATTATTATTTTTTTTTTTCTTAATTTGTTTAAAGTCGCATAAACTACTAAGGTCATGAGCGACTACTATAGGGGGTAAACTTTTTGAGATTGGAACTCGTTTGTATTTCTTGGGCTGAGCAGAATAATACACTTAAATATTGAAAATATTCATTGGTGTACGCCGGACTCGAACCCGGTCCAATGCTTTGGTAAGCAAGGGCCGGATCCGATAGGCTTAATAATAATAATAATTATTATTATTATTATTATCATTCACCGAAGATTACAGAACAATTTAAAATTTGAAGATATGACCAACTTTAACCCTTAATAACTTTTAAAAAAGTAAAATGTTATTTAAAATAGAAAATAGAAAACTTTGATCTGTGATCTCTAAATATTAACAGTGTTGAAATTTTGACGGGGTTTTTATTTTTCATTCTCTGAATTTTCAAGATCATTAAAAAAAATTTTTTTATTTAATTGCTGTATGACCATTTTTCATCAAGCTACAGCCTGTTGAAAAACCCCCCAAAAATTTGGATTTTTTTCTTGCTCCCTTAATTTTTATGAGAAATTTTAAGTGAAAAATTTTTGACTTAAAGTAAACATAAAAAAGAATTTTCATTTAAATAATTTATTTTTGCGTATTATAATTTATTAAGAGTAGTTTTTTAACAATTAAGTTGGTATCTAATATCGACGTTCTAATTAGCAAATTGTCTAACTCCATTTTAGAGAATCTATTTGTACAAAAAAAACAATTAGTTCAAAATTTATTATCACTTTAAAAAACCATTTAATACCATTATTATCTAACAGAGATATAATATTTAGATTTGAATGATTTAAATAATTAATAATTTGATTATGGCTATGTTAAAATCTTAAAAAATCACCCTCTAAAAAATAAGGAGTTAGACAAATTGCTAATTAGACCGTCGATTTATAATTGCATTTTGTTATAATTCATCATTTACTATTTTCTTCATCGGCACACAAAAAAATATAAAATCCTGAAAAAGCACAAATTTAAGTCAACATCTTTTTGATAATACCAAATGTAACTATGAAAATCCGTCACAAAATTTTCCTTATTTCCTAAGTCAAATGTAGATTGATAAAAAAATATCCCTTACTGTACTTTCAATGATAATGATCAAATATCCTACTTTTTTTTTTATTTAATGAATGACATTTATAACTACAAACAGATTTTCGTATACGTCAAAAATAATTTTTTCCATTATCTTCTTAAATAACACAGTAAGGAATTGCAACAAATGATAACGATAATAATGTTTTAAGATTAACATTTTCCATTAGCATAATGTTGATTTTGCGAGAATGAAATTCAGTCTGATTGAGACGTGCAACAATGAATTCAAGATAAATATTCTCTTTGACCTTCCAGAGCATATGTGCATATATAGGTCAATCAAACCTGCATATGACTTAATGTCAATGCGAATTGTTATCAATGAAATGTGTCGGTAATAATTTTTTCAAAATTTAATTTTTGACAACATTATCTCGTGAGAATGTTTATCGTATTTGACATCTCCCAAGGATCGTTATTGTTCATTTAATTTTGAAAAAACATCTATGTTTACATATATTCCTTTTGTCCATTCAAATTTATCGATAGAACCGACAGGTTTGTATGCACATCGAGTACCAGAGAAAGAGAGGTGGATTGAAAGGAGAAAATGACGACGTGAATGTCGAGATACGGTTATCAGGACGTTTGTGGTAGTAACGACGATGGGTATTGAACCGCAAGCGAGTGAAAGATACGAGAGCGATAAAAGCATCATGTTCTACAATCGACCTGCGAGATGCAGTTTTCAGTACTTTATCTTGATTCTCTCTCGCATAAAGCCGATAGAATCCATATAAAAGGGATGTAGGACTGACGACTGACCTCGGCTCATTCAAATAATCCGTTAACTTATGGGTTTTAAATTACCTATCAAATTAAATTCCATTTCTGTACTGCTCAGATCCCCAACGATCATCAATAAATTTTCAATGAATTCTTAATTGAATTCTTCTTGTTATTTAAATTATAAATTTTTATTTTCTTTATTCTTCATTGAAATTTCAATATCTTCGTATGATTTAAATGCGACTATATGCTTTACACCCCCGTCTTAACATAAAGCTATCGATTTGGTGATATTAAATCGTATTAATATACTTATAAGTCGTATATGTATCGTACCTAACTTTAAATGATACAAAAAACACTCCCTCACAATGACCAAAAACCAATCAATAAGTTTAATACACTTTTTAATCAATTTATTTCAGTTTTTATTTGAAAATTTTTACTCAGCTACACGGAGAAAAATTAATTATACTACCTACTATACAAAAATAGTAACTCCTACTATCTAAAATGGTAATAAAATTAATTAGTAACAAAATAATAGGTGGTATCATTGACAATTGTAATAGTTACTATTAATAATAGTAACGATTACTATCGAAAATAATAATTGTAATTATTATAAATTATAACTGTTACAATCAAAGATGGTAACTGTAACCATCTCAAATTGTAAAAATTCT
>CAJNRD030001121.1:4500023-4515581 GCA_905319865.3 Cotesia congregata
ATTTTAATCCGAATTTAATCCCGATTTTTTGTGCACTACAGCTGCTTTTAGTTTATTTAGAAATGCATCCGCGGTAACGCAGATTCTTAATTTTTTTAATATTTATTACTAGCTTAGATAGTAGTTATTGTTATTACTGATGTTAACTACAACCATCAGGTTATATTAGGAATTACGATTTTGATAATAGCAGTAACTAATTAAAATAATACCAGTTATTATTAGTGATTACCATCATAATAGTAGTAGTTACCATCAGGATGGTAAATACTACAATAATTATTTAAATAACATTTACTACTATCGAATTCAGTTAATAGATTTTAACATAATTAGATAATAAACTCTACTATAAAATTTTCTCCGTGTATGATTTTTTTTACAATTTTATCTTTTTTACAAGAGGAACAACGAATTCTTAAAGTTAGAAAAAATGTTGAAGTTAAAAATTATTTAAATCGTACGGAATAAATTTTTATTTGAATTTTCAATTTATTTGATTACTTTCATCATAAAATAAGTCACGTGGTATGTATATTTGGAGTGGCAATAACCTTTCATACTTAAAATAAAAAATTCGAAATTTCTTAACTGTTAAACTTTTCATCTACATTCTCATTTTGCTTTAATTACACAGACAATAAAAATATTTGGCTGTAATTATAAGTAATTGTCTCGGGACTACTAATGAACTTGAGCTGAAATAGTTTTCGATTGCTGGCTGAATAGAAGTTGCGGTGATTCTACAAATGAGAAATAGTTATTTTTTTTTCTTTTTCTCTCATTTTCTCTTGAGAAAAAAAAATTTTCCTATAACGACATCTAAAAAACGCAACGAACCTTTTTACTCAATCGATTCTTTCTTTTATTAAATGGTAAGAGTTTAAGACACGTTTTACCTCTAACTAATTTCATGGTAATGATAAGTAGAAAATTCTAATTTTTTAACATTTGCAAGTTTAATCATTAGCTTTTAACATTATTTTTTTATTCATTTTTTAGTTGTTTGTGTTTCTCTACTCTTTATTCATTTTTTCTTACTAATCATTTTCTTTATTAAACGAAAAATCTTTTTACATTAGCTTTTAACTTTGATAAATAATTCAAAACTTTTTATTCTTGTTGTTCTAGCTTAGTGAAAAGAGCTTTGTTCCTTCTTTCCAAAGTTTTAATGGCAGGGATTACGATGAAACGAATCATTTGCATGAATGCAAATAACAAATTAAAACAGACTAGCAAAATTTTAAATAATCCGATGATGTATGCTTGATTTTTCCTGAAACTACGATCAAAATTCAAATTGTTTAATATTATTGTCGAAAAAACTTTTACAACTAGGTCCTATTCCGACCTTTTCATTATTATTCTTTTTTAGTATTTGATCTTGGTTTTTATTTTGCTAGACATCTCTGACAATAGTGCAATTTTACACTGCTTTAAACTCCGATAAAACGATGCTATAGAATTTATTTACCGGAACATCCTTTTGCTATATTATATTATTTTTTTAAATTCTATCCTATTATATTAAATTTACAACAATGGACTGAATTAATTAATTTTTAGAGAAAAAAAAAAATAGAAAATAGTACGAAAGCTCATGTCGATATTATAGTCTAGTATTGATAGGTAAAATTTAATTCAATTTTAAAATAGTACGAATTGAAAAAGAAAGGTTTTAAAAACTGATTTAAATCAAGAAACAAATCACTGAACTTAAAGTATCAAAAAATAAATATAAAATACTTTTCATTTTGTTTTAAATTAGAAAAAAATGATAACGTTTATAGTGATGGTTGAAAGGATGCAAATAAACCTGTGTGAAAATTCCAATACAAGTGCAAAAATTACACAAAGTACGAACTTTGATTGTATATTTTAATTCTTAATGAAGGAGTTGATATTTTTCTTTGAAAAATTGTTTTCAATTTTTTTCAAAAGAATTTAAAGTTTTGTAGAGTTTATTGTACTTATAATTCATTTGTTAAATAAAATTTGAATATCAGATCGACATTTAAAATTTTATTTTTAAAAAATGTTATTCTAATAAATAAAAAATGGGTTTTTAATTAACGAAATAAAAATTTTTTATTAAATATTAAATTTTCAAATGAGTGATTTTAAAATTAATTAAATTCTTTTTTAATCAATCAAAAAATGTTCCCAATTAAAAAAACAAAAGAACTTTTGTAACGTGCGTATCTAAATTATAAAATGGGTTTCTATAATTGAACTAAATACCATCTGAAAGGTCTCGACTTAAATTTGTACCTTTTAGTTACAGTGAAAACCGTTTATAACGACATTGAAGGGACCGATGAATTATGGTCGTTATAGCCGATAGTCGTTATGACCAATATCTATTATTAATAATTAAAAACGTTCTCATTGCATTCAAAAATACATTACAACTATTTATTAAACTAAAATTGCATTGTTATATCATCTTACAGTTAATGATGTCAACTAATACTTATTATGAATATTTATACAAAAATTACTTTAAGAAATCTATCATTTTAGTTTGTTTAATGCACTGAAACTATACGCAGTAATTTTGAATTTGTTAATACATTTTATGCAATATTTCATTGTTATTGCTTAAACTTAATTCTTCTTCGTCAAGCACAAATTTTTGTAAAACAGTAATAGCAATTAGTGCTTCCCTGACGTTGGTATTACAAATTGTTCATCATTTTCTTGTTCATCCTAATTCTCAACCATCGTGTCATGATTTTGAATATCCTCTAACATTTTCCGATCACTCATTGACAAGCATACAGCTACCTCGTTGTCTACCTCAATATACTCGTCTATCTCTAAAGTTGTCAAAGATGGCATGAACGTTTGCCCGAACTGTACCAGATACATAGTCTTTTTTCAACTGTTGAAAAACTTGTGACGTTATAAATATAATTACTGAAAAACAAATACACCCTGATTAAACAAAATGATTTGAAATGATTAAAAAAGATTAATTTTTTAATCATTTTTAATCATACCAAATCATGTAAATCATTTTAGAAATTTCACAATTAATCATTATAAATCATTTCAAATACTGAGAAATTGACAGAATATAGAATGATTAATAATGATTAAAATTTTTTAATCATGTCGAATCATTTCTAATCATAAAAATACTCCGTGGATTTCTGTCACCTCTTATGATTTGAAATGATTCAGTTAGGATTAAAAATTTTTAATCATATGGAATCATTTCTAATCATAAAATAATCGTTGAATTTATGACTTCTATAATGATTGAAAATGATTA
Source organism: Cotesia congregata (assembly GCA_905319865.3). NCBI lineage: Eukaryota > Metazoa > Arthropoda > Insecta > Hymenoptera > Braconidae > Cotesia > Cotesia congregata. The sequence goes on from CAJNRD030001121.1 coordinate 4,503,301, forward strand.
AGTTATGATTGAAAATTTTTAATCATGTCGAATCGTTTTTAATCATAATAAACTTTTGAAATTATTATCTATGAAATGATTCAAAATGATTGCGTTAGGATTAGAAACTTTTAATCATATCAAATCATTCCTAATCATGAAATACTTTGAAAATTCCTGTCACCTGTTATGATTTAGAATGATTCAATTAGGATTAAAAATTTTTAATCATATGGAATCATTTCTAATCATAAAATAATCGTTGAATTTCTGACTTCTATAATAATTGAAAATGATTTAGTTATGATTGAAAATTTTTAATCATGTCGAATCGTTTTTAATCATAATAAACTTTTGAAATTATTATCTATCTTTTGACGTTATAAATATAATTACTGAAAAACAAATACAGACCTAAATACAAGTGCAAAAGCATGTCTTAGACGTTATAAACGATATTTTTCTTCGAAAAGATGGTTCAACCATGGTCGTTATGAGCGATTTGTCGTTATAGGCGATGTCGTTATAAACAGTTTTAAGCTTGAAGGTTTTATATTGCATTAAGACGGGACCTTGAAATTTCGTCGTTATACCCGGTTCGTCGTTGTAAGCGATGTCGCTGTAAACGGTTTTGACTGTATTTCAAATGATTTTTAAACAATATCTAATTAATCATAATTTTAAGTTTTTGAAATTTTAAATAATTTTTTCGCCTCTCAAATTTCTACTGTCGCACTTTTTATTAAAATTTTGATAATCGTTTTTAAGTTCGCGATATTATTCCCAAAATTTATTTTAAAATTATCCTCATTCTTTGTATCCTGATCAAAATTTTAAAACAATCTTTGAGCGAATTATTTCAATTATAATTCTCAATTCCCAGTAATACAATTAAGTCTGTAGATTGCTAGTATACCTATTAAATAATAATTACATCCCAAATTGTACATTTTCGGATCACAATACTCGAGTAGTGAATTACCAAAAATTTACCTCAGTACATATAATTACCCCTTAATTAATACGAAATTGATAGCATTTTCTTTGATATCAAATAGGAAAATTTTTAATCATAACAAAGAATTAAACTATACGCCATTTCAATAAATCTAGCGACTACGTGATGTGAGTTTCATGGGATTACTACTGCATATATTGGTACCCAACACACAACATATAATCGCTGGAACAAAGGGATTTAACATGAATTCCACGATCTGATTAAGTCCATTTACTTCTGTCTCTGTCAAATTCAATAATTAACTCAGTTTCAATATTTGTGCGTCAAGCCTAATTGCTAACGCAGTAATTGTTTTGTTCAATTAAGGTTGAGTTTATAAATATTATTTTTTTTTTTTTCTATAAAATGTCAAAGAATATGAAGAGAAAGGAAAGATTAAAGCAAGAAAAAGTAGTAAAATCCAATTGATATAGATTATATAAACTTATTCGTTTTTCTATCTAACGAATACGGATTTATTGAGTCTGCTGATAATGCGAATGTCAGTGAGCATTAAGGTTTTACTACTTTCTAGGCGTGTCGTAAAGTTTAGTAACTACTGCCACTCACAAGCACCTATTTTAGCCATATTTTGCCTTTGAGCTAACTTTTACCCTCATCTTTATTTTACTTTTTTTTTCATTTCATTTCTGTATAAACCGCATCTGTGTCCCCTTTTCCTCTACAATATATCATTGATAGATCAAGTTAATCGTATAGCTAGGATTTTATTTTTCTGCCACTGAATAAATAACAGTCTATCAAGACGTCAAGAACCTACTTTATAATAAATTGCCTACCGAAATATATATGTGCCTTAATATACATATTTATATGTACGCGTATATATTTTTAAACCAATTTTTTTAGTTTATAAAAAATTGAACATCATTAACCATCACTGTCTTGAAAATCGATACTGAAATTCACCCATGAATTTATCTGGATTCTTTTGGATACTCGTAAGCTCCTACAATGTTTTTCCACTCGATAAAATTTTTCACATCAAATTTTACTTGTAAAAATATTATTTTTAAATTTTGAGATTATCATTGTTGATGATACACCGAAAAAAGTAAACTGCAATAAATAACAGTCGATTTATAATAAGTAGTGATCAACTGCTAAAAATTACTATTTCGAACAGTAAAATCGAGATTTTACTATTCACATTGTAATATTTAACAATTTAAACGTTACAATTTACTCTTTACATGGAAGAAAATACTATTTCAAACAGTAATATTCGCTATGTAAATGTCTAAAATGTTAAAGTATAATACTTAAGAATTCAGACTTTGATATTTATCATTTTGTACCTAAAAAATGATCTTATGATATATAAAAAGTATAAAATTTCTAATACAAGCAACGTCAATATTTACAAAGTAAAATGGTAAATTTTAAACGCAACGCTAAAAATCAAACTGTAATTATTGACTTGCTTGGACTGGTAAAATGTATATTTTAAAAGTATAATTTTTACTGTTTCAAATGTTAAATTCTCCCAGAGTGAAACCCCTTTCTCTTTCATCTGAGTTCTCCTTCTCTTCATAATATGGAGTATATATAGGGAGGGAAATGAGAATTTTTACTGTTTGAAACTGTAATTTTTTAAAATGATAGAGTCATTATTTACTATAGTGACAGCTACTAATCACTTATTTTGGATATTAAATTATAAACTGTGGCTTTTATACTTTCTACATTAAGTTCTGTAAAATTTGTATTTTTGCCACCCAGATGTGCGCTTTACTATTTGAAACTATAAAAATTAACCGGAATCCGAGTGAATATTACAGTTTACTTTTTTCCGTGTAGGAAGAAATTGTATGAATCATTTTTTGTAAGAAAATTTCATTTTCGTTGAAAAAAAAGCTTCTAATAAATTTTTTTTGTATCTCTGAATCTTTAAAGAAAATTTTTATTCACTATCAAAAGTCCAAACAATTGATAATTATAAACACGATGTCTAATTAAAATTTTTAGGATCCATAATGTTATATATTTATATAGTGTGCGTATATTCTCAATAATTATGTAACATAATATTCGTTATTATCTATGATCGCTTATTTAAACACAACATTATAAGCTCTATGTAGAAAATTAGTTTCAAACTCTCATATAGTGGATACATACTAATCATTCTCGGTTAAATAGAAACCATTGATATTTATGCTATAATATTAATCGTTAATTAGTCGAACCATACAAGCGTAAAGATAAAATAAGCTAAATAATATAATATTATCAAAACCTCATAATATTTCATCTATTGTTCATTCAATCAATAGTGCTTAAATTCTTCAATATAATAATAAATATTAGAAAAAAAAAAAAAGATTTTATAATAAAACTAAAGCAGAGTTGTAAATAAAAAACCTAAATTTAAATAAAATATCGAATAATAAAGTCATTTAAATTTGTTATTATATTCAAATGAATGAATGAATGAACGATTGGATAACTCGTTCAATTTAAATTCATGTCACGCAATGAAAGAATAAAAAACACAAAGTTATCAAAACTCGTGCATGGTTAAAAATTAAATTATCAACATAATAATTTTTCACACCAATTATTGGCCTTTTCATTCTATGATTCTCATTTAGCTACTACTGTACATAAGTGAAAAGTTTAAATGAGAGAAAAAATTTTATTCTTGTAATAATAGAGTTTAAATTTTATATTTTGTACAATCAATAAAGTGTTTATTTATAAATTATTCATGTGGTTTCGTAACGAATTACCCACGGACAAAAAAATCATAAATATTGGATGAGTTTTTGGTTTGTTTGATAATGAATTTTTGTTTCTCATGAATAATAAATTCCTAAAAAAATATTTTTCGCTGTTTTTAAACTAATAGTAGTGATTGTTTTTAATATTTTTATTATTATTTTAACTTTCACACTTGTAAGGAAGAAAATTACAGTTTACATCATAATTCAGGATTAAACAGTGATATCATTTCAATTTCAATTTATGAAGTTTTCTATGAATTAAATATCTTTTAAAAAATTACCATGTTGCGCTATGTATAAGTGAGAAATGAAAGGTATCACCAGTGTACAGTTTAAAGCTCTTTAACCAGATCAACTACTGCAGTTGAAAAACTATGCAAGTATAAAAAATTGCTGTCAGATTGTACTGTTTTTTTTAGTTACATGATCTTTTTTATTAAATTATTTAAATGCCTAAAGGTATGCATACGCAAATTTATTAAATAAAAAAAATAAAGCAAAAACCGATGTTGGTTTGTTTTTTAAAAAATTTTTTGTTGTTTCATAGGGAAAATAATTTATTGAAAGGGCAATTTAAATAAAAAGTTTAATTTAGATAACAGAAACTTCAAATATTTGGTCTGTGTGTTGAATAATTTAACAACTGACAATTTCACACTGTTTTCCTTCTGCATAAATAATTTTTTCAAATTCATTTTAAGTGACTCAATAACTTTAATCTTGAATAAACATTTCATGTTTTGAAAAATGAATGATATTCTTTTAAATTAAAAAAATTATAGTACCATTTATGTCGCATAAAAAATTACTTTTTAATAATATGAAGGATTTTATGACATATTATACAGGTTTTCATTAATAATTGGCATTATTTTAATATCATCTGCAATGCATCTCGAAATTTTAATTAATGTCTGTTTGATCATTCGAAACAAGATAATTTCGGTGTAATGCGAATTAGCGGTCAGAAGCTAATGAGTTTTGTCTCTAGGGAAGAAATGTATTTATTTCTGCCGACGATATTTTCACTTTTGACTTCATTTCCATTGTAACAAAGTCACGTTTGTTTATTGTAAACCTCAAAATAACTAACCAAGTTTTCAAGTTAAATATTTACTTCCGCTCTAAATTATCTTGTTTCAACTGTTTACAAACACTAAAACTTTAAGTTCAATACAATACGAGTGATATAAAAAAATTTAGTATGTGTCACAGGTTGATATATGATTTAAAACTGTGGGTCATTTCAGCCCTTGGTTCGCTCGGTCAATCAACACTCACCCTCGGCAAAAAACGTCTTGTTTCATCCCTCGCTGCCCAATAAAATATTAAATGAAACAACAAACTTTTTTCAACTTTTACACCAATCATACAATGATTATTAGATGTCAAAAAAAAATATATATATGAATTTTTTTCACCCCTAATACATGACACATGAAACAAGCTAGAGGGTCGAGTCGAGAGAAATAGACATAAGAATTTTTAAGAACGGTAACAGAGAGGACTTGTCTCATTAAAATTTAACGTACCATCACGAATCAATATTCACATTTACACATGCATATAAATATGACAATTAGTCATTTATATATCATATCATTTACCATGAAAAATAAAGTATATTTTTTTCTCTCTGGAAACTGCATTAGACAAAAGTAAAACTATCACAAGATAAATCTAATAAAATGTATATTACATACATAAGTAAGCACGTCCGTGTGCATCAATGTACTTTGACGTTACGTGAGAGAAAGACATGAAAAGAATCTTCTTCTATAGTTCTTTTAGGGGTAGTAGTAGTATTTATAGAGTTGTATATAATATATAATGTATAGTGATAAAACTCCAAGCTTTTTGAGTTGTTCAATGGACTTAAGAAAAATTGCATCCTTCATATCAACCTTCCGACTTTTCAACGCCTCTTGACTTTTATACACCTTCGTACTTCCACTTACATGCATACATCTACATATGATAATAGTTATATGTATTTATGCATCACACATATGTCCATACATTTTTCATTTCATTATTATTATTATTACATTTTTTTTTTTTTTTATTTTTAAGATGAAAAAGATACCTAAAAGATGATAAAAAATACTGTTCAAAATAATGTAATGTACACTGATAGAAGGATTTATTTGTATTAAAAAATATTTGTTAATAGTTAACAAATCATTTATTAGAGACCACTTTTTAGTATTGAACAAATATTTCTTAGTATTTAAAATGATTTATTTGTATTTAATAAATCTGATATTCATTTATTAAATATTAATTAATTAATAAATCTATCAGTGAATGTAATTCATCGAGAAAGTAGAACTATGTCTTTAGTAATAATAATAATAATAATAATAATAATAATAATAATAATAACACCTGGAAACTTACGTGGAATTAGGATGATAAATTTAGAATTCTATAAACGTACATCTTCAACATCCGTAAATTCATTGATAATACGTTCATTGGGTTGAAATGGTGACGCTGGTCTTGATTCAAGTTGTATACTCTCTTCAGTAACATTAGGGTTGAATTTAGATGCCAAACTGTTCAATAAATTCTCTTGTATAGCGTCGTTGCCATTACAGAGTCTTTCACTTCTGTAAGGTTCCGTTGTCCCAGACATAAAATTTGTTGTTGAGAATCTTGAAATACAGGGCAATACCTAAGTAGACAAAATTCAATATCGCTAATTAGACGAGTGGTTCATTACGTAGTTGAAATTATACAGATATATATATATATATATATATCTTCAAGAAGAATATCGATACTGCCTTTCTAATACGTCACATCCCACAAAATTTGACATATTGACTTTTTTTGAAAAATAGAATCACAACAATATTATGCAAGTCATATTAAAAATTTAAAGGTCAAATAGTTTAATAATAAAAAAGTTGATGTGACATTTTTATTGCTGTCGCTTTTCGTTGCTATGGTAACCACTTTGGCAACAATTACCATGGCAACGGTTACTATAGCAACGAGTACCATAGCAACGGTTATATATTAATGAATAAAATTTATAAAAATATTGATTAGTTAAATTGTCGATAACGATAACAAATATTTTGACAGAAGCGCGAAATGCGCGCTCGATTTTCTAGTCAATTTTAAAAATAAACTGTTTTTACCGTCTGCTGTAAAATTTTCTAAATGTGGGATACGACGTATTAGAATAGCAGTATCGATGTATACAGAAAGAATGGTTCACTTGAATCAAGAAAATTTTTTTTGACACAAGAAATTTCACTTATTCCAACAAAATTAATTCTCTTGCTTCAAGAAATACGTATATCTTGATCCAAGACAATTTCTTGTTTTGAGAAAATTTTTCTCTTGCTCCAAAAAATTAAATATCTCGATAATAAATTTTCATTAATATTTTTATTGACGAACATGTCAAATGGGAAGATCAAATAATATTGAACCATTTTCTTTCATTCAATATGTATAATTGCGTGCTAAAATAATCTAAAATGGGTATGAAATATTCTCGAGAAAAATTTTCTCAAGCCAAGAAAATTTTTTTCTCAGCTGAAGTAGGTGGCGCTGCTTCCCTAAAGTATCTAAAAATCTTGATCCAATATAAAAATTTATTGTATCAAGTATTTATGATAATTTGAATAAAGAAAAATGACTTCCACCAAGAATAGAATTTCAATAAAAATTTTTACTTCGGCCAAGACAATTTTGATCTTCCTTCGGGCACCCGAAAATTCACTTGAGCCAAAAATTTTATTCTCCAGTCAAGAAATCTTTTTTTCTTACAATATTTTAAAGAGCATCAACTCCTTACCTTTTTAAACTCCTTCCGGAAATTGTCGTTAAGCCAAGCGTAAAGAAATGGATTGTAACATGTACTAGACATCGCAATACAGTGAACCATGAAGAAACACAAATAATAATAAGACCAATGTGATGAAAAATCGTAAATATCATCCAAAATATTGTTAATGTTGAGCGGCATCCAGCAGACACCAAAAATAGTCACCATGGCTATCAACATACGGTTAGTGCGTTTTTTTCTCTCTCTGTCAGCTTCTTCACGTTTACTTGTTTTACATCCTGGTTTTGATTTAGCACGATCATTTAATTTAATGGACACACAAATATAGCAGAAAGCTATCAAGAAAAATGGTATAACAAATTGAAAAATACAAGTTATTGAGCTAAATAGCAGACGAAAATTATCTGTAGGCCAATTTTCTTCACAATATTGATATTTTTCAAGGCCCATATAGATACCGTACGGAAGAGTGAGTACTAATGCTACTATCCATATAATTACTATTATTCCTTTGCATGTCATTACTTGCATGCGCGGCCGAAAAGGATAAATAATAACTAAATATCTATCAATTGCAATACTCGTTAGAGTCAATGTACTTATATAAATGCTTACACCCTGAGCATAGGGTAACAAATGGCACAAACTTTCACCAAACACCCAACCACCCAAAAATGTGTACAACGGTGTTAATGGTACTGCTAACATACACAGTAATATATCACTCACCGCCAAATTTGTGATAAATAAATTAGTAACTGTTTGCATATCTTGATTGCGCGCTACAACATAACACACTAAAATATTACCAAAAACTCCCAGGATGAAAATTAATGAATATAAAAAATAAAATATTAATTTTATATACAAACTAGTTGTAAATTCTTCACCATATTGTGTAACACTATTGTTTAATAAAATATTTATATTATTATTGTGATGTAAGCTTGTTAAATTTAATAATAATAAAGTTGGTGTGATGTTCATTTTGAGTTGGTTTATTCATTTGCTGTTAAATCCGACGGATTTATTTTTAAGCAGCTCGTTACGAAGGCAAAAGTTGTATAATAAAAATAAAAATAAAAGAAAAACAAATACGACAGTCAGAATTTTATACTCTTTTATAAATTGATGAGTTGCGCATATTTAATCTCCGTTATTTGAATAAATACATTTTTATTAATTCTTCTGCTATTCCTTTGGATATTATAATACTTAAACTCATTTTGTCAAAATTACAGAGAACAAAGGATTGGATTATTATTTTTATTACTAATTTTTTTTTTTCACCCTTAAATTCCTTTGATTTTAATAAAGAGCAACGAGAATTTTAGCTGTAAAAAGCTTTTTCATACTTTTAATCTACCAACATATTTTATATTATAAAGTTTTCACCGTTTTTTATTTATTTTATTTTTCTATGTTCGAAAAAAAGTGTAATACATTTATAAAAAATGGCAACATATATTTTTAAACGATGAAATATTATTTTTATTTTTTGGCTGGCTTTGAAAAAGTTTTTAAAGCTCATGAATGTAATAGTCACGCGTATTACCGCCCACCTGTTGGTTGTGAGCTTTCTCTTGCCTTTACGCTTTTCACTGACTTCCTATGATCTGTTTTCTTCTTTCGAGATTTTATGTTGTTTTTACCTTTCAGTTACTTTTAGTTTTAGTTGTTTCACTAAATAAACTTTGAAAACAGAAACTTCCACTTGAAGGCAAATTAAGTTACTCGAATTAAGGAAACTTCAGTAGAAAACAATCCCACTGTGACTTAGTTTTTAATTATTTGTTCACTTAGTTTTATTTGTTTATATATTCTTCATTTTAATTAAATTATTTACAGCCACAGATTTACCACAAAATAAATATTTTTTTTTTAATTAATTTATGTATTACTATTTAAATAATTTAAATTATATGAGTTAATTTTTCTACAACTCGGTAATAAATAAAGATCGTTATAATGGTCATAAAGGTCGGATGTAAGAGCGAATCGCGTCGATTTCGGGTCGCGACTGAGACAAGTATTATAAATTTCTGGACGTCGAAGCTCACGAGCTTGCGGTATTTCGCGCAAGCGTAACTAAATAAGTAACGCAGCAAGAGTGCGAAATCGAAAACAAAATTCACATTTTTAATATTAACTCTCAATTAATTAACTCAAAATAGATCAATTTATTTATCAATAATGTTCTTTCAGTATCAATAAATAAATTAAGTAATAAATGTTATCATTAATTTAAAAACTTATTAGACGTGAGTTTTTTACTTACTACTAACTAAACATACTTTAAAGTAAACACGTCTTTTAGTATTTTATTCAAATACAAATATTTAAATGAAAATGAAGTTAGCCGACATTAAAAAATTTCAATTAAACAATTAAAAAAAAACATTTCACATGTAAAAAAACTCGAAAAACTATAAGTGCAATTTTTTATAAATATCTTTTTAGTTGTAATTTAATTAATAAAAATAAATCAAAAATTTTTAGACGTCTGCTAACATTAGTATCATATATTTAATCTTTAAGATTCAATTCAACTAAATCATAAAATTTTTAACTTAATATTTTAGTAAATATTAAAAAAACAAATATCAAGTAATTTTTATGTTGAGTTTTAATATTTCTTCCTTTACTTTTAATTCTACTTTCCTACTTTTCTAGAAAAACAGGCTAAACAACTAGCAGTTTTACTTAATAACACCAAAATAAAAAATAAATTGAGTATCTGTAAAATAATTTTTTTTTTATTTCAACAGAAACCAACGATAGAAATAAATATTTAAAAAAACTAATATAAACGAAAAAGTGAGTGTTTTTTTAATTAAAAAAAAAAAAATTTAAACATGAATGTAAATAATGAACTTCAGAAATTTATTTTAATCATTTTCATTTACTAATTATTATTAATTCACTTACATCGGTTAATGTTACATTAAAATTATTATCACTCGTTACTTTAATTAATAAACACTACAATTAATTTATTTTTGTATAATAATAACTTTTCTTCTCAAATTTTATCATTTATCTGTACATTACAATTAACCGATGAATACTTCTAACAAATCGCTATTCCGCATTTTAATCTTAGTCATTAATATTTTTAAATTTACAATTGTTAAATATTATCATTCATATATTTATAAATATTCGATTTGATTAGAATTTTCATTTTCAATCAATATTTTTATTATTTAATTGATTGTATATTCTAGGACGTTGAACCATGTCACAAGTTCGAATCACTTTATCATTAATATGTATTATTCACTTACAAATCATACATTCTTCCACACGCTAAACAATGAAAAAGTCAATTTTGATCAGCATTAAAAGGGCACTCAATTTCATAATAATAATATTTATAATTATTATCATTTTTATTTTAATAACAATTTTCTACTAATATATTATAATTGTAATTATAATTAATCGTTTTTAATATACAAGCCGGTTTAATTTTATAACCATAAGACGTATTGCTATTTACATGATCAATGATGCCAAAAAAAGTTAGCATAATTTATTACTATAAATAATAGTAAATCTTAATTTATAATTCAAACTTGTTAATAAAATAACTTCGTTATGTGAATATAAAAAAAAAAAAAAAAATACGTTATTTATAATCCAACTATCGTTAAGCATGTATATATGCTTGAACATATATATAAAAACAACCACTATAAACTACAAAAATTATATTTAATACATAACTATGACTTTTAATAATAATCCACGCGATATTATTTTTTATATTATTTTCATTCATAGTTAATTATGATAAAACAGGCTAAACAACTAGCAGTTTTACTTAATAACACCAAAATAAAAAATAAATTGAGTATCTGTAAAATAATTTTTTTTTTATTTCAACAGAAACCAACGATAGAAATAAATATTTAAAAAAACTAATATAAACGAAAAAGTGAGTGTTTTTTTAATTAAAAAAAAAAAAATTTAAACATGAATGTAAATAATGAACTTCAGAAATTTATTTTAATCATTTTCATTTACTAATTATTATTAATTCACTTACATCGGTTAATGTTACATTAAAATTATTATCACTCGTTACTTTAATTAATAAACACTACAATTAATTTATTTTTGTATAATAATAACTTTTCTTCTCAAATTTTATCATTTATCTGTACATTACAATTAACCGATGAATACTTCTAACAAATCGCTATTCCGCATTTTAATCTTAGTCATTAATATTTTTAAATTTACAATTGTTAAATATTATCATTCATATATTTATAAATATTCGATTTGATTAGAATTTTCATTTTCAATCAATATTTTTATTATTTAATTGATTGTATATTCTAGGACGTTGAACCATGTCACAAGTTCGAATCACTTTATCATTAATATGTATTATTCACTTACAAATCATACATTCTTCCACACGCTAAACAATGAAAAAGTCAATTTTGATCAGCATTAAAAGGGCACTCAATTTCATAATAATAATATTTATAATTATTATCATTTTTATTTTAATAACAATTTTCTACTAATATATTATAATTGTAATTATAATTAATCGTTTTTAATATACAAGCCGGTTTAATTTTATAACCATAAGACGTATTGCTATTTACATGATCAATGATGCCAAAAAAAGTTAGCATAATTTATTACTATAAATAATAGTAAATCTTAATTTATAATTCAAACTTGTTAATAAAATAACTTCGTTATGTGAATATAAAAAAAAAAAAAAAAA
>CAJNRD030001121.1:4516390-4585697 GCA_905319865.3 Cotesia congregata
TATATATATATATATATATATATATATATATATATGTATGTATGTATGTACATATATAGATACTATTATATTATACACATATATTTCTCGTGGCTTTTATCTCTCTATTCTCTAACTCAAAGTTTAACTTTATACTTGTAACTTTCCATTTATCCTTGAGTGGATACAATACAACTTCCAGAATTATCTTTGCTATAGATTTAAACGAAATATTTCCTATGACAAATATTTTACGAAATAAAGTTATTACACTGATATTTTATCTATAATTATTTTGCTTACAATATCAGTAAAAATCCTTAGATTTTTATTTATAATACACAACCCGTTGATCTATCAATATTCAATAATTCGACATGCAAAATACTATTACAACTAATAATAGCAATAATATAAATAATGATTTGTTTAATTAAAAAAAAAAAAAAAAAATTACAATAATCCTGCTGAATATTATGCAATTTAAAAAAGTACAATAAAGCAAGTTATATATTTGTATATTATTTGTACTAATCAGTTTCATCAATAGATCGTTAAATTGTTATATTAACGATATTTAATTATTTATTAAATTCAATAATTAATTGATGCACACAAATTTTTGAGAAGATATATGGGTGATTCTCTGTAAGGATGTTTTTTGCTGTCCCAGGTATTTTTTTATTAGAAAAATTGTTATTTTGTTACTAAAAAAAAATTTATTACGAAAGTAAAAAAACATTTCTATTTGGAGTATTGAAAACTAAAATGAAATAAATTTTGTTTTTGCTATAAATTCGTAAACCACCGAAATAACAGTCCCCTGGGCTGTCCCATTCCCAAAATTAAAACTTTAAGATTAAATTTTAAGTTATTTGTCAATAATATATGATTTGGTCTACAATGTTTATAAACAATTAGTTAACTAACAATCTTCTTCAATAAAAAGTACCGAAAATTAATTTGTTTCATTAAATTCATTAAACCAAAGTTTGTCCCAGGGATTTTAAGAACAGTCCTCTGCCAGAAGTTCAAAGCCAAAAAAAAATCCAGCGTGTTATTTTACCTTTTGTAAGGTTTATAAGGACCTAACTAGCCTTGAGTTAATAACCATAGGGCTGTTAGCGCTTTATCGCCATTTTATTTAGTGTCAAAGCACCGTTTGTGTTGGAAATATGTGTCTGGGCCATTTCGAAACTCAGTCCCTTGGCAGCTATTTTTATTTATAATTTATTTATGAAATTGGATCCATAAGTCTTAATATTATTCTAATTAATGTAAACATTAATTGAGAACTTGAAAAGTTGAATGCATTGAAATAGTTTGTTTGATTTTTCTCAATTTGATAAAAAAAAAAAACAGTCCCCTGTCATGTTATATAGCAAAAGATACACAAATATCGAAAAAGCAAAAATTAATTCGACTGTTTATTTATTATGATTAAGCTGATAGTTTTGTAGAGCCCCTGTTAATTATTTTTCTAACAAAATCAAAAATAATTTGGTCGGACAATTTTGTACAGATTTAAGACATCCTTACAGAGGATCACCCATATAAGTCAATATGAGATGGACATATAAAAATGAATTGTTTTTAAGTTTAATAGAATGATAATAAATAATTATATTCATACATAACTAAATAGCTAGAGTTTCTTTGATGAGTTTTTTCATAGTATTACCCATGGTTGTGCTCGGCGGACCAGAAGTTGTAAAAGACAATTTAAATAAATAAGGCTGAACATCTGGGTATGAGGTATCAAAAATGAGATCTAACTCTGCTTGATTCGGCATTTTCGGTAAATAATCATGACGATTCATAACTTCAGTAATATACAGTATTTTATCTGTCAATAAATCACCAACTTTTTCCCGACATATTTGTCTCTCGTGTTCGGTCGCTAATTTAATAAGCTCTAATCTAACAGTCCATACTTCCCATGGTATACACTCCGGTTGAAAAGGCCAACGATTTTTTTTCTTTTGAAAAAATTCCAATGATATTTGTCCAGAACCAGGACTATCTGTTGATCTCAACGCCTCGGAGAAACCAGATATTTCTCTCTTTAATGTTTGGTCAAGATGCACAGAAGAACAACATACATAGGTGAAATCAATAAAATCACAATCAACATCTTGATAGCCAAGGGTGCCCACAGAATAACTTCCTTCTTGTTTATATTTGAATTTGCCAAGACTACGATGAAATAACACACTGTGAAATATACTTGCAACGGCTTCATCAACTTGACGACCCTCCATGCTTAGTTCAAACAACTGAGTTCTTGCGTTCATACTGCACCCTGTAATTATATTATAAAAAAATCTATTAATTTTATCAGTATCACAATTATATTTAAATATTATATATAATTAATTACAGCAATAAATAAATAAATAAATTAATTAATTAAATAAACCTAACCTAATATAAATTAAAAACAAGTGTACACAAGTAAGAAGCCTTCAATTTGCTTACTCATTGCTCCATCCCCTGTATTATATATTACATATTACTTACCTCAATATGTCTCAACATAAATTCTAAACAAGTACCTTGTTCTTACAATGTTTACGTCATCATTTTTGTCGTCAAATGCATTTACAGCACTGAGATTAGACTTAACAAGATTAATTAATTTATTCTCTCATGTCTGATGTTTTATGTCATTTAATCTTATTTATTTCATTTTCAAACCAATGAACTATTATCATTTAGTTTTATGTAAACTAATTTTAGTATGTCTGTCTATAAAGATTAATTATCTCTGTCAATGAATAATAAAACCAGTAAAATGATATCAAGCCAATAGTTACAAAAATATTAACAACTAATGGTCAATGTATATGACATTCAAGTTAGCTGTCACTTAATAATTTTTTAATTTTATTTAACAAAAAAATTTGTTCCAAAAAATTATTTTTGAAAAATTGCATTTTTTATTTTTTTAAATTTCTAAATGTCAATTTTTTTTTTTTTTAATTTTTTTTTTGCCGTAATTTATTTGTTATAAAATTAAAAAAATTATTAAATATGTGCTACATTAATTTTCATTCAATGTATTTATGAACAGCAATTGAGTATGAATTATTGATACGAATATAAATGAGTATGAAGAATATAAAAAACTGACCTTAGTGTCCCTTTGGCCACACGTAGAACATTAACCTTAACGCTTCATAAAATAATATATCATGCGTTGTTCCTCTGGATCCTTTTATTGTTTTGAAGAAAAGTCAGGTCAGTTACTCGTTATTTTAATATTGAATATCATCGCTGACCTGCTTCTGATAGCTTTCCCCATCGATTTGTCTCTTTTATTTTATTATTTTACTGATCACACATTCACGTTGATGCTTTTGTTATTGTTGTTGTTATTATTGTGATTATTTTTATTATTGGTGTGATTATTATTATTTCTAGAACTGTTGTTGTTATTATTATTCGTTGGCTTACGGTGTTATATACTTTTGTAGATTAATTAACAGTTATTTTTAATGGATTACTTAAATTATTACTCCAAAGTTCCATTATCTTGAGTATTATTGTTATAACAATAGAACACACTGGTTTTTAAATGTTAACTAATAATAATTGTCGACAAATGGTGAACAAAAAAAAACTTAGAACCTTACTCACCAATCCAATCTGCTTTACAATGTTTCGTTTAGTTTCTTTGACACGCATTTGTCGGTAAACAACAGCTGAGCGCGCATCGCATCAGCCATTTTGAATTTTATACTTACTTTTTTTATTTTTTACATTTTTTACTAGGGTTTCAGTCGATAAAACAGTTTTAAATACTCAAAATATATAAAATTTTTTATAATAATAAAGTTTTTAATTTTTTTATTTTGCTTAATTTATTAAATTATAACTAAAAAATATTTTTAAAAAAATGCACTTATAGTTTTTGTAGTTTTTAAGAAGTGATAAAAATTTTTTTGTAACAATTCTATAACAATTAATTTAGCAGGTATTTAATAATTTTTAGAATTTTTTTTAACAAATAAATTATGGCGAAAAAATAATTTTAAAAAAATTGACATGTAAAAATTTTTAAAAATTAAAAATGCAATTTTTTTGAACAAATTTTTTTGTTAAAAAAAATTAAAAAATTCTCTAGTGTCTGCTAACTTTGATGTCATAATAATTCTTTAATAAAATAAATCATAAAATTTTTTAGATGTCGGCTAATTTAATTTTCATAATTTTTTGATGTTGATTTTTAGTAAAACAGAAACATTGAAAATACTTTTCAAGCGTTTTATAACAAAAAAAATTATGACAATTATCAATTATATTTTAAAATTTTATTTAAATACTACAAATACAACAGTATAAATAATATTTCATTCGTAACAATATTATAGAAATAGAGATCCATTAATTTTCGCAAATAAATTTCATGTTTTTAATTTTTTTTTAATAATTAAATTAGAACAAAAAAATATTTTTTTAAAAATTGCACTTACAGTTTTTAAAGTTTTTTAACAAAAATGAAAATGAAAAAAAATTTTTTAAATGTCGGCTAACTTAATTTTCATAAAATTAAGAGATATTTGATAATTTTTAGAATTTTTTAAACAAATAAACTGTAGCAAGGAAAATTAATCTCAAAAATTCCATAATTAAAGCTCTAAAAAATTATAAATGCAATTATTTTTAAATAATTTTCATGACCTACTTTATTTTTCAAAGAATTTTCAAGTATCGACTAGTATTTTAATTTTTTTTTTATAACAAAGAGAAAAGCTATTCAGTTACTAATATGAATGCGGATAAGCGATATCAGCAAATTGTTGACATGCCTCATCAATTTGTGGAAACGAATACTCGAAACCATACTCAAGTACTCGTTTAGGTATTACTTTTTGGCCTTCTGTCATGATCTAAAAAAAAAAAAAAAAAAAAAAAAAAACACAGTCATAAATCTCAAAATCTTTTCATCATTATAACTAGATATAGCTGATAAAATAAAAAACTGTGTATAGTTTATTTATAATCGAGATATTTACCCTGGCTCGCTCTGAACTAAAAATAAGATTAACTGCGAATTCTGGTAATGGAAGAAACGCCGGTCTCCACATTGCTCGGGCAAAAGCTCTAGCAAATTCTTTATTTGTTATGATCTAAAATATCAAATATTTGAAATTTATTAATGACAAGAATTTGTAACAAGCAAATAACATTTTAAAATACCTGAGGAGCAACGCCATTCAAAACACCCTTGACTTTTTCTTCTTCAATTGCAAAACGAAATAAATCAACTAAGTCACTTATATGAATCCAAGGCATAATTTGTTTCCCACTGCCAATAGGGCCACCGAGGCCCAAGAAAAAAGGCATTATTATTTGTTGAATCATGCCACCATATCTTCCCAACACGACACCAGATCTTATTGTGATCTGTCGACATGACGAACTCGGAGAAAGTTCTGCAGCTTTTTCCCAAGCATGTGTCAATTCTGCAAATAAAATTGTACAAATAGATACATTAAATAAAATTAAAAATAAAATACAAACGATAATAATCTATAAGGGTGATTCTCTGTAAGGATGTTTTTTGCTGTCCCAGGCATTTTTTTATTAGGAAAATTGTTATTTTGTTACTAAAAAAAATTTATTACGAAAGTAAAAAAACATTTCTATTTGGAGCAATGAAAACTAAAATGAAATAAATTTTTATTTTTTTGCTATAAATTCGTAAACCACCGAAATATCAGTCCCCTGGGCTGTCCCATTCCCAAAATTAAAACTTTAAGATTAAATTTTAAGTTATTTGTCAATAATATATAATTTGGTCTACAATGTTTATAAACAATTAGTTAACTAACAATCTTCTTCAATAAAAAGTACCGAAAATTAATTTGTTTCATTAAATTCATTAAACCAAAGTTTGTCCCAGGGATTTTAAGAACAGTCCTCTGCCAGAAGTTCAAAGCCAAAAAAAAATCCAGCGTGTTATTTTACCTTTTGTAAGGTTTATAAGGACCTAACTAGCCTTGAGTTAATAACCATAGGGCTGTTAGCGCTTTATCGCCATTTTATTTAGTGTCAAAGCACCGTTTGTGTTGGAAATATGTGTCTGGGCAATTTCGAAACTCAGTCCCTTGGCAGCTATTTTTATTTATAATTTATTTATGAAATTGGATCCATAAGTCTTAACATTATTCTAATTAATGTAAACATTAATTGAGAACTTGAAAAGTTGAATGCATTGAAATAGTTTGCTTGATTTTTCTCAATTTGATAAAAAAAAAAAAAAACAGTCCCCTGTCATGTTATATAGCAAAAGATACACAAATATCGAAAAAGCAAAAATTAATTCGACTGTTTATTTATTATGATTAAGCTGATAGTTTTGTAGCCCCTGTTAATTTTTTTTCTAATAAAATCAAAAATAATTTGGTCGGACAATTTTGTCCCAATTTAAGACGTCCTTACAGAGAATCACCCATAAGTATTCATATATTCACCTGATAAATAGTCATACGGCTCACATTTATCATACTCATTATATGTTTTACTATCATCAGGTTTATAATACGCGACTCCAGATATTGTGAGAAATGATTTAACATCAGATTTTTTATTGACAGCATTCGCTAGTAGTTTTGTTGTTCGAACTCGGCTATTCCATACGTCATTTTTAAATTCTTCATTCCACCGTTTCATTGGATCTAAAATATTTTGTCCAGAAACATTAATTACGTCTGTTGTGTCTTCAGGCAATCCTTTTATCGATAAAGTTTCCTAAAAAATCATTTTTTATTTCTATTTAAAAATCATTAAAATCAAGGAATGGTCGTCACATTCATAAAAAAAAATTTTTTTCAAGATTTAAATTTCCAAGTATTCAAACTTTTAAAAATACGACTACCATACAATTATTATTATTTGTTTTTAATAAAATTCACCCATGAAATATATTCAGGACCCGTTGTGTTTCGGGATAAAATGGAAACAGTATGGCCTTCATTTCTAAGTGAAAATGCAAGTGCTCTTCCAATGAAACCGGTACCACCACCTGAAATATATTTTTTAAAAATTACATAACCATTTGTTTTATTTTAATAAATGTGTAAATAAATACACACAATTAAATAATTAATAATTACTAGGATATTTTTAAGTGACTTACCAATAACCACGTGTCTTATCATGGTTTATTATCAAATTTACAAAAGACGAATGAATTATTATATACAATGACAACAACTGATTGCTATTTACTCCATAAATTTTATAAACAATTTTTTTTTTTTTTTTTTTTTTTTTTTTTTTCAGTCTTGAATAAATTATACTAAAACATTTAGTTTGCTGTTTGAACGCATTCTGATGGCGTTAGAGTACCTTTGATTTTATGGAGACTGAATACACGGTAAGTATAGTCTCCATAACCTTTACGTATATATAAATAAAAATGGCGTCAACACTAGAAAATCTAGAAGGTCAACTCGAATTATTTATTGAAAATGTACGACAAATACGTATTATTGTAAGTGATTTTCAACCTCAAGGACAGAATGTACTTAATCAGAAAATGTAAGTCAATAAAATACATTTTTTATAATTAATTTATCATTTTTAGACATCATCTATTTACACATTTAATATTGTTACGTCTTTTTCGTCATAGCAAATGCATCGAGTAATTGAATGTTTAAAAAATTTAATTATTATTGATTAAAAAAATAAGTGTACATTTATGATTAGTTCATAGTTGATTTGCATATTAAAAAATGAATTATTTTATATCATTAATTATTAATTATTAAATAATATTATAATAAAAAATAAAATTTGTTGTGACAGATGGCGTTTCAATAATTAAAACTGGCGCGGAAAATGAAAATTTATTTGAATGATTTTTTTTTAGTCAAACTTTGGTAAGCGGACTGCAAGAAATAGACAAACTAAAATCTCAGGTCCAAGATGTTCATGTGCCCTTGGAAGTATTTGAGTAAGTTAACTAACTGGTTTCATATCTTAAATTCTTAAAAACAAAATAAAATAAAATAAATACTACAAACCGGTTTAGTATTATTGATTATTAAGATAATAAATATCTGATTTTATTTTTATTTTATTGCACAGCTACATTGACCAAGGTAGAAATCCGCAACTTTATACAAAGGATTGTATCGAAAAGGCTTTAACGAAAAATGAACAAGTCAAGGGGAAGATTGATGCTTATAGAAAATTCAAGGCTAGATTGCTTGCTGAATTGAATCAAGTGTTTCCAAATGAACTTGCTAAATATCGTGCTATCCGTGGTGATGAGTAAAACTTATAATAATAATAATAATAATAATAATAATAATATATCCCAAGAGTGCTGATAATTTTAATACAATTTTTTTTCATTTAATTCAATGATTTTTTAAAACCAATATATGATTAATTTATAATATTGAAAATTAAAACAACTATCTGAATTAAATTACTGAACTAAAAAGTTTCAGGGTTAATATTTATTGTACAATTAAATATTGTAATTCATTTTTCTATTCTTTTTAAAATGAATTTACTTTCACAATAAACATTTTATAAATTATCAAAATTCTATAACAGCTATTTCATTGATTATAATTATAAAATAATACTTATGCTTTTTTTAAAAGTTCAATTTTATATTTTATTGAATAATTATTTTTCAAAAATCAATCTATTGAATCGTGGCTTATAAATGAATTAAAAAAAATTTTTACTTATTTTAATTTTTTTTTTCCATTGTGAGAAGAAAATAATTTTTGTTTGAATTATTTGATTTAATTTAAATAATACATACGTTATACGTAAAAAATTTATATCTATGCTATAACAGTCTCTATATAGATAAAAATACTCAATGACAACTTGATACGTGATAAACATATAAGTATATGGATTAATTATTTAGTTAGTTGCGGGTCGTCAAATAATTAAGTTATGCTAAAAATTATTTAAAAATACTACAAATAAGTTGATTAGAATAGCTTTTATTAATATAAAAATGCAAATTTTTATGATGAGAAATTGAAATAATTTATCTTTATTATGGTAATATAAGATTTAAAATAAAAAATATCAAGTATTAATCATTAAAATATTTTCGGTGAAAATAAAAAATAAAGTAACATTCAAGTTAGACGAGTCTCTATTAAATTGATAATTTATGTATTTTATATTTATTGTTAAAACGTTTGATAGTAGATTTCAAGTTTACAATCACCCTTGACTGTGTAAATATATCCCCACTTAAAATATCATTCCCCTTCTTTTTCAACCTAATACAACCATGGATAGAATTAAATCGTACTTATACCGGCGATCTCGATCGCAATTGAAAAGTCGCTGGTTGATCATAACTACTATCATTTTTACTGGAATGTTTGGCATACTTATTGCTGTATTAGCACTACAAAGCTATTGTACTGAAGCTCAACTTTTCAGGTAATTTTTTTTTTCTTAATTATATTTTATATCATTAATAACTAACTATTTTTAATTTAATACTCCTTAAACTACTCTATTTTATATTAAATATCTATTTAAATAACTTTTATTAATTTTAAATCTAAATCAAGATTCTGATCTAGTTGTTTAATTTTAATCTCTAATTTAAAACTTTCACTTTGAAAGTATTACCGTTGTCACTCGTATTTATAACAGTAAATTAGTAGTAGTAAAAATAATAATAAATATTTTAATTCCAGTTCACCATGGCATTACAAATGTACCAGCGGATATTGCAAGAAACAGGAGATAACACCCAGTGTAACATTACCGTTGTCTTTGGGAGTTTGCCAGCTATTTTGCGGTCAAGGAGGTGCATTGTGGCCCAAGCCAACAGGTCATTTATCTTTTGGTAATTTTGTGGCACACTTAAACCCAGACAAGATCCAAGTCCGTTCAATAAATCCAAAATCAAAAGTTGGAAGTCTTTTCCATCGTAACGTCGAGATACTTAAAGCAAATATCAAAAAGCAGGCTGGAAAACTAGCAAAATCTGGTGGGTTAAGTCTCAATATAAATATACAAGGTTTAAAAAACGATGATGATTCTACTTTAACATTAAAAACCAACGAGAATTACACACTGGAGATATACCAGCCGAATAGCGATGAAATAACCGCAACAATAAGTGGAGACAATTACTTTGGAATACGTCATGGTATTGAAACATTGTCTCAATTGATAGTCTTCAATGACTTGACTAATGAAATTCAAGTAGTACGTGATGTTCATATAACTGATGGTCCAGTATATCCCTACCGTGGGGTATTACTGGACACCAGTCGTAATTATATGGATAAAGCATCAATATTAAGAACCATTGAAGCTATGGGTATGTCTAAATTAAATACGTTCCACTGGCATATTACAGACTCTCATAGCTTCCCTTATGTCAGTCGTACGTGGCCCAACATGTCCAGATATGGAGCTTACACACCTAGTAAAGTGTACAACGCTGAAGATATTAAAGAAATTGTTGAATTTGGTCTTCTTAATGGCGTTCGTGTACTTCCAGAGTTTGATGCTCCAGCTCATGTAGGTGAAGGCTGGCAATGGGTTGGCAACAACGCCACAGTGTGTTTCCGTGCTGAACCCTGGACAAAGTACTGCGTTGAACCGCCTTGCGGTCAATTGAATCCAGCTAGTGAAAGAGTTTATGAAATACTTGAGGGAATTTACAAAGACATGATCGATGACTTCAAGCCTGATATTTTCCATATGGGTGGAGATGAAGTTAATATCAATTGTTGGAATACTTCCGAGCCTGTTCGCAAGTGGATGATTGAAAAAGGATGGGATTTGTCAGAGTTAAGTTTCATTGATCTCTGGGATATGTTCCAAAAACGAGCTTACGAAAAGTTAAAATTAGCCAATGGTGGCAAAGACATACAAGTTATTTTATGGACAAGTGGACTTACCAGCGAAGAAAATTTAAAACATTTAGATCCTGAGAAGTATATTATACAGATATGGACTACTGGTCTTGACTTGACGATCAATAGATTAATAAAAAATAACTTCAAAGTTATTTTTTCGAATTACGACGCACTTTATCTAGACTGTGGGTGAGTAATTACTCAATGGTTAATTAACCATTTAACAGTTATAGATTAATTGGTTACACGGTAAATTGGTATTAATTTAGCTTTGTATTTGTTTTTTATTTTTAGCTTCGGAGCTTGGGTTGGCGAAGGGACAAACTGGTGCGCGCCTTACAAAGGATGGCAAAAAATTTATGAAAACTCCCCTTTGAGAATGGTCAAGAGCCAAGGGTTTGAAGATAAAAATCATTTAATTCTTGGTAAATATTATCCTTTAAAACAGTCTAGTAGTTTTTTAAAGTAACTGATAAATTACCAAAAATAATTAAATGTTGCAGTTCATTTATATCCAGCAATTTTTATCAAGTTTATTATTTTAGTGTACTAAAAAATATTGATTTTTTTTTTTAATTATCAGGTGGTGAAGCAACACTGTGGTCTGAACAAGTAGATAGTACTTCGGTAGATTCACGATTATGGCCTCGAGCGGCAGCAATGGCTGAAAGATTATGGGCTGAGCCACAATCATCATGGATGCACGCAGAACATCGTATGCTTCGTCATCGCGAACGCTTAGTTAAACGAGGAATTTTCGCAGATAGCTTGGAACCTGAGTGGTGTCTTCAAAATCAAGGTCACTGTTATTTGTAAAATACCACATAAGTAATATTAAATTTCATTTTATTTTTAACTTTTTTTAAAATTCTTTTAGTAAATAAAAAATTATTAAGTCTGATAACAGTAATAAATGTATTAACTATAATAGATAATAGAAATATTTTATAAACATATATATATATATATATATATACGTATTTCTATAACATAGATACATTCTTATTTTTATTATGATTGAATCGATGTTGGTTACGAAGTTCTGGCGACTTAATTAAATTTCGATTAGAGAAACTTAGTGAATCGACCCCACGTCGAGATCTACGTATTCTCCACGTTCGTTTTAATTCCGCTCTCACTTCTCCGTTGAGAAAACAATAAAGCAGAGCTACAACTGATCCCTTGAAAAAATAAAAAAATAATTTTTGTCAGAAACAATCAATTGGTGAAATTGTATATAACTTAATTGAATGATATTTACTTGGAATGAAGCAAAAAACTGGTCCCAGAAAAGCCAAATAAGTTCGAGTTGATAGTCTCTATGATAAGAAAGACCTAAAAAAATAGCGTAGTGTGCACCGAATAACGGTATGAGAACTAAAGTTGATTTTGCCCATTTTCCATATTGCATTTTTTTCCGCTGCAAGTACACCGACGTTTTCATTTTTATTAGCAATACTCGTACAATATTTATAAAAAGAACAAAGTTTAACTATATAACAGAAAAATTAAAAATAAATTATTAACTGATATATAGTATGTTATTGAAAATTATTGATCGTTCAGACAAAAATATTTCTGAGTATTTAAATTCTAATTGAATTTTATTAAAAAAAAATTTTTAAGAGTCTAGTTTTAAAAAATTGTTCAAAAATTGAAAAGTTTATTTTTGTTTAATCAATCACAGGTTTATTAATGTAATTAATAAGTAAATGTAATAACGAGTGAAAAATGATAAATATATTCCATGACATTTTTTAGAAAATAAATTTAAGAATATTTTTGTATGAAGATACTCCTATTCAGACTTACGTTTTCTTTAAATTTAAAATTATAAAAAATATTAGTAGATGTATACCAATGTATACATTCTCGTCGTAATTCAAGTAATTTAACTAATACTTCTAATCCTCGATTTAGGCACACTTAAGTATGTAATACCTCGGGTCTCTTTTATTACTTATATTTTGAAAAAAAATAAAAAATAAAGAAAATACATCGAAAACTGTTCAGACAAAATTGAAACCTGGGTACTTTATATTCAGTATGCCTTTCGGGGATTAATTTTTTTGATAACTTTAACAGTTGAAATGATGAAGTTTGTGAATTTAAAAAATATATTTTTAAAAAATTGAACTCTACGTTTATGTAGTGGATAAAGAAACTGCTGATAATTGTATAAAATTTATAGTAATAATAAAAATTAATTTACCATTATAGAAATAATAATTGGAATACGTATAATAAGAAAGAATGATTGATTATTGTGTGTGGTCCAACACAGTGTGTCTTCTTTGATAATACGTAAGATTATCCAGATAATTACTACAGCTAATGGTACACTCCATCCAAACACTGTGTAGCACGTTATAGCTGAAGTATCAGTAAATGAAAAAAAAATAAGGTTGTGAAGATACAAGCCCTCAATAAATATCCACGAATAATTGGCGACAATTGAGTACTGCCACAAACTTGTAATAACTTTGCAAACCCAAATCTAAAAAATTATAAAAAATATTATCAACATTTACAACTAATACAGTTTATATTTATATATGTATATATCTGGCTTCTGTTTATAAGTAATAAAATTAAAAAAAAAGTTATGAATAATCGATGCTAGTTTTAATTAATTAATATCAAAAGTTTTCATGCAAATCCTTTTATTTTTCATTAAAAGTATACTTTAGTAAACATAATGCCTTCCTTCGTTTACTGAAACCATCTCCGAGATGAAAGGGTGAATCAATATAAATAAATATACTTAACGTTACCGGACCAAAAAAAAAAAATGTTAAAAATAAGGGAAACTTATAAACAGAATTTCATAAACATATAGTGCAGTTATGAGACAGAAAAAATTACATTTTTCTCCTTGATGTATGCACTTTTACCATCTATTGAAACGACATTCCATGAAAGCCCAACTCCGTCTACAAAGAGCCAATCTTTCAAAAGTGCCATCGATGCTCTCATTATAAAGGATGAAAATAAATTCATATGAAGCCGATTACGTGAATTTTGCAGTTTTCTTATGAATAAGAATATTGTCATGGCAGCTATTAACGTTAGGAATGATGATGCGTAGCCAATTATTGAAATAGTCTTGATAATTGGTAACCATGTCTATAATAAAAATTTTTTTTAGTCAATATTTGAAAATTCAGTTTTATCCTTTTTTAATTATTATCACAAAACTCTCTTTTTCTTTCAACAATTAAATTTAGGAATATCAGAAGCCGTAGTGCTTTGTATCTCTTAGTTTTGTAAACTGTATTGCTTATGCAACGATAATGAATTCATAGCGGTATAACTGTTATCTGGAGTTTTGCACATACAAGATACTTAGATAGTATATGATTATAAAATGAAAGAATCATTCCAGCAAAATCTAAAATTTATTCAGAATTATCTTATATTATTTATAAAAGTGTTGCATGAAAACGGCTCATTGAGTATTTTTAAAATATTAAATATAAATAATTTAATATTTGTTTTATGTAAAAATAACTGAAATTAAAGTAAAATATAAATCAATGTCTTTTAAGGTTGCACGGACGATACCCCGTAAGTCATAGTAGAATCTAAATTTTTTTTTTTCATTAAAATTAAAAATTTGAATACGAAAATTCATTATTATAATTTAATCGTTACCTTATATTATTATTAATTAAAATTCGGCCTGAAATTTTCGTGAATTTCTTTTTCATTAAAATATCTTTAAAAGCCTTCGTCAGAAAATTTTTATTTTATTTTTAACGTATTCTACGAAAGTTGATTGACTGAAATAGAAGTTTTTGGTTTTTTAATCTTCCTGTGAGGTAGTCACATGAATCGATATATGTGCAATCCGCCAATAGTCTCTGTAGGCTACATGTTAAATTTCAATTTTTTAATAATTTATTAAAGGATAACCCTTCATCAGATCTACTCCAAAAAATTAATTTAGACGCATGAGATAGCAATTCATAACATATCAAAAAATTAGCTTCTGATCTTCAAAAGTACATGAGTGTCCGTACAACCTTAAATGATCATAAAAATCTTTTTCCAAAACGAAAAATTATAGTAGAAAACTATAATAAATAATTTTCTACGTTCCAAAAACTTTTGTTTTAAATGTCAAGATCTCTTACAAAAAGCCTCAAGTGCTTTATTACTATTTTAAGCCCTAATTTTTAACATTTATTTTTCTTTCTTCCATTCAACTGTTCTATTTTTTAAAATTTATATAATTGTATGAAAATCAATTTAGCAGATATTTAATAATTTTTTCAATTTTTTTTACAAATAAATTGTCGCAAAAATAATGAGAAAAAAAAATTAACATGTAGAAATTTAAAAAAATAAAAAATGCAATTTTTTTTAAATAATTTTTTTTCACAAATTTATTTGTTAAAAAAAATTAAAAAATTATGAAGTGCCGGCTAACTTTAATGTCATAATTGTATGAAAATAAATTTAGCAGATATTTAATCATTTTTTAAAATTTTTTTTACAAATAAATAGTGGCAAAAATAATGAGAAAAAAAAGTTGACATGTAGAAATTTAAAAAAATTAAAAATGCAATTTTTTTTAAATAATTCTTTTTCACAAATTTATTTGTTAAAAAAAATTATAAAGTGCCGGCTAACTTTAATGTCATAATAATTGTTTAATAATTATAAAAATAATAACTTACAGTTAAAATAGTTGCATTACAAAATTTTCCATACTCCGAACGTGGAAATTCTAAAGTCCTAATCTCGGTAATAAATTCTCCTGGAGGCGGAGTACATTGTGTGTAGTTACTCCAAAAAACTCCTTCATTGTTTCTGTACCACTCGCCATAAATATTACAGTATTTTGTAGCAACAGCATTGCCATGAGGATTTTCATAGCCGAGTACATAGAGTGGTGGACACGGAAGATTTATCGTTTGATTTGAGTTAGACGGTGGCCAGCAAAGAAGGCCGTCAAAAAACGGCGGGCAATGGTTCGTTAAATTTACTTTCACATCTATATTTATATATAATTTTATTAATACTCACTTTTATTCAATAATTAAATAATTACTCTGATCGTGTGATATTGACTTTTCAAGTTAACGCAATTGACCTAGTTATTGATACCACAAAGTCTCAATAGCTAGTTTTAGCAATTTTATCTAATAGCGTAGAATTTTGATGCTTTAAAGTGACACGTTTTCTGCCACTAGATGGCTAAAACATATAACTGTACTTTTTTTTTTCTCGCAAGTTCTCGAAAGTTTAACCTCTGTATATAACGTATAATTATATTTAATGGAAATTATTGATATAACTGTTAATTCAATTATAAAATCAAATACTGGCATTCAAAAATGATATTAAAGTTATGAAAAATAAGTTAGCCGACATTTAAAAATTTTTAGAATTTTTTTTATTGAAAAATGATTAAAAAAAAAAATTAAAAAAAAATTCACTTGTAAAACACTTTAAAAACTGTAAGTGCAATTTTTTAAAAATATTTTTTTGTTCTAATTTAATTATTTGATTTTTTTTTTAATAATTAAATTAAAACAGAAAAATATTTTTTAAAAATTTCACTTACAGTTTTTAAAGTTTTTTACAAGTGACACTTTTAAAAAAATTTTTTTGTAATCAATTTTTCAATAAAAAAAAATTCTAAAAATTTTCAAATGTCGGCTAACTTAATTTTCAACATTCAAAGACTTAATAAATACTCTTAAAAGTTTTAAAATTAATAAATAATTTTTTAAAAATTAAATTTAAAATATTTAAAAGTAATTATTATTATTGAACTGACGAACTCTTAATTCGATTATAAACATTTTCATTAAAACTTTAAAAACACTTGAATGTTATTTATTTTACCGTAAATTTTAATGTTTTCTCGTTATTTATTAAATCCAGTGTATTGACAGAATATTTATATGGGTAAAAAAAAAAGTAAATAAATAAAATAAAAAATGCTTGAAAATAAAATAATACAAACAACAATGAATAAAACATATTGTTGTTGGTGTCGAGAGGTCATAAATCATATATGAGGACAATACTCTTAGGTACGGTTATTCCTTTTTTTATTTGATTGTTTTTTTATTTTTTTATTTATTTTCAATGTTCCCGGAAAGTTTATGAATAGACGAGATGAGCAAATAAATATCAATATGAATTGTTGTTATACGTCAATTCATAAATTCAAAGTTTAAATAGATTTTCAAATATATTTAAGATACGTGTATTTTATTATTTCATGGTAAATTTTTGATTTTACTAATATTAAATTATGTACGATAAAACTTACGGTCTTCCATTAATTGATGACAAAAATTTTTTTGATTTTCTATAAATTCATCGATATTATCCATTATCATTAACAATTGTTGATGCAATTACACTAGGGATCAAAAAACTATTATTTTATTCTATCACATGTACGATTAATTTTTAATTTTCAATTATTTTATCAAAATACACTTGAAAAATTCCAAGAGATTTATTGAACAAATAAAACGCATCTTTTTTCGCCGGCGATTGAGATGCGTCTGAACACATTACCCGGGAATAAATCTTGAGGCTTGAATAGTTTTCCGCGTATTAAATCGCGCAAGCGTCAATCAGATGTCAATTTTAATATTGCACTGACAGCTATCAACGCCTGCTAATTTGATTATTTATTGACAATTGAAAATATGATTTGATAATTTCTATTAATGAGAATTAAAATTATATGTACTATATATGTTAATTATCAAGAGAATTTTGTATCGATTTTTTGACAATGTTTGTTCTTCAATATTTATTGGTTTCAGTTTTCGTTTCTGAAAAACGATCCATTAAACCAGCAATTTGATAAAGTGTATTAAATGTAAATATTAATTTGATTAATAAGTAAACCAGAAGATACATTTCAAGTAACAATACACTTTTAATTCTCTATGTAATTTTTTTTTTGCCAATATCATTTTTTATTATTTTCTAATTATTAATACTACAATGCATTTTTTAAATAAAAATATCTGACAACTATTTAATCAATAAATAATAAATAATAATAATAATAATAATTATTATTATTATTATTATTATTATAACGCTTAAAATATTTTTATCTGTATAAAGTGTACAAAATAAAAGGGTTAATGGATTAAAAGAAATGTTTTTAATAAGAGAAAAAAATTATAACATATTTGTATAATACTTGACAATTTTTTATTCAACAAATGTTTCAAATTGATAATAATAATTTTAACGTTTACAATAATATCCACGATGTTTAACACCGAAAATATATATTGTCATAAAATTATTAATTTTATGAATTAATACAAACAGATATCATAACTTAATTATTACAATTAATTTTTTCGTGCATAATGAAATATTTTTGTGTTTTGAGAATTGTAAAAAACTTGTACAAATAATTTTTTTTTTTTTATTATTATTTATGTTGTCGATTTTTTTCTGAATGACCTTTTATTCTAATTCTGGCAAAGATATTGTAGGATGTACTTGTATACTGTATACATTTAATTTATTGACAGGCGTATGGCATTAATCGGCAATTAATACTATTTACTCAATTGCTAGTGTTATTAACATGATAATGAATAATATCAATAGTTATTATCCACTCACATGCTATGAATATATCCATATAAATTTATAAGTACATGTCATAATTACTCTTGAATTTTATGTACAATACAAATGTACATAATTTTTAAATATTTACATTTTATTTATTTTATTATTGATTCTAATATTAACAGTAATCATCCATAGGCCATCTTAATTTTTATCTAATCTAATCCAGGTATAAAAGGTAGCTATAAGTTTGACATTTAAATTAATTATTAGTAGCATTTATACTTGTTTGAAGCAAAGATTCATTCTTTAAAATTAATCTTAATTATACAAACTTACAACAAATTATTATTTAATAATAATTAATAAATTAACATAACAATAATTCTGTAGTGGAATTTTAAAAAATTAAGTTATCTTGGCCTTAATTATTGTGTATAAAAAATTTTTATTTATCAAAAGTAATCATTAAATGAACAAGAAAAAAAAATCTAAAACAATATTTTATAATAAATCTCATCAGTAATCGTATTTTACACTATATTACATCATATACATTCAATTTAAATAAATTATACAATTTTTTAATCAATTTATTAATTAATATCAATTGAATTTATCGTAAGTTAATATAACTGTTTATTTCCTTTTATTTAATACTCATTCTACTCCTTATATTAATTCATAATTATTATATTTTGTTTTGATTTGATATTCATTTAAACAGCATATACTTATTATGAAAAATTGCACACATAAATTAATTATTGGCGATAATTTCATTTTACATTTAATTAATTTTTTACAATTATCACTTTAATTTTTTTTTTTTTATTATTTCGGCATTTTAAAATTATTTTTCACTCGTTGATATTCATTATTTACGGTATACGGTTTGTATTTTATTTAAATATAATAAAACTGAATTAAGAATTAAAAAGGCACTAAGAATATAAAATGCCAACATTATTAATTAATACTTGTTTATCTTTTTTTTTTTTGTAAATATTGAATTGATAAAAACTTTACTTTCGTAATTTTTCTTTTTCACATTTTCGTTTCCATTCAAATTATTTATGATAATATATAACAAAAAAAACTGTCTTTCACTCGCTCAAAATAATACTATTAAAAAAATTATGTACGTTCTTTAATGTACTTTTTTTAATCTAATCTATTTTTTGTAATTATTACTTAATTATTTATTTTTTTTTTTTCTCGGTATGTATAAAAACCTACAATTTTATTAAGCTCTCAAACTCATCAATAAAAACTAACAATGAATTTAAAATGTCTTTCATAATTTAATCAACTATTTTCTTAATTATTCGTTTTTATTCATTTAATATACTAAAATTCGTGTACTGAAGCTTTTATTATCGATGCAATTTTCTAATTCAAGCACACGATGACAAATAAATTTACTATATATATTAACAATTTACAACTTGAACAGCCTCAATTATAAAAAAATTCTCAATTATTTATCATTATCATAATGATGTTTCAATATTTACAATTATCATTTAAAAAAAATGTTCATTTATAAAATTATTAATTTTTTACATTAAGTGTTTTTCCGACACTTGAGATTCCCAATAACTCGACATAAACGATTTTTATTCTATCTGGAATGCGGTCAAAGACATTTACCAGGATTGTGAGTACACCATTGCGGCCACATTGCTTCAGTTTTAAGACCACGTGCCTGTAAGAGATCAATGTGAGCTGCTAATCTTGTATAAACTGTTTCTTCCGTAGTATATCCTGAGCCAGGTGGATCACTCCTAAAAAAAAAAAAAAAAATAAACCATTAATATTTAGTAAATTCCAATATCAATTATATTACTTAATATGGTGGTCATAGATTTTGCAAATTAAAAATTTTTGAATCAAATAATTAATTGGATTCATTCAATTATTAACCCTAGACTGGTCAACAAACGCGACCTAACGACTTTGGTCAAGTGATGAGAAAAGCCCTGCGAATTGCCACAAATTTTTTGAGAAATTTTTTTTCAGCAATTTAACGTTTTCAAAGATGTTTGAAAAAATTATTAATATGTTCTAAAATGTTCAAGGAACAAAGTCAAATTTTTTCGAATAATTTTAGTAAATATTGAAGATGTAATAAAAAAAAAAGACGCCATTCGGCTACACCCGAAATGGAAGGTAGATTTCAGGTAGAATGAATTATCATCTTATCTCAATAACTTTCGTTCGACATGGAATGAAATTTACTTTAACATACATAAGTAGGTTGTATTACACATTGCCTGAAAATGGTTTAATTCAACTCTTAACTTCAATAAAATACCTAATAATGGCCAAAAAGTTAACGTTATGTACGTCAAAATAGAAGTGATTTTGTGAGTTTTCACATAAATTTATCAAAAATCAGCTATCTTTTTGCTATTAAAAGTTATACATAAATGAAGTCACCGACAACGTAATTTCTACTATTTTTATCATTTTGAAGAGCTACTATTTCTGAACTAATCGAAGGATTTCGCTCATTTCAAGGCTTAAGCAAGCTAATTGTCTAAAGAACTTGTATACTAAATTTCATTAGGATCTGCTGAGAATTCTCGACAGAATAACATTCATAAGTCGATTGCACTACTCATTGCTTGAAAATGGTTCAATAGAACTTTTAACTTCGATAAAATAATTAAAAATGGTCAAAATGTCAATGTTATAAAAGCTAAATTAAAGGTAATTTCATGAGCTTTTATATGAATTCATAAAAAATTAGCCATCTTTTTTCAATCAAAAGTTATACATCAATGAAGTCACCGAAAACGTGATTTTCACTATTTTGATAATTTTGAAGAGCTGCCATTTCTAAATTTATTGATGGATTTCGCTCATTCTCGAACTCATTCAAGGTTATTATTCAAAGAATATGTGTAACAAATTTCATCTAGATCCGTCAAGAACTGTAGACACAATCGCGGCAACATCCCGCGTTATATTACATATATAAATTTTTTAACTAACGTTATTTTTGAGCTTTACTCAACTAGTTAAGAGATATTACGACAAAATTCCAATATGAGGACCAATGCAAAAGATTGATTTCTATGAAATCTACCTAAAAATATAATTGAGCGTGGCGTCACGCTCATATATTGTGACCAGTCTAGGGTTAAAAACCAAAATACGTAAAATCAAAGAGTTTTTTTTATAAATGATCAAAAAAGTGACCATTCCCATAAATAATATATAAAAAAAATTAACCATAATCTCTCAGCGAATGCCGAAGCTCTGGGCCATAATCTAGGTCCAAGTGAAGCCTGTCCGATTTGTTCGCTCCATAAGGCAGCTTCACCTCCCATTATTAAATGCATCGACGACGGATAATCTCTCCAAGGTCGATGATTATAAACAGTTTGCCAAGTACGATACTCTCCACACGCAGCTTCACCAGTTTCTCGCCATTTACCGAATCCACAGTCTAAATACCAGGCGTCGACATGGGATAAGATGACCCGAAAACCGTCTTCCAACAAATCACCAGTCTCTGGCCAAGTGCTTCCACCCCAAGACTGTATAACATGTACCTTAGGATCAAACGGCTGCGAGGTAATCCACGGACGTTTAGTTAACGGTGAACTCCATAAAATAGCAGCCTTAGGTGTTTGATCTCGATTAGCATGAACAATTCGTCGATAAATTTTACCTTCAAAGTCAGCCCACAGGGCATGAAGATCCGTAAAATTTTGCGCTTGCATTGCTTGAGTAATATTACTGTACTGGGCCCAACAGTCGAGATTAACTTCATCACCACCCAAATGTATAATATCGCGGACATCCGTGAGATCTAATAATTCTTTATAAAGTTCTTCTATTATTTTATAAGTATGTTTATTTATTGGATTGAGCTGTCCGCAGTTCGGCTCACCACAATAAGACGACCAAGGTTCTTGATCAACACAGAGTGCTAGTTCACCGAGTCCGTGCTCTGGACCCCACTGCCATCCAGCGCCAGCATGAGCTGGACTGTCGATTTCTACGATAATCCTTATCCCACGTATTTTGGCATAGTCTACAAGATCTTTAATATCGGCAGATGAATAAGTTTCTTCGGCACTGTAAGCTCCCCATCGTGCCATATTGGGGAAGATTGTTGAATCGAACGGAAAACTCTGTGAGTCTGTTAGATGCCAGTGAAAAGTGTTAAGCTTTGACGCTGCCATACCGTCAACAACTCGTTTTAACTGCTCGATTGGAAAAAATTGTCTACCGGTATCAATCAACAGCCCACGATAGTGAAACGTTGGCTTATCAATGACGTAAACATTTGAAAGAACACGAAGCCCTCCTTGCTTTCCCGCTATCTCGTCCCACCAGAACAATTGACTCAACGTCTCTAAACCATGTCGCACTCCGTGATAACTATTTGCGGTTATTCTTCCTTCGAGATATTTATTATTCAGTTTGACTTCAAGTTTGTACGATTCATCGGTGTCTAACATGAGCTTTGTTCCTTTTCCATCACCGGCACTTAAATATATCACAAAATTGTCGATATTCGATTGCCCTTTCGCTGTTGCAGCCTTTTCTAAATTTCTGATGTTTCCTAAAAATAAAACAATTTTTTAATAACTTTTTATATTCGATTTAAGTTTATTTTTTAATTTTAGTAAATTATTAATAGTATATTGTGTGGCTAGGGATGAAACAAAACGATTTCAGACCAGAGTGAATCACTGGGTCTGAAATCATGTAACACATTATATTTTTCATATAAGTTTCTAGATAGTTTTAGATAAATATCGAAAATACCATTTTATTATAAAAGTTATTAAGAAAATTAAAAACTACAATTCAAGAAAGTAATGGTTTATTTGTTATTAAACATTATTCGTAAATTGAAGAGTTTTCGTTTGTCATTCTTATTTGGACTCTGTTATGCATTTTTTTTTTTTTTTTTTTTTTTTTTTGTTTGAAAAGATTATTTTTATTTTTCCTTAATACAATCTTGGTTACTCAAGCATAAAAATACATAAAAAAAAAACTTAATATTCTATTCTTAAATTAAAGATAATTAACAACTGGCTAGATCTCGTTGCTTATATAAATTGTTTTATAGCTAAAACTAAAATATTTTGATATGTCTTTGTTGTTTTGATTTAACACTTAATGGTTAGCACTAGTAGTTTAGAAGATGTTAAAAATTAGGAATTTAAAAAAAATATCTGCGACAACTCTGTTATGCAATAGTGTGTTAAGTACATAGGATTTTCATAGCACTTAACACATTAATGCATAACAGTGTCCAAAATTTATGCTTAGTAACAGAATTATAATATGCCAGTACAATTAACGATTAGAATGACAATTATAAAGGTATAAAAAAGTATAAAGTTAATAAAAAAAACTTACCTATAAAAATATCTTTGGCATGCTCGAGTAAATTTTGGACATCATGATCACTCGTACTGATAGTAACAAATTCGATTTGCTGAAGATTTAACATTACACTATCTTCGCCGAGTATTATATCGCCAGTTGGTTTTGGCCACAGTAATCGACCATGCCCACCACAAGTTGCCGTACAAGATGCCAAAGATCGTTGTGATGTTTTTACCGCACGTCTTTCACATCTTCCTGCCACACAAATCCACGACCAGGGTGTGTTGAAAGTTCTACATAAAAAAATTTAAGAATTAATTATTTTTCATAAAATTACATTAAAAAAATAAATTATTTTAAAGCAATATCGAGCAATAGTTAAAATAAAAATAAAAAATCCTACAAATAACTTATCCAATGCTTTCTTACAATTGTCGTTTGATTATTTTTTAGTTTTTACCTGTGCATAAGTAAATAATCTTGTAACTCATACCCCAAGTGTTCATTTGTTATATTTTTAAACGGTTTGACAATTGATAGCATTGATAACTGCTTCATACTAATTGTGAGACGAGTGAATGGATAAAATTGTTGGCATGTAAAATTTTTTACAATATTTTTTAAAGATAATTATCAAGATTTGCAAAATAATTAATAATTTCGGACTTAATTGTTTTATTTTTATTATTATTAAATTTACCTTCTAGGAGCAAACGGCTGAAGTGATACAAGTGGAGGTGCATGAGCGTACATCGCTATTAGAAGGACTCCAGTAATAAGGACGAGGAAAAGAAGGACTTTCCTCATCCAACCACTTGGAAGACCCCCTATCATCCTTCCAAATCTGTTTTTAACAAAAATCATAATAATTATTATTATTATTATAACTAATTTTTTTTTGTATCATTTAATTATTTAGATAATTTTGTATTCAGAACTCTAATATTTTTCTTGATGATAAATATCAGTTAGTTCCTTATTTACTGAATTGATTTTCTTTACTTTAATATTCAGTATAAATATAATTGTAAATTTATCAATCATATACAATTCATTTACCTAATCATTATTGTACTTGAAAAAAAAAAAAAAAAAAAAAAAAACTTTTAATGTTTGTCGTGTAAAAATATAATCTAAAATTTAAAACTTAAAAGTCATAGAAGCGATCAATAGTCTGAAAATAGACTGAAATAATAAAATTTTGTGATTATCATTACTCAGTTGTAAGTAAAAGAGTATAGATACAAAATAATAAGGTAAATTAATACTGATTAAATTTAAAAAATAAGTACTGATAATGATAAAAAAAAATGGTTTATGTGAAGAAATAATTAAAAGTTTATAGTAATTATTATCGCTGGATAAAAAAAAAGTAAAATGGAATTAGGGTTGATTAAAGTAGAGGGGATGATTTAAAATAGTAAGTAACAATGACGCATGTAAATGGGAAAGTTTGGTTGGTGGTTGTGTATTACTTTTATACATAGTATGTTTTGTATTAAGTGGTTACTTGTAGCCAGGCAACGCGCAATGACCACAGTAGTTTCAGACCAGAGTTTACTTGTATTATCACCATATTTCCCGAACTTGACCTCTTACTTTTTAGTGCCCTTGTTTTTTATCATCATTGTTCGTCATTAGCAGTTGCTCCGAAGTCATCAGTAAGATTTATTATTATTTTAGTCTCATCACTCAAGACAGCAATAACAATAGCAACTAAGCAAGTGGTTATATTAGCGCTAGCATATCAACTATAAATTATTCGTAGACTTAAATAAATTTATAGATGAATCTAATTTATCACAACAATGTGCAATGACGAAGATGATGATGATAAAATTTTTTGGATTTATGAACATTCACTTAAATCGGCCAGAGGTGTGTTTTTAAATTCCGTTTATTCAATAATTTACTTGGTGTTGTTTTTTTAACAAAATTATTAGATTAAAAAAAAAGTATTGAAACTCTGGAAAAATAAAAAAATTTATTTATTTATTTATTTAATATTAATTAATTAAAATGAAACTAAAAAAACGATGCAATTACACACAACTAAATACGTTAATAATAAATGTAAGTAGTTTTAATCATTCATTAAAGCGATTTCAAGTGCGTTGATTTATTTTACCTTATAAATAATCTTCTCCATATTATTTGTGACACTTTCATAGTTTAAACCGCATTAACATGTGTATGAATGATAAAAGATAAACAACCTAGATGTACAGAGCCATTCAATTTAATAAAAGTGTGTGTCGGGTGAGTCGAGTGTTGATGATAGTTACTGTGTTCTGTATGTAACTAATAATAATGATGATGATGATAATAACAATAATAATAATATAATAATGTAAGTGTAATCGATGAGAACTAGGGGTTCTTTTGAATATTTTATCATCTTTTTTTTTTCTTCTTATAAACTTTTTTTAACGCACTACATTTATATTGACAGTTACTGGGTATTTATTCACCTGTCAATCGTTTCTAGTCAACGTAATCATTCACAGGATCCTCGATTTCTGCAAGTAAAAAATAAATCATTATTATTATTATTATTATTATTATTATTAAATGTCAAAGTAAATAAATTTTGATTGCAGCAATAAGACAAAAATGAAGAAAAACAGGCAAAACCTTCTTGTGAAGTCAAATAAACGAGAAGAATAAAAGGGTTTAACGAACTGATAATAAAAAGCGGTAGGATCGTTAATTTGGTAAAATAAAAAAAAAAACGTTTTGTAAAATTGAATTGACAGACAATATAATGACGATAAGAAGACTTGCTGTTTTGGCAGCTATTAAATCCAACCAATCTAATGGTACTACTACTACTATTCTTAATAATGATAATGATCAATGTCTTTTAGGACATAATATGTCGGCTAATGGGGATGTTGGAATGTTTGGAGTTGATTTACACAACAACGTTTTTATCCAAGGGTATATTTTTTTAAATTTATTATAATATTTTTATTAGACTTTACTCTTTATACTAAAAAATTTATTTCATAATATATAAACGTTTCAATATATTCACCAACTGTTTAAATTAAATTAAATTTCTATTTATAAATATCAGAGATGGTTTAATTATTCTTCTTCGTCATTAATATAATATTAGGGTGTGCTAAAATTCAATTTCCGTGAAGAACCTTTTAAAATTCGACTCTGAATGATATTATAAATTCCCAGAGTTTAAGCATTTTTTAAAATAAAGTATTTGATTATTTTATGTCACTTGAGATTGAAGGAAAACAGTAAATTGATTCAGACTTGATTCTACGATTTTTTGTCTCGAGATTACTTTTATTACTGTGTTTCTCTTAGAAACTATTCTGATTAGGAAAAATATGTTATTTAAATTCTAAATTCTATAAATGTGAATTCACTTCTTAAACTATACTATCATTAATGTGAATATATAATGTTTATGTATTTTGTATATTTGCCATTCGGCTTATGAGGCCTTGGCATAACTTTATGATAAATAAATAAATAAAAATTGAAATTTTGAGTTCCGCTTTTAACAGGAACTGTGTTGGGACATTTCCTGAGATATTTTGGGTTGAGACGATTTATTTGATTTTCATAGAATTTTTAACAGGAGCTTTGTTTGAGCACTTCCGGCCAAATGCGGAAATTTCAGCGAAAGTGCCCAAATACAGCTCCTATTAAAAGCGGAACTCAAAATTCCAATTTTAAAAAAAAAGGTTCTTCATGGAAATTGAATTTTGGCACATCTTAATATAATATGATTGTTTTTATTTGGTTGAATTGTAAAAAATAAAAGACTTTTTTAAAAAATAAAATCAAGTAATTTAGTATATTATAAAATATTTTTACAAATAATTTTTTTAGATTATTTCTAATGATCAATTTAATTATATACATGTAGAGGTTAATAATTGATTATTTATTTTTCTAGAGCAATTCTCATGGGAGCTCTAATGGCTGCAGTCCTTGCATGCTACTGTTGTCTTAGAAATTCAGAAAAAACCCGTGAACAAGAGCGTGCTGCATATTCAGTAGCAGAACCAGATGTTCAAAGTCTTCAAGTTTTTACGACTAACTCCTACAATGTAATAAATTTTAAATTGTCATTTATTATAAAATCTAAAATTATTAATATTTTATTTTTTGAAGGATCGCGAATTCGATGAGCAACGTTATGAAGATTGGATTGATCGTATGAATGAAGAATTAACATCATTGCCAGCTTGTCCAGGTACACCTGGACCGCCACCACCGTATGAAAGTCTTATTTTCAATTTACAAAATTTACCGTCACCCAGTCAAAAAGATGGATCTGTGATTTATCCATCCGAAAAAGAAAAAAGTGATAATGCCAAAGACGATAAAGAAGACGATGGATTACCGCCTTATGACGCTGCTATTAAACTTGCTGGTGATGGATATGTTTGAAAATAAAAATCTATCTAAATTTACTAACTAGGTAAATATTTGAATAAACAATATTTTACTTTATTGAAATGATAATCAATTATTAAACCAAATGCAAACAACGCGATAATAAAGTACACACAGTGCTGAATATACTGTAATTGTGCTGAAGACAATTAATCAACTTTTAACAACCAATGCTATTTTTATTATTATTGATTAAGAAATGTTAAATTTACTGTTAATTATTGAAAATATACCTCAACAATATAAATATTGTTTTAAGCTGTTGATAAGATACATTTTAATATATATTAATAAGCTTGCGAAATATATGTTACTCTCAATTTTATTTTAAATGATATTTATAAATTTTAAATTCGATAAAATTATACTTATATTTTTTATTTATAATTCACTGAGTTTAGAAAAGGCGATCATTAAAAAATTTTTAAATATTGCTAATCGCAATTTTTGTGAATTTGTTTGTAAATAATAAGATAGATAATTTCTGAAAAATTTCAGTTGAAGCTGATAAAAATTTGAGCAATATTTACAGGCGCATGTATTGAGCATAAAAAATTTCAAAATAATATTATTGTATAGTACAACTTATTAATTTGTTTGATAAAATACCACCATTGATATATTAATCGCTTTTAATGCCATAATCATTATTTTTTTTTTTAATTAATTTCTTCTTCTTAAAGTAATAACTCAACTACATATGTGCCGCATTCTCCGATTTAAGTTTTGTCAATTTTATTCAGATGAGCTAAGTTCTATTTTTTCGCTTAGACTTATCAATGGTGAAATTAATATATAAAATATATCCAAGATTAAACTTTATGGATTAAATCAAACGAGTTAACTTGTGAATAATTTTGCTGTAATGCATTTTACTTAAATAAACCAACTAAAGATTATATCGTTAAATTGGTTAGTATCTACGCTAAGTGACAATACCTACGCTCTTTAAATGGTTATCATAGAGCATAAAAGTGAAGTAAAATCTGCCTCGTTAAACCATTAAATAAAAACTCGACATTATTTTACATACTTGTAAAAATGTTGCTTTTTGTAAATATATATCGAATAATTACATATCTTCAATTTAAAAAAATGTGTTAATATGTCATTTTAATTAAATAATACATTATTTTTCTAATATTATGTTCTTGAACAATATTAGATAAAAAATAAGTATTAAATAATATAAAATAAAAATAAATTTTATATAATCATAAATATCTAGTTATGCGAAAGTCATGAATGGGAATACCTGAGCATTACAAGCTGATAAAATATAGAGATATTTTATTTATTTATACTTTTTATTCTCACACGTGTGGAAGATTCATATATTACTTTAACTTGTGACATAATCACGAGTATTGTCTTCATTAAATGTAAACCTGCGAACGTGTGTAATCAATCATACACATAGATCATTGTATTGTTGTATGATCTATTGAATGAGATACATGTACACACAACTCATTTACTGGTACGTTATTGTACATAAATGGCGATTGCATTACATTATTATAGTTTTATTTAGTTTGATCAAAAGAGTTAAAATAAATATAATTTACGATGACCTCAAATTTTATTTCAACTATTAAATTGTGTTAAGAAAATGTTCTTTGTTATCATTTTACTTTATTATTTTATATATTTTGTTAAATAATATTGAAAATGCTGTTAAATAAATAAATAAAATTAATTAAACAAGATTTAATAATATTACTTTCTTATTTATATAAAAAAATTTTAAGTAATAAAATAGAATAAATAATCTTATGTTCAATAAATAATTGAAAATAAATTCACTAGAAATTTTATTTTTAACTATTAATTTAGTCTAATTAGTAAACATACTTAAATGCATCAAATTTATTTTTTATTGACCGCTCTAATACTCTCAATAATTAATTGCTAATCAAATTGATAATTAAAATAGTTAGCAAGACTTGTTTTAAATAAATTTGAATAATTTTCTAATTAAAGTTATACGTCTTGTTATTAATTGATTCATTTAAATAATTTCAATTTGCAGTAAAATTGCAAATGAATAAAATTGTTTAAGAAAAAGTAATCGAACTCTTAACTTGTCATAATTCTATATATTAATTTCACACTCATTTGTGATCAAATTAATACTTTGTAACAATATTAATTAAAATAATTACAATGAGTTTTTGTTGAATGAATAATTATTAGCCAATTAAATGCAGAGCTTATTAAAAATAATTTAATTCACAATTATAATTGGTCAGTAACCTACTGTCTGTGAGTTGTACGTTAACACATAATAATTAACAGATATAATTAAATAAATATTTTTAACCCGCTTTACAGATGAATCATAGCTTCTTAGTGCCAAGTTTCGATCCAGACATCTATACTCTTTTGCCCGGTCACTCGGTCAACTTTATAAATAAACATACTTCATGACTACTAATTTTAACAAACTACTAAATAATTATTTGTTAAAGCTAATTATATGATATGCATAAACAAACACAGTTAAGTAGATAATTATTGCTATCTTTTGTAAATACGTGGGCGAAAACAACAGGATGTTGACAATTTTTTACTCACAAAAGAGCTTTTCATTTCTACATAAAGTGTTCATTGTCTAAATATCAACAGCGATTAGATTTAAAAATTTTAGTTCATTTCTAATATAATATTATGGAAAATTATCGAACTATTTAACAAGCAGGTAATTATGTAATCATAATTACGTTTATTGAAGCTACTTATATGCTCCATATCTTTTAATTATAATTCATGACTTTTAACTTCTGATTATTGAAAGTGGCTATAAATTAATTAATTTAAATTAGTTAATATATATTTATTTATAGTAATTAATTATCGATTTAAATTTAAATTAATTCTATTTAACAATTGAATTTTGTTGTATATTTGTTTATACATTTATTTTGGTTTTTTTTTTTTTTTTTTTTAGTATGTTATTGACGATGTGGTGTAAAATGAATGAATTTTTAACAATTGT
The DNA here is from genome assembly GCA_905319865.3 of Cotesia congregata. Classification (NCBI taxonomy): domain Eukaryota; kingdom Metazoa; phylum Arthropoda; class Insecta; order Hymenoptera; family Braconidae; genus Cotesia; species Cotesia congregata. Next base: position 4,547,603 of record CAJNRD030001121.1, read on the forward strand.
TATTAAATTTCACAATGACATTAAAGTTAGCAGTCACTTGACCACTTTTCAATTTTATTTAAGAAACAAATTTGTTCCAAAAAATTATTTTAAGAAATTGCATTTTTTATTTTTTAAAATTTCTAAATGTCAATTTAAAAAAAAATTTTTTTTTGCCATAATTTATTTGTTACAATAACTCTTTAAATTGTCAAATGTCTGCTAAATTAATTTTCATAATTTCACATCATATTACTTAAGCCTTTAGTATTAAAATGACCTATATTTAAAATAATAACGATTACCATCAAGAAATTTTCAGCATTTCATAATGGAACACTTATAAGATTGCCAAGTGTCCGTGGTCTTTTTTTTTTTCCATTAAGGTTTAATATATTTTAATAAATCTGGTCGATTTTAGTGATACTCAGTGTCAGAATAAAATTAATTTTTCATTTTCATTAACAAAGATTATTTGTTTTTTATAATGGGATTTATTCGAAGAAAAAAATATTGTTTTTTTTTTTTAACATCAAAACTTAAGTGTTAAATCTGGAACAAATAATAAATTAATTAAATAAATAATTAACACCTAGTTAAATGTTGTATTTAACTACTTCAAAAAAAAAATATAAAAGATTATTTCAAAGATGTTAATATAAGAAAAAAATTTCGTAAATTTTGGTAAGTAAAAATAATATCAGAAAATTAATAACTATTACGAAATACTTGTGTAAGAATTAGCTCACATTTAAAGACTTTATTTTTTAAAATGAACAGTTTAAACTATTCTCTTCTTTTTTAAGTAATAAAAGTAGTTTAGACATCGACGTCAACAAACAAATATTTATTCTCCATGATTGTTTAGATTCTGGCTTCATGTAGAACAACATCAGCAGTAATCCATTTATTAGTCGGTAATGCTCTTATATGTAGTGACAAATGAAAGCTAACATTGTTAAGTAACACACCTTAACGCCATAATTACTCTCAATTTTTAGATAATTAAAAAATAGAATAAAATTCAACACAATATTTTTTACACTTAATAAATTTTGATTAATAATAATAATAATAATAATTATTATTATTGTTGTCTAATTAAATTTATACGTTCGAGATAATAAAATTACGTCAAAACTTAATAAATCAATGATTGGTGCATCGAATAATAATTAAATTTAAATTTAGTAAAAACTCTAACGAGCTAAATGAAATGTTGAGGTTATCCTTTAAAATTACTAAAAAGAAAAATTTATTGTCCGGTTGCTATTTCAACGCCAATATATGTTGTTTTTTAAATTAAACAGTGCATTGACACCGGTTTATTTTTATTAAAAAAAAGGACCTGTATTTATAAGAGTAATAAATTAAAATTATATATAAAAATTATAATAAAAATAAATACAAGCAAGTACAGAGAAATTTACTTTCAAGGACAAGATACTTTCAATAAAAAAAAAAAAATTCTCCAAAATCTATTGTTTGTAACAACAAAAACACTTACCCTAATGTGGCTTGTTATGTTAATTAACAGTTGATCCTCCAATCCAAATGTACTCATGTATTTAAAAGATAATTATTTATTTATTACTGAGACATCACAACATAAAAAATTTTTATTAATTATCAATAAAATTTTTTTATTTTATATAAAATATGAAATGTTTTGATGTATAATTTTATTGCTGTTATTATTATTATTATTATTATTATTGCTGTGAAATTTACAACACGATTGAAGATATATAAACAGTTGTAGTAATTATTGTATTAGTGTGTACGCCAACGATCCAACGGTATCCTAGTGCCATACCAGAGTAAAAAAACGAGAATGAGAAGGAGACGTCTCTAATATTTTATTGTCGCGCACACTCACCTCTATTTCACGATTCTTTGACTGAGAAAAAGAACACTAAAAAATATATTTTTGCTAAAAAAAACTATCACTGTAAAAACAAGTGTTTGTTTTTTTATTTACTTTAGTTATTGTCTTTACTCCTTTCTCACTTCCTTGCGTTTGGGTTAACTCGACAGCGTCTCTAACTCTGAGAATGACGATTATAACTATAGACTATGGCACTACCACCGAGACGAACCACGACCAACCACGACTAGCATCTCTCCCATTTCACTTGACAGACTAATGTCTACACTATATTACTCATTTGTATAAGTTTACAAGTACATTTGCAAATATGTTTATAAATATATACATACATTCACTTATATTCGAGTTTTACAATGTAATAGTGCATGCCAAGCTGACACACTTGTGCTGCTTTCGCGGGAAAAACAAAAATATTAGCTGCCACCTAGCGTTAAATAATAATTGAATTGTAATTTAGTTTTTTTTTTTTTTTATGGTTTTATTATTAAAATATAAGTAATTAGTAATAAAAAAAAAAAAAGTTTATTTGTAATAAAAGTTTGTTAAATTATTATGACATTAAAGTTAGCATTTTTATTTTTATTTTTATTTTTAAAAATTTTTACATGCCAATTTTTTTTTCTACTTTTTTTTTTGCCATAATTTATTTGTTAAAAAAATTCTTAAAATTATCAAATATCTACTAAATTAATTTTTATTAAATTATTAATAAAATATGATACTAACAATAATTAGACCATTTACCTATAAACTTTTATTAATAAAAAATATTTTTGCAAAATATAAAAATTATTTATATAAATTAAACTTTTTTAAATTTGATGAAATAAATTTTTTAGAAGTAGAGTATATAAAAATTATCAATTATAATTATAGTTTGATTTGTACGTAGCTATTGTTGTTAACTGCGAATTAATTGAGTAGTGAAAAATTATTAATGAACAAAATCAAAATATCGGTTATTTTTGTGATTATAAAATTTTACGGATAAACAACTGATGTAAGAAAATTTTGCGAAATTGAAAATTGTCATTGAATTTATTGAAAAAATTACTCTGAATAATATAAAAATCATAATGTAAACTTTTTATGACTTATCATTAAATGTAAATAATGGAAGAATTTAAATTATTTGGATGAAAATTATTAAAAATAATTATTTTTTCTTTCCTCTTTCATTTGAAGAACGACCTTGATAACCGGTTGATTTTTTACGACGATACACTTTTCCATGACTAATAATTGGTTTTGGAGAAGTGGAAATCGTAATAGCGGAAGAGCGAGTATGATTATCGTGAATTTGATCGGATGATTTTATTGTTTTTTCGTCGACTTTGGTGGTTGTGTCATCATTTTTGTTTGGCCCTACGATAAAAATTGATTTCAATAAATCAAGAATTTAAAAAAATTAAAAGCTAGAAAAAAAAGGCTAAATGACAATTCGCATAATTACAATAATTTAATTATATACTCACGATCATTATCATTATCATTATCAATTGGCTCTGGACTTGAGCTTTTAGAGCTCAGCGGCGAATAAAAAGCTGTGTCTCCATCTTCATTACTTTTCGGAGAGTAATAATCTTGTGATTCTTCGGAATATTTTTTTATTAAATGTTCATTTCCATTTAATCTTTTTTTCTATAATATTTATTTTATTTTTAGTATGATAGTATAAATTATTATTATTATTGTTACAATAAAGCTAATAAAAAATGTAATTTATGTAAAGCGAAATAAAAGCGAGTTGTCATATAGCCAGCCAAAAAAAAAATAAAATCTTACTTCAAGGAAAGTTTCATACTGTTGCATCATCAAATTTTGTTGAGGATCTGGTTCCAAATCATCTACAATATTTTTTATCGAATCAACGTCTTTCAGTAACTCCTCAACTTCTGCCTGTATTTCTTGTTCATCTTCATCAGGTATCTCATCATCAGATCCATCTAATTCTCGATTATTGTCTTCTTGCTATAATAATAAAATTACATTCTTATTATTTAGTTCTTATTAAGGGGGAACACCACTGTGACGATAAAAAAAAAGAGGTGATTTTCGGAAATTTTTTTGACAGGGAAAATAAAGGAATTTGGGGATCGGATTTTTTTTTATTTTATTAAGAGTACATTAAAGATTATTACTCTAAATTTTTATTAAAAAATATTTAATTATTACAAAGTTATTAACAATCTCGTCGAGCACTAGAAAAAATTTCCCCCTCGGTTCGATAACTTAAAAACTTGAATTTTTAAAAAAATGCCAACTGATTGAAAATTTTTTACTATTCTTACTGATTTTTTTTTGTTTCAACCCGGCTAAAAAAGTTTTTTTAATTCCGTGCGTGCGACGATTACTACATTCTTACTGATTAAAAAAAAAATTTGGGTTTTTATTTTCAGATGATCCGTTTTTGAGTTATCGAACCGACCATGGAGGGGGAAATTTTTTCTAGTGCTCTACGAGATTGTTAATAACTTTGTAATAATTAAATATTTTTTAATAAAAATTTAGGGTCATAATCTTTAATGTACCCTTAATAAAATAAAAAAAATCCGATTCCCAAATTCCTTTGTTTTCCCTGTCAAAAAATTCCCTTAATGAATACTGAAATGATTATACGTACAATTTTAAAACTTTTATCATCATCTTCAGATGGATATTCAGAAGCATTCGAATCAATCCTTGATTTAAATATTTCATATTCAGCATCAGATTCGTCAGATGATTGAGAATAATCTGAGCTGACTTGTGAAAATCTGCGTTTAAAATCTCCATCCACGCCGGCAATCAATGGTTCTGTTACTGGTGTTGGTTCCTATAAAAAAGAAACTAGTGACTTAAGAACTTCATTTATTGATTGATAAATAAATAAATAAATTTAAACATACAAATACAATAATAAATTCAATCGAGGACCAAATAAAAACAATACAAATAAACTTACAGTTTCGTTATTGGTGTTCAAACGAACCCTCGTTGGCGATGGCGAGGATTTCATTTTACAAGCATCAAGACAAGACAGACTGGATAAAGTAATTTGAATCGACTTCAATAAACTTCTCTTCGCTTCATTTATCCGTAAACTTCTGTCCTACACCCCCCACCACCACTACGATATTATTACATTCAGGATACCTCAAAGGATATAATATAATTATATAGTCTACACAAAGGTCTAGAGTCTAGACAATTAAACTATCTACAGCAAACATTTATCACAAACAATAAATAAAAAAAGTCATCTTACCCGTAAATTTGGTTTTATTTTTCTCATTCTTTTACCACCATTCAATCTGATTACTCGCAAGCGTCTTCGTGTTTTTTGCATAGATTTAACCTGTTGCAATAAATTATTTTAAATATAAAAAAAAAAATTACTTTTATTTAAAATAACAACACAAAAAAAATTTAAATAAAATAGTGGATGATACATACAATGTCAACCGGTTGAATCTGAGGGTATCCAAAAACCCAAGCTCCAATGTTCCATGTTAATCTGAAGCTACGTAAAACAACTAAACTTGGTAGAAAAAAGATCCAAGGTAAAGGTCTAACCAATTCTATCGTTTTAAATAATTTTCCATCTTCCTCAGCAATTACTTCACTGTAGGGTAAGCTCCATTGTGCTGTTTTTTCAACAATATTTAAACTGCGATCGATAAATCTTATCAGCAATTGTCCTATGGTCAAATGAGATATTTTATCTAAAGACCAGGCGATTGCATCACCGACACTCTCAGCCATTTTTAGTATCTGAAAAATTAATTTAATACTTATTATTCATAATACGCAAAACTCAAATAAATATACTAAATTAAATTTAACAATTCCTAGCATATACGGTTTAGATAGTAAATTAATTTTTGATATACGCACTCTAAAAGACCACAACGACATTTTGATTATCTTAAGAGGACTCTGTAACACGAGACAAAATACTTTAGACAGTAATTAATAATGAGGGATAAATGATAAATAAACAATAATAATAATAATAATAATTATTATTATTATTATTATTATAGATAATTTATGTATCTCTGCATAGCCTTTGACGACCTTTCAATCAACACTTTACTCTTTTATTTTTGTATCCTATTCTTAACCGCACAATACAAGTTAAATCCTTGTAACATAATTACATAGAATTTTTATCTTTAGTAAATACAACCCAATCAAAAAATAAAAAAAATAAAAAAAATAAAAAAAATAATAAGAATAATACCGGCTAAGTTTTGGCTTATCTAACTATTTAAGAATGTCTCATTTAAGAAAAAAAAAATCTATTTATAAATATGCGTACTCTTAAGAACTTAACGAGCAAGTACAAAGTTCGATGATTATTTACAAATACATTCCGGTGATTTTAATCAATTAATCTTCCGTAAGCTGAACTTATTTTTTTCTTCAACCAACAATCTTCTATTTTTAATAATTTCACAAGATATTTTAAGAATACCCATTGAAAAATTTTATCGTGAATAAAAGATTATTCTGTTAAATTATATTTTTTTAAAATATATATTTATGAATATCGTTCTTTAATATAATTATCAACATATTTTGAGTAACACCGTTATCGTATTTTTCTTAAAATCCTGTTGACCATTGACTCATCATAACTTAAGATAAAAAAATATATTAAATATAGAATTAAAATTAACGACTTACTTATCTTGTATTATTTTTTTGTTGTTGCTATCGATTCGCCTGTGTAAAATCAATATCAATATAAGGTCTTCTAAGATGATGCCGGTTTACGTTTGTCGTAACTGCGTCAAGTCAATGGTTTACAAATACTATGAGCTTATTTGAATTCCAGATTAAGACTGGTGAAAATTCTAGACACAAGTTAAGTACGCACTACCAAACGTGAAGAAGACACAAGACGCACTGGCATGACGATCTGCAAGACAACAAAAATGTTTAGTATACTTATATGTAACTTATGTGGTGCCTGTATGTGTACACGTATATATCTTACCGAATGCTTTTAAAATGAATAGGAAAAACAAGTGGGGAGACCTTTGACCAAAAGTTAATAAGCATTACGATTCGCGCCAATATTGTTTACAAATATGCGAAAACAAACGAAGATATACGATTTACTTAGGCGGGTGAGTTTAAATTCAACAGTTCCAGGTTTTAACTTACTAGTTAAGACAGCCGTACTAATACAATATATATTAAGACCTATCATTAAAACTTATAATGTAAAATAATTTTTAAAAAAAATCCATAAATTATTGATTTTTTTACAGAGTTTTTGGAGTTCTTTTTCATAGCATCAGCTGTAGAGTGACACAGTTTTAATAGAATTGATATGCAGGAGTCTTAAGTATTTCTTTGCAGCTGCGCAGAGTTGTTAGACTGCTAAACTCCTTATTATTAGAATCTGCAATGTCCAGTTACGTTAATATAAACGCGCGGCAAGGGTTCTTTAGAGAATTAAAAAACAATTTCATTTACACATAGTTTAACGATTATAATATTTTCAAGTTTTTTAAATCAATCGTTGTCTTCTTTAGGATTTTATCTTGCACAACCATATTTTACACCAACGATTATGCTATGGGTGAAAGAAAACGCGAACGTGTTCCAAAAAGGTATATTATTTTTATTCATTTTTCATTTTATTTTAACTCGAGAATTGATAAAAATTATTGTGATAAAAAAAAATGAAAAAAAAAATTGGAGATGCCGGGGATCGAACCCGGGGCCTTTCACATGCAAAGCGAACGCTCTACCACTGAGCTACATCCCCAAGATTAAAAATTTGTCCTTCTAAGTTTGTATATGAATTTTTGCATTACCAACAATATGAGAATAATAATATCAATTCTATTTTTTACGTCTAAGTGGACAATTGAATGTTTTTTTTTTATGAAAATCAAGTTAGCTGACATTTATAAATTTTTTATCGAAAAAATTTCAATTAAACAATTAAAAAAAAAAATATCACATATGTTAAAAACTTGAAAAACTATAAGTGCAATTTTTTAGAAATATGTTTTTATTTGTTATTTGATTAAAAAAAAAAAATCAAAATTTTTAGACGTCTGCTAATTTCAGTGTAATTTTTTTTTTTTTCGTAATTGTATAAATAAGTTTTATATAAATTAAAATTTTGAAAAAATTAGTACATATCATGCTTTTTGAAAATACAAATCAAAAATATTTAAATAAATATTTTTTAAATTTATTATTCATGGTACTAATAGATTTTACTAACTGATTAGCTTAGATATAGTAGTAAATCTTTAACTATTATTAACCTCGGTAACTATAAATTCTCTAGCTATTTATGAATAATTGTAATGTTTAATACTTAGCAATAATTTCATGATAATATGGTTTATATGTGCAGCTAATTTATTGTCGTTGCCATTATTTTTACACTAAATTATTTTTTTATGCTACATACTCAAAGCTGTTTATAACAGACTGTCAGAGATCAACTTTAATCGATAATCGCTATAACCAATTACATATATAAAGATGTTAAAAAAGCCTACTATTATTGAATAAAAATTTTATAATGAATAAAAAAATCAATGGACTGGCAACTTTACTTATTGTTGGTTCAACAAAATATTGTTCTTGCTTCTCTTTATTCAATAATCTTTCAATTCTACACAGTAAAAAATTTTGCGTCAAAAAATTTTGTGTTAAATATTTAACACTTTTATGGGTAAATTTAACATTAATTCTGTTAAATTAACACAGAAAAATGTTAAATTAACACAAAAAGTGTTAAATATTTAACACAAAATTTTTTACTGTGTAGATATAATTAAGAATTCCTTCAAGCTATTTTATTCTATAAATAAGACAAGGCAATTAAAATTAAAATAGTAATTTTATAAAGTAAAATCGGTAAAGGTCTATATAAGCTTTAATGAAAATTAACTGCTTTCATCGGTTCATTACTTAACTAATTCGGGCCACTATAGTTACGTGATTTGCAAGCATTAAGTTCGATTGAAATGAACCGCAGAATAATCAATTCGTTACGGATGAAAATTAACTTTTGATAATATATCTTAAAAATTATCGTATGACCTCATTGTTATGTAGAGCGATTTTGTGATAATGATAACACTATTTTTGACATTGACTTGTTATCAGTTAGTATAATAGAACAAACCTGTTGACAGTCTGAATATCAATTTGGAGTATAGTAAAAAATTTTACAATTATAATAAATAGCTACATTAATAATAATAATAATAATAATAATCATTGTTATTATTATTATATTATGAGCGGACTAATTAATATTCATTTCATAAAGAAAAAAAATAAAATAATTGAAGTATTTTAAAATAAAAATAGACGAGTCGATGAGATAAGAGACCTCGCGTGTCTCAAGAAGTCTTAACACAATAAAAGTTCTAGTAGACGCGTTTATGCGAGATTTAATCACGCAACTTAGTGGTAGAATTATAATTGGGCTGGTGGATTTATACGAGTGTGTAGCGATAATTGTGCGTGTCAAGACCTGAATAGTAACACACGAATGTTTGGCTCGCTACTTAGTGGTCTTACGAGCCAATAATATCTCTACTTACCCTAAATATGTAAATTTATTAGGGGGATGTTTAAATTGAGGTCACCAGGTCGGATTCTGACCCTGCCTACTGAACATAACAGTGCTGAGCCGTAACTCATGAGGAATGATGACTCCGTTTCTCAGACTTTTGGTCAACGGCATAGATCACGACTATGTACAGATACCTAATTGTTGAATTTATTTATTTAGTCCAACTCTATTGCTTATTGATTTTTAATAGATTTCATAGAAATCTAACTATTGAGATACATATCGACGTTCTAATTAGCAAATTTTCTAACTCCATTTCAGAGAATCTTCTATTTGTATGAAAAAACAATTAGTTCAAAATTTATTATCACTTTAAAAAACATTAAAGTCTAATAGAGGTACAATATTTTAGTTCAAATCATTCAAATAATTTACAATTAGACCATTGCTTCATCAAAATATTAAAAAATCACCCTCTAAAAAATAAGGAGTTAGGAGACCAATTACTAATTAGACCGTCGATATGGTTCAAAAGTATATATAGTATATACGTATGTGTATATATATATATATATATATATATGTCGGAGGAACATTGTTAGGGGCGGTAGAGTCCATTGGATTCGTTTGTTCCATGTTTATTACTTTACAATAATAAATATAACACTGATTTTAATTTAAAATATAATGTACACTAACTCGTATAATAATACTACAGCTACAAATATTCTTAATACAATAATTCGGATGATAAGTAATTATTTAAATACAATTAATATATAAACTAAAAGCGCTGGGTAATAAGTAAAGACCCAGAATGAATCAGGGGTCAGCTCAACCAGCACTACTCATCTCAGTACCCTAAGTACTTAATTCTTCTCTCAAAATATTTTGACAGCCCTTATTGTCTGTCGATACCTCTAACTATATACCTTTTAATCATAATAAACATAATCGGCTTAAGTCATAAATAATAACTAAATATCTTATGTTTTACAATTCTGCGTACAATTTTTAGAAAGACAAACTAAAATTTTGGGAATTTTCCTGTCTCTGAGAAAATTCAGCTTGATACTATCTCCAACATATATAAATTGTTGGATTCTTTGAGCAAAATAAGTCCAGTTACAAAACTTTTAGTTTTAGATTTTAGATATTTTGTCCTAGAAATATTTATTTTAGAAAAGTAGTATATTATATTTTATTTTATTAGTTTTGAAATGTGAAAAACACATTTAAGGCACATTTGTGCAGCTAGAATAAGAAAGCCTGGATAGGCTTAATTTTATGACCTTAGGTACTTGAGTTGCACAAAGGACTCCTTATTTTACTATGTACAGTACAACCAAATATTACGGTCTTAGTTAAGAAGAAAAACATGTGTTTTACTAAGGACAATACAGAGTGTTGAACCTCATAATAGAATAATTTTAACATGATAGTTAGTCTACGACTAAACTCTGTCAACTAACGACACTTCTCTCGATACGATTCTTTTAAAATAAAGATTCTATTCAAATCACTCTATGTGGATAATAATATTGTATTTACTCATTATTTATTATCAATCCTATCCATAACTTCCTACATAAATATATATGTCGGAGAATAAAGTACAGCGGAGTATTTTCTGACAAAGTGATGAGAATATTCTTTAGGGTATTTCTATTTTTAGTAATTTTAAGAAATGTACTATTACTTTTAATATTTTATAAAATAAGGTTTAACAAAATTTTTTTATTGCGGTAGGCTTAGGCCTAAGTAGGCACATGGTTTTTCAACGTAGTCGGGATCCCAGGGCGATAGGGGTATCATAAAATTAATAAGGAAAAGGGAAATTTGCAGCAGGCAGACTAAGTATTTGAGAATGGTTTTGGAAAAGACAGTCTTGCTTTGGAATTGAGATTGAACAGACGTCCTGGTGATCACGAATTCATTATTTCCTAAGTCTCGGTCTATCGTAAGTTATTTTTAATATTGTTTGCGCTCTAAATTAAATTAATTTTATAACGTATTTTGTGTACTACTGTGTTAATAATGAGTGATAATTAACAATTATAAATTAATTTATCATACGAGTTTATTTGCTCATTCTTATTAATTGATCTTGTTGTAATTGTGAATATTAATTAATTGTAATAATAAAAATGAGTGAATCACAAAATGCTGAATCTCCAACAAAAGTTCCTACCTCTCCGGCATATATATACGGTATAGAACGCGACTTGTCACGACAATAGCGTTTCTAATTTATAATGGATCTTTTCCAAACTTAAAATACTTATTCTACAGACAAATACCAAAGTCAAGTTAAAAAATAAGCTTAATCGGTCAAGTAGTTCAGAAATGACAGGGTTTAAAATTTTTCTGTTGGAATTATGGATGTAAGTAACGGTGTATCTTTTAAATGAATGAAGATTTTAATTGTTGGAAGATTGTCTTTCATTAAAATAGAGTTTTGGAAGTGTATCTGAACAACACCAAGGATTAGAGAGAACTAACTGTTTACAACTAAATTACTACAGTTGTCCTTTTACATCTTGTAACATTTAGTGTTTATACAGTCTATACAATGCTCGAATTGTACCTAGTTTTATGACTTGTAGTTCGAGTACTTTAATCTATATTTCTCGAAAATAATAAAATAAAACCTTTTTCAAGAGTGACAATGTGTTCACCAAATGTTCCTCAAAAAGGAAAATTTTTACTTTCAAAATAAAACAAACTTAAAATATAATATCTTAAAAGAGAATGATTTTTTTAGACGAACTCAATATTTCAACATCGTAGAAACTCATATTTTGGTAGATTCTTCTACGGATAATTTTTGAATAAAAGAACTTATCAAATTTCTGAAAATTTAATCTTGAAGCTCATCAAACGAGCTTCATTTCCCACGTCATTTCCTTTTCCAAGACTGAAAATAATCTACTCATCTATAGGAATTTAATGAACTGTTATTAGTGCATTCGTTTCAACGATAATACAAGTTTTTCGTAATTTTATGTTTTAGGCCTTGCACTGATTAATCGATTATTGATCAAGTATCCATTAGCAAGTAAAATTGTCATTGATGACCTCAGTAGCTCCAAAATGAAAAAATATGATAAAAGTTAATGAACAAATGATCAATTTTAGTAAATCGGACAAAAAATTTGGCAGCGGTGGGATTCGAACCCACGCCTCCGAAGAGACTGGTGCCTTAAACCAGCGCCTTAGACCGCTCGGCCACGCTACCGCCCTTTTTTTGGCCAGGTCTCTGGTTAAACTTCGATTGATGATTCTTGAAGGAATTGTTTACATAAAACCAAAAAAAAACTGCCCTTTTTTTGGTTGGACCTCAGGTTGGAGATCAATTGATGATTCTTCAAGAAATTGTTTGCATTCCATCAACACTCAATGACATGGTAGCGTGATACATTGACATCGGTCCAGACCCAAGCGACCTCGAAGAGACATCGCCGGGGATCTCACGTCAATACAGCTCGTTCGTGCATGGTAGTCGTTAAATTTTATATCATTTCCAACATTATGTACATGGATACTAGAGTCTGAAAGAATTTTGCAAAAAAGATATCGTATACATGGATTAAGAGAAAGTAAGAAGGATAGTATGTACGATGGGGTGAAAAAGGGTGTGAAAACTTTTGTATACAAGGTAGATCGATCCATCTCGTCTGGAAGACTCCCACAATTTATATCTTTCTCTCTCTCCTCTCTCTTTCTCTCTACTGCTTTGTCTTCTCGTTTATGTAGAGGCATGCCGAGCCTGTACGTACCACCCTCTTCCTGTTCTTCGACGTGGATCCCTCGACCCCACCTTAGTTTGCTTCCAGGGCAACTTGGACTGCAAGGTATCTCAGTTTGCGCTGGGCAACCACCCAGGTTGATTTACCTAAAACAATAACTAAAATTAGTTATAAAAGTTTCAAAATGTAATTGTAAAAAATTATGTAGTAATTAAAAATAAATAAAAATATATTTACAGACGTAGATCATCGCTACGAGGAGCTCAAAAGTCCTCTTCAGATTCTGAGGTAGCTCTGTTAAAATTTCGAGATCGCAAGACTAGAGCTCGGGATTTACTCCCATGGCCAAAAGCTCTCGAAACACTCACGGTCGACGAACTCGCACGTTACAGACGTAGGCGAGTACCAGATAGTCCAAAGGACACCTTGGGAGCTCGTCACTATGGAGACAATTACCATGAATTCGAAAATCTTTCCACGGAATATAGGAGAGCTTTTAAAGCTACCAGTGAAGAATCACTATTGAGAGCCGACGATGAGAAAATTTTTCCTCACAATTTTACTAACAATTATTCTATTCAATCAATAAACAATCCACAAGTTAACATCAATGACAAGTCCATGGAAGCTATTGAAATTTCTCGGGTTCCTGATGTTGCGAAACGATCACCTATTCGCAGGTAATAAAAAACTGATTAAAATAAAAATAATTAATTTTTATAATGATCAATTAATTTTACTTTCTAAGAGGGACAAGTTTGAAACACGGTGGTGCATTTTATACCGACACTGAGTCAGCAAACTATAAAATATATGAAGGTATCCACCGTGCAAAACTGGCACGCCGGCCGACTTCCTTGAAGATGGAGGGAGACATGCGAACTGTCACGGAACAGTGTGAGAAGTTCATCGAGTGGTTGAACGTCAGTAGACCAGAGCTCGCACGTATACCAACTAATCTAAAACTAGAAGGACAATTTGAAACGTCTACGGAGAATCATGACCAGTATGTCCCATTCGTTGGAGCCAGAAGACCGGAAATACTTCGTCAAAGAGCTCATCTGAAACTTGAAGGAGAATCGAATTTTATTCCCGAGTATACTGCTGTTTTTAAACCTCATACTACTCGAGGTATGTCAATATAATTAACCTTTTAATTTTATTTTTGAGCTCACGTAAAAGTTTGCACATTATTTTATTTACTTACTCGTTTCTACAGAAAGAAGATCTCTAAAAGTGCCAGAGTCACACTTAAAATCTGGAGGAGAATTTACCGGCAGAACTGAGCATTATCAAAATTTTCTTGATCCACGAGGTGCAGTGCCTATGGATCAGAGTCAAGATGATGTTATCCATCAGATTGAAGATTCAAAATTGCAATTGGAACGTCAAGAACAGGAATGGAAGAAAGAAGAAGACATGAACATGCTGGTGTCCAAACTGGAAGATCTCAAAGGACCACCTCTGGGGATACCTGAATATAAAGATGCCTACAAAGTAAATATATTATTTTTATCAGAAATAAAATTTTTTATAATAATAAAATTGGGTAGAAAAAAAAAAATGAAATAATATCAAAAATTTATTTAGAACTTCCCACGAGAAAGACCAAAATTATTAAAACCCGAGGATGAAATAGGTCGCGCAGATGGCTCGAAAGTTAATTCATCAAATCCAGGAAAATTTTCAACGAAAATTGACCAGGATCCTGAGTACAAATCCATGTATCTCGATAGAGGCCAACCAATTTATCGCAAGCCACCATTGTCGCGAAGACCATCAATAGCTTCGTCAGGTTTCAATAGACGTCTAGTACCTGATTTACGACAGTATCATCCGACCAGTGAAGTTAGATCTCAGTATGTGCCTTATGGTAATGTACCACGAACAGAAACACTTAGAAGGCCAGTTAATTTACGTCCTGAAGGTGATATGAATCTTCATCCAGAGTATCGTGATGCTTATTGTACAAAACGAGACTACTCAGTCACAGATGTTAAAAACCAATATCGTGATCGTAGTCTCACTGATTTTCGTAGAAATCAAAATAATTGGCTCACTAATAATAATGATAATAATAACAGCGATGAACAACGTGGTGTAGAATATTCTGAGTGCGATCAAAATGCATTCCAAGTACTTCACTCACGAACTCAAGATGATACTGTTGTCAATAAACCGCCTGTTAGAGGGAGAAGGTAAATATCTATGACATTGAAGTTAGCAGTCACTTGACTATTTTTCAATTTTTTTTAACAAATAATTTTGTTCAAAAAAATTATTTAAAAAAAAATTGCATTTTTTATTTTTTTTTTTCTAATTTTTACATGTCAATTTTTTTTTCTCTTTTTTTGTATCATAATTTACTTGTTACAAAATTTTTTTTAATTTAACAAATAACAAATAAATTATGGCAAAAAAAATATAAAAAATTGACATGT
Source organism: Cotesia congregata (assembly GCA_905319865.3). Lineage (NCBI taxonomy): Eukaryota > Metazoa > Arthropoda > Insecta > Hymenoptera > Braconidae > Cotesia > Cotesia congregata. The sequence continues at coordinate 4,563,206 of CAJNRD030001121.1, forward strand.
AAAAATTTTAAAAATTAAAAATGCAATTTTTTAAAAATAATTTTTTGGAACAAATTTTTTTGTTAAAAAAAATTAAAAAATTCTTTAGTGACTGCTAACTTCAATGTCATTTACAATGAGTATTAGCTAGAATAATTACATGGATAAAAGGTGCATGCCAATTCGATAGAATTGGGAATCTGTACAAGTCAAAACAATACTATAATTATATTTCAAATCTAGATCTAAAATTGCAATTCTATCAAGCGCCCAGCGGAGCGGGCGAGTAACACCTAGTGTAAAATAATATGAAAATTAAGTTAGCTGACATGTAAAAACTTTTAGAAATTTTTTTCTATTTAAAAAATTATTACAAAAAAATAAAAAAAAACTTTCATTTGTAAAAAACTTGAAAAACTGTAAGTGCAATTTTTAAAAAATATTTTTTTGTTTTAATTTAGTTTGAAAAAAAAAAAAAAATCAAAAAATTAAAAACGTCGGCTAACTTAAGTATTATTAAAATAATAATTACCTGATTTTTAGAGGATCCAAGGGGTCAATGCAAGTATCAAGACCAACTAAATTGGATTTAACTAATCCAGCAACGGACAATCGCTCTCCAAGCCCTTCATATCGTCTTCACGTTTGCAACGTAGATGACGAACCACGAGGCTTTCTACAACAACAACGTTCGTCTCTACAACACAACTCTTCAAGCCCAATACAAGCTTCAGGCATTGACGACACAAGGCCTTATTCTCCGAGCTTTGGAAAAGAATTAAAACATTCTAATGACAACAATAATCAAGCTTTCGTTGTTCTTGACAATGCTAGTACATCAGCAGTAAAAGTACCAGAAAGCAGTAAAAAACGTTTCGATAGAAATTACAACTATGAAAGTAGTGAATCTAGAAGAAGAAGTAGAAATAAAACACCATCTAATTGGATGCCTCCATGGTATGATAATACCAATACAACATGAATAATATTTAAAAGTGCCTTAAATAAATTAATCCATTCAATTTTCTTTATATTGATTGAATTGTTTAAAAAAATAAAGATTAATTACATACCTTATACACATTATGTATGGCAGACCTTCGATACACTGATTTATTAATTACACGTAAAGATTTTTACTTTTTATTTAAACTATGAAGAATGACGTTATACTTTATTCATAAATTAATTATATACTTATATTCCGTTATAATTGCTTTATTTTAAATAATATATTAAAGTTAGCCGACATTTTTAATTTTTTGTTTTTTTTTTTTTCAATAATTAAATTAGAACAAAAAAATATTTTTTTTAAATTGCACTTAGGTACAGTTTTTCAAGTTTTTTACAAATGAAATTTTTTTGTAATAATTTTTTCAATGAAAAAAAATTCTTAAAATTTTCAAATTAAAAAAATTTAAATTTAAAGTAATTAATTTGTTAATTTTCAATAATAATAATAAAGTTAGCCGACATTTTTGATTTTTTTATTTTGCTTAATTTATTAAATTATAACTAAAAAATATTTTTAAAAAATTGCACTTATAGTTTATGAAGTTTTTAACACATTAAAAATTTTTTTGTAATAATTTTTTAATAAAAAAAAACATAAAAATTTTTAGATGTCGGCTAACTTTATTTTCATTAATTTTCACCATATAATAAAAATATACTGCGTAGTTTTTTAACAGAGAACGAAGAGTCAATTACAAAATGGCTTTCTCAGAAACCTTTCTTTTCTTTGTTGTTTACATATTCATTTTCGGTGTCGGATTTCCGTTATTTTGACTTGAGTGAACTAAAGTAAAATTCCGAGCGATGTCGTTAAGAACCGAACAGCAACGACTCTCAGACCCAACAGGAATGAATCAGAACCATAAATAAACACACTGTGTCGAATACATTAAGCATTGAACATAACCTTTTTGTTTAACTGCAGTGTTTTCAAGAAATTGTGTATTTATTAACTTATTAATTACAAAATAATTATTTTAAAAAGTAATAATGGCTGATCCCGAACTTGAAATGCTTCGACAGCAACGCATGTCTCAACTACGTTCGCAATATCAGGTAATAATATTTTTTTATTTATTGACAAGTAATGATTATTGACTTTAGCTACTTTGACATCGGAAACAGCAGACATCAAACATTTTTTATTTACAAATATTTTTTTATGTCATAAGAGTTTTATAATTAATTATTTAATAAAATATTTATCTTTTTTATATATTAAGATATTGAAATTAAGAAAAATATGATTTTAAAAATTTTATCTTTAGAAGCTCTAAAAAATTATAAATGCAATTCTTTAAAAATAATTCTTTAGAGCTAGTTAATTTTTCTAAAAAAATTGAAAAATTGTCAGGTGTCTGTTAATTTTAGAGTAATTATTTATTTAATATATATCAAATGTTCTGATTGTTAATAATTTTTTAGGGTGGTGATGAATCTAGTCAAAAAGCCGCTGAAGAACAGAGACAAAAAATCCAAGACATGAAACATTCAATTTTATCACAAGTATTGGATCAGCCAGCTAGAGCACGGCGTAAGTTAAAATAAAATTTGATATTAAATATGACTTTTTTTTTAATAAACGAGAAATTATAAATAATTATGATTATTGAGCTCTAATTATTCAACAGTGAACACTTTGTCATTGGGTAAGCCAGAAAAGGCAAAAATGGTCGAAGAAATGCTTGTTAATATGGCACAGAGAGGACAATTACCAGGAAAATTAGGTGAAAAAGAACTCATTAGTTTATTAGAAAGTGTTAATCAACAAACACAAAAAACAACAACTGTTAAGGTATTATTATCTTTAAATTAGCTTAAGTTACTAAATTAAATTGAATTTCTCTTTCTTACCATAAATAATTATGTTATTTTTATTTTTAGTTTGACAGAAGACGTGCAGCTTTAGATAGCGACGATGATTTGTAGCAATATTTAAATGAATAAATCGGTTTATTTATTTTATTTTTTTTTTTTTTTGATTAAATTTATTTAATAACACATTTTGTATCAATAAAACTCATCAAAATCGAAAACTTTTTAAATATTCCATATTTATTTAATAATAATTATCTTTTAAATGCTTTTTCTTGTCTATAAAATTCCAAAATGACATTGATTGGAATGCTCATTAAATAAATAATTTTTCATAAATAAAGCTTTTGAAATAAATAATTCTTTCAAATCACACTCACACACCAAACAATTAATTTCAATTTAAAAATGATGCCTAACAAAGTTTATCTTTATAAATATAAATGACATTAATAATACCATTTATATAATTCAATGTCGCTTGTATTGTCCTGTGAAAATTCCATACCAAAGATGCATAACTCTATTAAATGTCTCAATTATTAACAAACACTACGCTATTACCAGAATCATATGCGATTCGGAGTAATTATCGAAGTAATTTTAAATAATATACAAGACAAATTCATAAAATTTGTCACTAATGTACATGGCAATCATTTTTTCATGAGGTATTCACAAAAATTCATTAGTTAAACGCAATATATTAAAAATGTATTTCATTGTTTTTAATCTTTCTTCATATGGCTTTTTTCTGCTTCATCTGTAATTAAAAAAAAAAAAGTGCATTTAATATATATGTATATATATTTAAAAAAAAAAACATAAATAGTTCAAATATAACCTTCTTCATCTTCTTCTTCTTCTCCAGCATCTAAAATATCTGGACAACAAATTCCATACAAAATTAACGAGAAAAATAATGCTGGAAGTCCGAACACTACCATCGTCAATATAGGATTGCCTTTCCACATTGACATCAATGTTGACTTTGTTTCATACCAAGATCGATATATTTGCACTATTATATTATTTCCTCCGTATCGCTGCATTAAATTAAATATGTATTATTTTTTTGTTTTGAATAAGGTAAAAGACCCAGTTATTGACACTTGCAATTTTATTTAAATTAAATCTAATAAATCAATAAATACTAGCAACTTTGCAGTCACTTGTGAACTATAAATAAATAAAATTTTGCTTTGTTAAATAATGAATTTCGTTAAATTGCACTGTACTTTCTTAAATAATGACGTTTTTGAAGATATCAACTCATCTCGATGTTACACTCATCAAGAGCTTTCACTTGAGTACCCACATGCATTTCGATAAATTTTTCATATATACATAAATATATGAAAAAATGATGTGGGTACTCAAATGGAAGGCCTTGATGAGTGTAACATCGGGATGAGCTTATATCTTTAAAAATGTCAATATTTCACAAGATAAAAGGTCATTTCTTAATTATGTATCTAGAGATAGAGCATTTTCAAATGCAGCTTAAATACTTATCATTATAAATTGACTATTGGTGAAAATGATATAAAATCTAAAAAAGGCACAACTTCAGGCCAAAACCTATCCAACGATACCAAATTTAACCATACAAACCCATTTTATTATATAAATACACTGGCCACAAAATTTCTCTTATTCTCTTAATAATATAGATAATTTTTGAATTCTAAATTTTAAGATAATTGTTTTTTTGATAATATTTAATTTTTTTAATGAGAATAAAATTGCAAGTGTCAATCAACTAGGCCAGTGTCAATAACTGGGTCTTTTATTTTAAAACACTTTATTAAAAAATTTAAATAGTCTTACTGGTGCACTATCATTGCGTATGTGTTCCAAAAACATCTCAATAGCTTGAGCTGTTAATTCTCCTGGTTCATCGTCAGGTATGTGATGATGATTCGTTTTTGTATTAATTACTATTAAACTGGGTAGAGGCATTTCTGTCATAGCAATACTGTTGATCAATTCGCTGTTTGCTACCCAGCCGAATTGGAAGTGACTGAAAATAACAATTTATTAAACATAATATTTAGTTTAAAAAGTGCATTTTCTCTTTCTTTAGTTTATTAACTAAACTTTAATATGATTGTGATACTTCACAGTCGTTGAATTTCTTTAAAAGGTAGAAAGTTTTGTTTAAAAATCCTATTAACAAGATTTAACGTACTATACATTGTTAATTAAATAAATTATGACTTACTCGTGATATTTTTCACGTTTTTTCTTAATTACTGATTCCACCATATCTCTAAACTCCAACATATCGGGTGAAACATCTTCAACAGCATTTTCTTCCACTACCGCTAGTACGAGATTTTTATTAGTCTTAAACAACTGATGAAGATTACCCCGTGTTACTTTTGGGAATGTTGGAAAACGCTCAGCATTTACCCAAGTATATAACGTTTCATTTAATGCTTCTATTTCACTTTCATTGTGAGCTATAAGAAAAATTAATGTATATAAAATATTAAGTTTGTAATAAAATGAACTGTAAGTTATTATTTATATTACCAGTAAAATTGTAATGAGAATTCTCTTTATAGACAAAAATAACCGGTGTATTTTCTACTGGTGCATGATTACCGACAACATGGGGATGAGATTCATAAAAAAATGCATAAGGTTGAAATGCATCAGCTGTTTTATGATATAAGTTCTACAAATAAAATAAGATTAATAGATTAAATTAAATATTTATGATATTGAATTTAACTGACAACTGTGAATTTTTTTAATTTTTATAAAAAATTATTTACAAAAAAAAAAAAATGCTTTTAAAAATTATCATTAAGGGTCAGTTTTTCAATCCGAGATAAAAGTACTACTGCCAATATAATGATAAAAATAAATAATTCAGCACTTATTTTTAATTAAAATAAATAAACATTAGCCGCATATCACAGAAATATTAATCTCCAACTGTGACAACTTGCTGACTGTAAATAAATAAAGGCCATCTCTGCAACTTCCCGCTAAATCCATATCTAAGCGCTTGAAATTGCACTTGTAACGATATCGAGCTCTTCAAGCTCCAAATTACAATTTATGTGTTATTTTGAGCTCTCTGAGTTCAAAGCGGTCGCTGTTCTATGCTTTTTAGCTCTTCGAGCTCATATCTTGCGTTTGACATATCTATTTATTAATAATCTATAATTGTATTAATTAATTTAAAAACAATTTAAATGACACAACAAGAGGTTATTATTATTTTTTATTTAAATAAATGACCAAATTTATAGAGAACTAACTGAGAGCAATATCACGTCGCTAAATTATTTATTTTTTTTGTTTTTTTAATTAGATTGACTTTATATAAATAAAATTATATTATTTTATTATATTTTATCTCGGATAAAATTTTATCCCTGATTGAAAAACTGGCCCTAAGAAATTTTTTTTAATTTCCGCATATGGAATTTTTTTATTAATATTTTTTTGACTGATAATTTAATCGCTATAAAATTCTAAAAAAATTTCTAATGTCTGTCAACTTTAATGTCATAAATACTTTACCCATAAAGGTCCAAATTTTTCTCCGACGTACAAAAAGTATAAGTCATGCTGATTTTTTATAGTGTTAAAACTTTGTCGTTTTGTTATTTCTTGAACGGGTGGGCCACTTAATCTCAATGCAAATTTAACTATTTCTTCTTTTGTCCTATCGCCATTATAGGTAAAATATTGATCACCTTTCAAACTATTGATAAAAATAATTAATAATATTAATATTCATAAAAAAAAACCCACTATTAAATATTTATGTAAGTCTATATTATAGTATCAGGTGATAAAAGTGAGCTCATTTCGAGTTTTTTTTTTTGTGTTTTAAAGACCTTGAAAATGAGGACACCTAGACACCTGATTATTGAAGAATATAAATAATAAATAACAAACATACAATAAAATAGTAGGAAATCCACGTATTTTGAAATTTTGAGCCACATTTGTAAATCTTGTACAATCAACTCTGCCGACTTTTATGGAAGTTGCATAAAGATGTTGAGCCACATGTGCCCAAACAGGATCCAGTCTTTTGCAATGAGCACACCAAGGCGCATACATCTAATTAATTTAAATTTATGAAATGGTTACTCAATTTTATCAATTAATCGTTCGATAAATTTTTCATTCATTTTTACCGTAAATTCGATTGAATTAATTTTGTCTTACCATCACCATCCAATGTCCATCCTTATAAATATCTAGGAATCTATCGCTTAATTCAATAACCCTGGATGCTGCCGTATTAGCAACGAATGCTGCAAAAAATAAATACTCAATATTATTATGATTATTTTTTTAACAATAGAAAGTAATTAAAATCTTATTATTCAAGTTAACAATATTATTCATATTGTTTTTGTTATAATAATTATTATTATTATTATTATTATAAAAACAAACAATGATTTTTTGAAAGAAAATGACAGCTGATTATCGATCGTCTCAATAAGGTTATAGTTACAAAGGTAAACAAAATTTTTAGTAGAAAAAACCAAATAAATTGTTTCACACATGATAATCAAATAATTTTTTAATATTTACTTACCACAAAAAAATGTAAAAAAAATTAATTTTAGTAAAGAGACCATTATTGTGAAGACTAGGAGAGTATTTTAATTATTTGGCTCATTAAATATAATTCACATCAAACTTTACAAGTAAATTTATTTTATCAACATCTGTATGAATTATTGATTTGTATTATCGTAGAATAGTAATACATTGTCGAAAATTACACTGGAAATACATTATTAAATTAAAAACATACAGTGGATTCTAATTTATATGTTTTATATGTAAATTAGAACTACCAACTTAATAAAGTGATTATAGATTTTGTGGTTTATAAATTTGGTAACTTGTCTAATTTATGGCGCGAACTAGATAAATATTCAAAATTTATTTTAACGAGGTAGTTTTTTTTTGTAAAGGTAATTTTTTTTTTTAAATTTATTAGTTAAATATTAATTTATATATATATATATATATATATATATATATATATATGTTACCATCAAAAACAAGAAAAATAAATAATATTGAAGTTATTAGCCGTCAGTTGTCAATTTTAAAAATTTTTTTAACAAATCAATAACAATAAAAAAATGCTTCTAAAAATTTTCACTTGTTATTTCTATTAATTTTCACATGTGGAACTTTTTAATTAAATTTTTCTTATAATAATTTAATTGCTATAAAATTATAAAAAAATTTTTAATATCTGTCAACTTCAGTGTCTTAAAAATAATAATTAAATTAATGGCTTAGGAAAATTTTTTTGAAGAAATAAGCAAGCATTTATTTAATAAAAATTAACATTTATTCAAATTTCAGTAACAAAAATATAACAAACTTATAAAATAAAGTTGAACATAGATATTTACACATTTAGCTTTTGAGCAGATTTTTTCCTTGGTTTAGGTACCGGTTTTTCACTTTCAATAACAAAAGTAACATCACTTCTCACAGAGCTTTCACTTTCAATATGAACATCATCATTCTTATCAAGAACATAAGTCCCTCCACTTTCTGGACTACTTTCATGTCGTTGATCTCTAAAATCACCTTGACCTAACTCTAGATCATGACTATCTTTAAATTTACCTCTATTCCTGGTTTCTTTTAAATCCTTGACACGAATATTAGCCCAAGATCCAGTTAATACTCTCTCAGAAACAGTTTTTAATCTTCTACGATTACAATATGCACCATCGGACATTGTTTTAATATCAACATCTTCATTATTGGATATTGATGCACGCTTGTAACTTCTTGAACTTTTGCATTTAATGTTTTTTTCAGTATTACGAGAATCGATATTAAAATTAGAATTATTTAAATCAGTCAATTCAAATATCTCCGATCTAGAACCGGAGGTTGAATTATCTTCTAATGTTGAAAATAACGGAGGGACATAAGGTATCACTTTCTCTTGGCGATGATCTAAATAACGGGGGCTCTCTACTTCAAAACCTCGTATTCCGTTGGCTTCGATATCGTACAATGTTCGTGTGGTAGCACTTTGATTGTGGCTATTTGAAAGAATTTTATCAATTTTAGCAATTATACTACTGAGTCTATTGGTGCTGCGTGTTTTAAATTGTCGTTCTGAGTCGTTGAACAACTTTAATCTAGAACGTAAATCTTCACGGCTGTCATTATTCATAATCCCAAAATTTTCTTTGCTTTCTAATTTCATTGAATCATAAGATTTTCTGTGTGAAAGTCTCGGTGCTGTAAATCTACCACTTGAATCAACTAATTTTATTTCCGTATCGTGATTGTTTTGTTGATAATTTATGTCTAGTAATTTTAATCCAACAGATTCACCAGTTGATTGTTTATTGAAACGTAATATACATGCTTCAGTTGCAAACCCAAATACTGAATACGCTAAAGCGTGATCATACGGATGATAATCGACACCAGTGATAACTCCGTCAGCTAAATTTGTTTGATAAACAGCTAAATGCTTGCCCGAATCTGTATTCCATATATTTAATGAAGCATCTTCATCACCACAAAGAATTAGACTGCCACACGGAGATATTCTCGCTGTTGTTTGTACTCTATAAAAATAATTATAATATTTAACTGTATTTAGATTTTCATTATACCTATTAATAATTATAATGATACTATATTATATTAACATACATCTAACAATTTTTTAGATTATTATAACAATGAAAAATTTAGTAAAAAAATTTCACAAGTAGAAATTAAAAAAAATTAAACTGATAAAAAAATTAACTTCCCTGTTTAAAAATACTGATTGAAAATAATTAAAAAACATGAAATTCGAATTTTTTTTCAATAATTTCAATTCTTTTTTTTTTGTATATATAGGTATACAATTTGCATGGAGTGACTGCTTTTAAATTTTTTTCAATGAGTATTCTTAACCAGGGTTAACTCAAGAGCCAAAATCTTGAACCAAGAATACTATTTTGAAGAAAATGATTTTCTTGAATATTAAACAAAAATGCGATTAAACAAAAATGAAAAGATACCCTTTTGAAACTTAACTCCCCAATTATCCTTTGTCTAAGAAAATTTTCTTGTTTCAAAAATTTATTCTCTTGACTCAAAAAAATCATTTTCTTCAAAGTGGTATTCTTGGTTCAAGATTTTGACTCTTGAGTCAAGTTAATTTTTTTATCAGTGTATCAGTGTATCACGAATTTAAAAAAATATTTTTATTACAAAAACTGTCAGATGTCTGTTAATTTCAGTACTATTAATTATAAAATATTACCTTGAATTTTTTAACCCTAGATATCTTTGTAGGACAACACCAGTAGCCAAATCAATCATTCTCAAACCGTTATCACGTGAGTGTACCAATAATCTAGACCCCAATGGATGTAATACAATAGTATTGATGACAACATTTACTATTTCACGTATTTTTATTTTACGCAAGATTTTCCAGTCTCTAAAACCTCCTTTTTTCTTTTTTAAGGTCCACTGAATAATAATACCAACACTGTCAGCTGTGAGAAGATCACCGTCATTTAAAAAGCAAATATCATTGACAAAACCATCATGTGTCTCAAGTTCTTGTATCAACTCGTAATTATTATTATTATTATTTTTACGTGACCAAACTCTGGTTACGTGATCATAACAACCTGTTATAATTATTTGATGTTTAGACGGTTGAAATTTACCGCAATAGACATAAGACGGATGAGGTAGCATATTTATTTCGTTGATTAATTTATTTTCAACGTCCCAAACTCTCGCTGTTTGATCTGACGAAACTGAGAGCAAATAATTATCCGTATGGGACCAATCAAGTGCATAAATGAAACTTTTGTGACCAGAAAATTTGACAAATATTTTTTCATCATCTATTTTCCACACTGTTATCGGATAATCGTATTCTTCACAATTAACGCATGCCAAGTACTTGCCATTATTGCTGAAGCAAACGTAAAAACATCCATTGTCGCTGACCTCGGTTTTTAAAAGTAATTCATTAGGTATTTTACATGATTGAGCTGCTAGACGACTCCACCTTGAGATATTAACGATTTCCGTATTTACAACGGACTTTGGTGGTTCCGTTTGTTCATCAGAGAACTCATCAAGCGTCAACTGACCATAAAAAATCGGCTCCAGTTTTGGTGGTTCTACTGAAGTAATAGTTACAAATAAAGTACTGGGATACTTATCGCGAGAACCGGATTTCCACCAACTATAAGGCTCACATCGATGTCTGATAGACCTTCGTGAATTCCTCTTTGGTTTATATAACTGGAGTCGTACAAATTTGTCAATATGAGTGACACCATTTGCCCCTACTGGTTTTAAAAATGCCCAAGCTATTTTATACCAACAGTTTTCACCACCTGTAAAATTTTAAATGTTAATAAAAAATCATTTTTACTGAATAATAATTTATAAAAAATTACCAAAATGATCGTATGTATAAGAAGCCTCAGCAAAGCTTGGAAGATCAACAATTTCAAAGAGAATTAATTTTTGATGATTATCCTGATTAACAATATCATCAAAATCATACTCAAAAACTAATTCTTCTTCCCAGGACGGTACCATAGATTTATTTTCTCGAAAGTCAAATGTCCCGGTTATCAGCGGTTGTAAATAGCTCTTGGAGTCTTTGCTTGTCTTTAAATAACTCCCAGTACTTTCTTCCACAACATGAACAATTACCATCGGATGTTTAGTTACATAATCAGCTATCAGCATGTCTGCTCTGTGAATAGTAACTGAAATATACTTAATTTCACGTTTTATTTCTTCTTTTTTCTTTCTAGTCTTCCTGTTTTTACGTTGCGGAGATTTAACATCAATTGACTGAGAACTAATTGTTCCAGATTGCGATCTACTTGAAGATGACTTTAATTTAGATTTCGCATGTTCTTTTATTTTTTTTAACTTATCATCTTCCTTCGAAAAAGCCAAAACTTCAGGAATTTTCGGAATATCTGAACTTGTCGAGTCTTCACCAGTCGATAGATTCTTTCGTCTGGAATGTTTTACACGTTTCTTCTTTTCTCGCGAGGAACTTTTTTTGTGACTTTCAGAATCACGCTCTCGATCGGATACTTTTTGTTTGGGTAAAAATGTCTCTTGATTAATTTCTTCAATATCTGATCTATCGGTAAGTCTCTCAACAGATTTAATAACAGGCTTACTTTCAAATTTTTCGCATTTATTTTCCGCGGGTTTGATTTCAATTTTAGTATTTTCTACTGTCCCAAATTCTGTTTCAACAACCAGAACTTGATCTACATAATCATGATCCGATTCAAATCCTCCATTATTTTCTCCTAATTCATCATCACATTCAATATTCTCTTCGTTGATAAATTTATTAAGCCGTGGGGCTGGAATAGGTTTTTTTGTTCTTGACTTATCGATCCAGGAATTACTTCTTTCTGAGACACTAGACGAAGACACGGATTCTTTTCGAGGAATAACGATGTTAGCATCTTTAGACCAACGCTTTCGTTGCTTCTTCACTGAATCAACCAAACTCTCTTGTGTCATCTTGTCTAATGGCTTTTGAATACTATTAGAATGATAAGTCATGTCCGGTTCTGTTTCACCATCCTTAAAAGCCATTGTGTCGATAACAGTTTCTTCAATTTCTTTAGGTGACTTGCTAAAATTCTCGCGATGGATATCTACCACGACGATATCGGGCTTCGATTCTACGTCATTAGAACGTACACGCTCAGATCTTTTTAATTTACGTGATTTTCTCGCACTTTTATCCATATTATTTTCACTATTTTCATTTTTATCAACAATCTCTTGAATTTCATCATCTTCCATTCCTTTTTCGTTAACGAGATTTTTTTTTGACCCAAAATCAACATCTGAAGACCAATCAGAACTACCTAGAGCTTTAGCACGTTTCATTTTACCAAGTATTAATTTTTTTTTATTAATTACTTCTCTTTTATTACTTTCATCATTTAATTGCAGCGCGTTATTGTCAACTTCTTCATTTAACTCTTGCGTTGACTGACTCAAATCTTTACGAAAAGCAGCGCGAAATATTCTCTCCATTTTACTACCAATTCCACCAAATTTACCACTCAAACCCGCACTACCAGTATTAACTTCTTCTATTATATCTTCACTATTATTTCTCGCTCGTTTTAACATTGTGGATTTATTTGTAAACTTTTTGACAGTTGATTGTATGAACGTTGTTTTTAGACAATAATGACAGGTGCGCTACAACAGCTGCTTACTGTTACATTACGAAACTCGTAACCATGCAACGTAGAATCAATATTTTTCATGTATGTATATACAAATACAACACACAAACTTACATATGAATATTTCGTATGATTTTGTCAAATTAATCGCAATGTTAGTTGTTTTTTATTTATTAAAAAAAAAAAAATTTTATACTTTTAACGGTATCGATTTTTGTGGAATATTTTGATAGTAAATTTTTTTTTTTTTTAAATAATTAATTCAATTAAATCGATTTATATATTTTTATTCACCATTAATTATAATTACAAAAATTTTAGTTATTTACATACAAAATAAAAAAAAAAATTCAAGCAGTCGCTCCATTAGCGAAATTATTATTGTCATTATCATCCATCATTGCGAATCGCGCTGACTCCTGAAATTAATTAAATACTATTAATTGGATACAAAAATAAATGACACAAATTTTCCAATAGTTGACAAATTCAATTAATTATTTTTTTTTTTTTATTGAAAAAATTTAAATGTTTATTAATTTGCCCTGTGTGAAATAAATTAATGAATAATTTTATTATTTCACTAAATTAAAGAATCGAATTATTCAACCACTGTGATATTTGATACATAATTTTTCGTACAGCTTCAATTGCTGATTCGTATTCCTGTTCACATTGAATTATAGCAGGATTATTAGCATCTACAGTTTTAGAATTTTTTCTGGATCCTCTTGTCCCATCTGCATCAACTTCAACGCGATTTGATTTCATTTTTAAGCGAATCTCACGATTTTTTGCTTCAATAACTTTTTCTCGCCTTGTCTCTCGGTCAATGAGCTTGGAAATATATTAAAATACATAAATACAACCATTATATAAATCATGAGTAACTATAGTACTAATTACGTAATTTTAGTGTTCTAAATATTAAAAAAAGGTGGTATAATTACGGCTGTAAATAAAAGTTTATCGTTTTTCTGATTGACAGTAAGTGTTTCTGAAAATTCCAGTAAATAAGTTGTGCCATTTTTACCAGCCACTGCTGCTAATTGCCCTTGCTCATGTGGATTTACGCACGTCAAACTATCGTCACAAACCTGAAATAGATTTTGTTAAATTAATTATAATTTATTATATTATTTCGTAGTTATGTACATTAATTATTAATATAGTATATTTTATTATTAATATTATCTCTACAAACGAAGCGTGTTTTGTTTAAATCAATCATACATTCATATGTCAAATATATTAATATATTATTTTATATTGATTAAATAATCCTTCAATATTTCGGTAGTAATTGAATTAGAGGGTTAATAAAATTGTTTACGTTACTAAATATAGAGAAAACGTTATTAATAATCAACGGTAATTGATTGATTTAGACGCCCGAAATTCTCTCATACATACCAATTAATTTTCATAAAGTCGAAATAATAATTGTAGGTATTATTTATCGTTATTATGTATAATTAAATCTATTTTATTGAGTATCCATGTATATTATAAAGCGATTGACTTATACTATTAATAATAATAATAATACCTTCACACTGAGAACAGGGGAATCTTGCTGTACTAATAAATCCCATACATCTAATGTACCGTCTGCTTTTGTTAAAAAAAATACAGAAAAACGTGTTGTACTCCATGCACCGCTAGTAAGAAGTTCTCGATGCCCGCTTAAAAAAAATTCTATAAATTAATAATAATACACTGAGAAAAAAAATTAACTTGAATCAGGAAAAAATTTTTGAATCAAGTAAAATTGATAAATTAAGAAAAATTTTTTACTTTAAGAATTTTTCTACTCAAATCAAGAAAATAAAGTTCTTCAAAATTATTTATGAAAATTAAGTTAGCCGACATCTAAAAATTTTTAGAATTTTTTTTATTGACACACTTATTACAAAATAATAAAAAAAAAAATTTCATTTGTAAAAAACTGTAAATAGAATTTTTAAAAAATATTTTTTAGTTATTTGATGAATAAAAAAAATATCAAAAAATTAAAAACGTTGGCTAACTTTAGTATTATAAATTATTTACTAGATTCAAACAAATTTTTTTTCCATGTGTAAAATGTAATAATTTTTAAAAATCAAAATTAATTAAATGTAAAAACTCAATGAAAATTAAGTTAGCCGACGTTTAAAAATTTTTAGAATTATTTTTATTGAAAAAATTATTACAAAAAAATTAAAAAAAAAATGTCACTTGTAAAAAAAACTTCAAAAACTATAAGTGATATTTTTTAAAAATAGTTTTTCGTATTAATTTTATTTATTAAAAAAAAATCAAATAATTAAAAACGTCGGCTAACTTTAGTATCATAAAAACTCACGGAGTCCATGTGATACAAGATTCACGGCAATCTTCAGACCAAATTCTAGCAGCCCAATCCCCGACGGTTAAAAAATTTTTAACAAACGTTGGATTTCTCAATACAGAAATAACAGGTCCGTACTGAGCACGAAAGCGCGTTGCGATTTTTTCACTTGGTGTTTTACCTTTCCGATTGCCTGATATGACGATACCATTTTCAAGGCCACACATAAATCGTGTACCCAGTGAAGATTCAAATTGCAATGTTGTTACTCCAGTAGCACGCTCGATATCCTGCTCTTCTGGTTTAACTAGATCAATAATCAATGTATCCATAGGTGCTTGAAGTTTCCTTGTGTCCCACCATTTTATTTGACCGTCTCTGGATGAACTGAAGAACTCGGTTCCTGTTTTGGAATTTATCCACAGAACTTTATTACAGGCGTCACGGTGACTATTCTCGACCAAGCTTACATCAACAGGTTCATAGCCACGTCGCAGATCCCAGCTCGCTACTTGACCTGATATTAATCCACTTATCAGCGTATTACTGTCTTTAGGGTTGTACTCTGTTGCGACTATTTGACACAATGGTTTTAGAGTCATTAATGGAGTATTTGGATTCTCTGAAATTAATCATTGTACATTAACAAATTATACGAAATTAATTAACATTAAAAAATCATTTTCACCGTAATTAATTTTCATAAAACAAAATATTTAAAAAAAAAACTCGCTGTTCATTATTATCTCTTGAATAATTAAGTAAAAAATGAAACCGATTCGTTCATTAATTTGAGAAAGCATCGATTACCAATTTTATTTTTTCCAATAATATCAAATATCTATAAACTTTTTACGTACATAAATAAAACTGCTTCATAGTCTATTTCTTACTGTTCAAGTTTTTATTATAATAAATTTATAACTATTTTATAAAAACAAATTTCTTGGTAGATGATGAAAATACTGTAGTTAAAAAAAAAAAAAGATTTTCATAAAAAAAGTTTTTTTTTTTTATTAAAAGAAAATTAATACTACCATTGTAATTATCAAAATTTCGCCGACTTTTCGACATATACACCGAAAAAAAAAAATTATTTTAAAAAATACGGGCATTCTTGTGAAAAGAAATTAATTTGTTAAAAATTTTATTTTTTAGCTGAAGTAATTAAAATTTTTCTCACTTTCTAGTTGGAAAAAAGTTTTTTAGATTTGAAAAAAAACAATTTTAGATAGACAACTTAGAAAACTTTTTTTCAACAAAAAAATACTGTTAGACAATTTTAATTTCTTCAGCTAACAAATAAAATTGTTGAAAATTTCAAAAAAACTAATTTCTTGTCACAAAAATGTTTATTTTTTCAAAAGAAATTTTTTTCTGCCTTCCGGCCGGAAAGTGGCAACTTTTTGGCCGCTGCGCTAAACGAAGTTGCCACATTCCGGTTACGTCGAGCAGAAAAATATTATTATTAATCCCCGGCTCGAATTTTGCTCGCCGGAGTCCGGGGTTCTAAACAGGGATCACGTCAAAAACATCAAGACATAAATAAAACACTTCGTTTTTAATTAGCAAATCAAAGAAAATAAAACCCCTTTATTGGCCTGATCAACAGTTTAACAAATAAACAATAAATAATATAAACAAATACAATAGAACACTCTATCCACACTTATACGACGGTGTTCGCACGGGGAGTCGTGCTTTCGTCGGACAGGTACACGGCACTTATCTCAATACTTTTTTTTTATCAGAGGGCAGTTTTTAACAAAATTGAAACTAAAAAAGGAAGCCTGGCTACTCGGTTTGAGAAAAAGAAAAAATGAAGATGAGAATTAATAAAGATGAGTCAAGATTGTGGGCACAAAAATATAATCCCTCATAATTTATATTATGACTATTTGAAGGAAGAAAAACTTTTGTTTTAATTTTTGTTATTTATTTGAACAAAAATGAATCCAGAAGAAACATCAACAAATAATGCGTATGATAATTGTTCGGCATGCATGATTTCGGAATAAACGCTAATTCGGCAGCGGCGAAATGAGCCACTGAATTAAGGTTTCACTAATTATTTTTTAGAGAGTAGTGGTTAATTTGAATCTTTTAATACATAAGTTTACCGACTGCTAAAAGGATTACAATTTTCATGTCATTAAAGATAGCCGACGTTTTTAATTGTTTGATTATTTTTCATTTATTAAATTAGAACTAAAAAATACTTTTAAAAAATTGCACTTATAGTTTTTCAAGTTTTTTACAAATGAAAATTTTTTTTTATTTTTCTGTAATGATTTTTTGGATAGAAAAAAATTCTAAAAATTTTTAGATGTCGGCTAACTTAATTTTCATACAATTTTCAGAAAAAAAAAACATGTTTAACAATCAAGGTCAAATTCAAAGAAGAAAATATGAATTTAAATTCTCAAGAAGACGCGACTTACCAATATCCCAAACGTAAGAAAAGTTGCTGTGAATAGTAGATTTTTTAAAGTCTCTATTACAATAACTGACAACCATTCGTGTACCTTGATCTGGTGACCACGAAAGATGAGTGATTGGCCGTTTTACCGGTATTACATCTCGGTAAACATTAACAGTACGCGAAAATGTTCTTTGGACTAATGGTACTGCCTCTGTGTCATTGAAATATTGCTCATAAATATTACAAGCATTATTCTGAAGAATACAGTGTTCCATTGCCTAAAATATGTATTTTTTTAATTAAATATGTGATTATAATCACTATTTAAGCTTGGCTAAAAAGACAATATAATTACGGGTAATAATTGTAGCATTGTATGAATATAAAGTTCGTCTTTTTCAACTTTACGTCTATAGCGAACAGTTTGTTCTATATCATACATATTTATATCTTTAGGCCATCCACCTTCAACATGATGTAGCCCGGCTTCTTTAAAAGTCGCAGTCGTTGTATTTACCTTTTCAATTATTATGATTTTTATTTAATTTTACAGTGAATTTTTTCCTTTAAGTAACAAATTTAATATAAACTACCTCATGTACGCTGAAATTTTTACTGCATTGTGTAGTACGAGTTACTGGATCTACTCGTATGTAATCACGCATTAATGATTTGTCAGATTTAATATCTACTTCTAGTTTATTGTGTTCCGAAAAACTGTACCACTTTCCGAATTGTGAACGTGTCTTCAAATAAGCAAACTGAGTATTTTCTAATTTCAAATCCATTTTTTATTTTTAAAATATATTTTCCACTGGAGATTAATTTTACCGTATTTGGTTCTTGCAAACTTATATTAAATCAATAAGTCTAACATCCATGGAAACTTACTTACGATATTTACTTTCAATTTGAATAACAATGGCTAAGTTAATAATGGTTATTATTTAAAATAAATATTGTAAGAAAGAAAAATTTTAAAGTAAAAGTAAATTCAGTATTGAAATATTTTTTTTTTTTTTTTTTTTTTTTTTTTTTTTCAATAGAATTTTTATGTTTATTAAAACTCTTTATTCGATTTTAGTTTTAAGTATAGTGAAAGTAATTTTTTTTATTTCTATATACTGCCATAAACTAACAGAACATAATAAAATAGTTAATTTCATTCTCCAATGACTTTCATAATTATTTTTTATTTGCTCAACGGTATATAAGCATTCATAAATACATGTAAAATCTATATTATAACTATATTCATATTCATACAAATATCTATGTATGTATGTCAAGTTTATAAACTAATTTGTGGACGAGTTTTATACTCACAATTTTATTTATTGCTACACACTTTTTATATAAAATAATTATATGCTATAATTATAAGTTGGTGTGAGATAATAACTTGATTATATTACAAAATACTTTCTGTTAACTCTCGCGAAATAAATAATATAAGGTTTTATAATTTTCATATAATTTAGGATTGCATAAAACACAAAATTTTTTTGTTTTATCTTTGCGATATTTATTTTTAAACTATCACTTTATTTAACAATAAAAGTACATTCTTCATAGAATATGATTAATAAATAAACAATTTATAACTATAAAAAATATATAATAATAATAATAATATAGTTTGTACAGAAAATATGTACATAAATGACTAATCAATCAATTTTTCCCTTAATGATTAACGAGTGCTTCATAAAACTTTTTCGCAGTAATTTGTGAAATACTTGAATCACAATAAATATGACAGCTGCATAAAAAGCTAGTACATCCACTGAGTAATATCGTAAAACACCCATAAATCTGTAAATAAAAAAAAATAGATTAATTTTATCGTTAAAAATTTAATTCATATGCAAATAAATATATTTGTTTGCCTCGATGAATTAATTCTTTTTAATCCTGTGACATTTTAATAAAGTATTTAATTTATTTAAACATTATCATTTATTACAGTATGACATTTTGAGAATAATTTATCGAGGATAAACGTGTATCAAGAATAAAGAATAATAATAATAAATCAATATAAATCCAAACCTGCTAGGGCTTTTTAGGTGATCAGCTCCTCGGTGTTTAGCAACGTGTTCAACCCACCAAGTCGCTACTTCATTAGATCCCAAAGGCTGATCCTTTAATAAAATACTCCTACGTCTAGCAGCTTCTTTGTAAGGATTATTACGTTTAGCAGCTACTTTAAGTATAGCTTCATGCAATTCATTAATGGAGAGACTTGCGAGGTTCATTACAAGAGCGTATCCCAATTTTTCTGATAACAAAATTAAAAATAGCAACGTTATAGTAATAATAATCTATATTATTAAGAGAATAAGAAAAATTTTGTGGCCAGTGTATTTATATGATAAAATGGATTTTGATAGTTAAATTTGGTATCATTAGAAAGGTTTTGGCCTGAGGTTGTGCCTTTTTCAGGTTTCATATCATTCTCACCAATAGTAAATTTATGGTGATAAGTATTTAGGCTGCATTTGAAAATGATCTATCTTTAGATACATAATTAAGAAATAACCTTTTATCTTGTGAAATATTGATTTTTTTAAAGATACAAAGGGTGGCGCAAAAAACCGACTATTTTTTTTTAAGAGGTCGCTCCAAATTTTTTTAAATTTCAAAAATCGTCAAAAATTGAATTTTTTTTTTTTTTTTTATTTTTTTTCTCGTTACGTCATAATTTTATAGACCAAAAAAAAAGATTTTCCTGAAATTTTTTTTAAATTTATTAGTTGACTATTTAATTGGATTAGCATTTTTTGACTTTGAAATTAAAAAACAATTATGAGCGACCTATCAAAATTTAAATTTTGAATTGAAACTTTCAGAAATTTATTTTTTTTGGTCTATAAAATTATGTCCAAATTTTTTAAATTTCAAAAATACTTTGTTCAAAATTTGAATTTTTTTTTTTTTTTATTTTTTTCTCGTTACGTCATAATTTTATAGACCAAAAAAAAAGATTTTCCTGAAATTTTTTTTTAAATTTATTAGTGACTATTTAATTGGATTAGCATTTTTTGACTTTGAAATTAAAAAACAATTATGAGCGACCTATCAAAATTTAAATTTTGAATTGAAACTTTCAGGAACTTATTTTTTTTTGTTCTATAAAATTATAACGTAACGAGAAAAAAATTTAAAAAATTTTTTTTTTAGTTGTTCTTTGGAGAGGGCTCTTAAAACATAAAAAACTGACATTTTTTCACTCGAGACTCAAAAAAAAGAATAGTCAGTTTTTTTGCGCCACCCTAATATGTACATATGAAAAATACATAGAAATGCGTGTGGGTACTCAAATGAAAGCTCTCGATGAGTGTAACATCGGGATGAGCTTATATCTTTAAAAAGGTCAATAATAATTGAAAAAGTACAGTGCAATTTAACAAAAGTCACTATTTAATAAAGCAAAATTTTATTAATTTATAGTTGACGAGTATTATAATAAATAATTATTAATAATTGTGTTTTTACCAGCTTGAGCAGCATTTCCATCGTGATCGCAAAAAACTGGGAGCACAAGAGTCGGTGCTGCATGATACGCAGCCTCATGAAGTGATAATAATCCACCGTGTGACACAAAAGCACGTAATTGTGGATGTCCAAGTAATTCTTGTTGCGGCCACCAAGCACCAGTTCTGATATTACTAGGCAAATTATTTATTTTACTGCCTTCCCACTTCCAAATAACATTAAATGGCAATGTTGAAAATGCAGCTATAAAAATTTCACGCAGTGTATCTGGCATACCAGCGGCACGTACTGATGAACCCATTGAAACGAAGATGAATCCTTAAGATGATAAATTTAAATGAATATTTTTATTATTATTAAATTTAAAATTACCATTACAAATTATTGCTATTTAAATGAAAATACAAGCAAGTATATCTACATTGTAAATAGTTTTGTTATAGCCTTTTTGTCTTAATGGATTATTATTTAAATGTTAAACGGCATAACTAAACCTCAAGCGCTAATTGAAAAACTGTATTGAAATAAAAAATTAAACAAGTTATATTTTCTCAGTAAAATTACGTAGTTAATGTTACATATTTGAATGTCAAATGTATAATTCAAAAGATATACCTTTGCGAAGAAATGATTCCAAGTCGGGACTTAATTCCATTGCTGGGCGACAGTGAAGACAAGCAACGTTCACTACATTTGGTAAATACGGCATTGATTCGGCTACTGAATAATGACTATTTTGAAAAGTCAAAGACACTTCAGATATTAATTCTCTTACATCCGGTACTTGGTCGCCTGTAATAAACAAATGAGATATTAATTTATGAATGGGTTTGAAAGAAAATAATATATTGATTTATCCTAAAATAACGGTTTTAAAAGCTTACACTCGTATATAGTTAGTAGTATTTCATCATATGTTTAGATTTCATCACTATAAACAGAATGAATTTGTTTGAAACAAAACATTCCGAGCATATTCTCCATGAAAAAAAAAAAAATATAAATATAAATGATATATATTTCGAAATATATGTATAAAAAATATATTAAAAATCTATAAAAAATATATATAATAAATATATTTTTAATAACTAACTTTTGGCCGATTTTCATATATATTCAAAATATGTTTTTTTTTTTTTTTTATATCTTTAGCTATGTATTTTTTATGTATTTTAAAATATATCTTGAATATAT